>OY482673.1:136634314-137234314 GCA_960531455.1 Urophora cardui | reverse complement strand
CCATGGAATTGCTAATTAAAAAGTAGAAAATTTCTGTTCTTTAATTTGTGGCTTGTTGTTTTCTATTTCGTTTGACCGAAAAATGGTGCCACGAGTGTTTCGGCGCTGGGAACTATTGATTTATGTACACATGTAGACGTAAATGATATATGTGTGTACGGTGTCGGGACTTTGAATCAGAACTTGACAGTCTCATGGGACTAATTTCCACGGATTGCACACATTTCAAAGACTTTCAAATATATCTTTTGTTATTACATGATATAAGGAATCCGATGTACTAATTTCCCAACAAAAATTTTGATAAAATTGTTCAGAAAAGGTCTTCGATATCCGTTCGAAATGAATATCAAACTGTAGACGAACTTATAACCAACCTTAGTTCTCCAACATTCATCGTAAATATACCCTGCAAGAACTGTGCAGGTCATTTGACCGGTCATATGACCGGCAGGTATGACCAAAAGTTTTGGGATATTTCCTATCACATTCTTAAGGGTATCGGGAACTTTTGTGACCGTTTCATTCATCACGTTCCCGTATGTGTATTTTCAAATTCCATTTTATCCTTATCTTTCTCATTGGTTTTGAACTTGGCTAGAACACATACATGCAAATGTGTTGGTAATCCCAGCAGTATTTGAGGTAAGGAGGTGCATATTCAGAATGAAAAATACACTGAAACTGAGTTCAAAAATCATGCCTGAAAAAATAACTGAACACGCAGTGAAGACATCAGGTGTATTGAAATATTTGCTATGCTATAGTTCTCCCTGCGTATTCAGCCCTTTTTTCATATGGAAACTCTCCCTTCTCGTTCGGCAGTTTTTAGGTAGTTGATTTTCGACGCCACCTCTATATAAAAACGAAAGCGAAAGTTCAGATTTTGGAACTACATCTCTACTGAAAATTCTGTAGGAAATATGTGCTGTTTTACAGCTGATAAATACTGCTGGGATATTATATTTTCGTAATAGTGTTAGTACTTTCGGTCACACAATTCTAGCAGCGTATGGCAAATAGACTCGAAATAGGTAGAAAAAAGATAGTTGGGAAACACATGTTACCAGAGCAACAAGCGAAAAAAATCACTTTCATTTTCTCTCTCAGAAATAGCTCTCGAACAAGCTCTATGCTCCGCCTCGTCATGCAATCCGCATCCTCTGGAATCACTTTCACCAACTAGTCCGATTTTGAACGCTTGGAATAGCAACCATTTTTATAATGAACTTATATCAAATTTTGAGCATGACGTTTTTGAGATATTTTTTGAAGTGAGGCGATCTTCCACTCAGTTGTCGTTATATGTTTTTGTCCTCTTTTTGACTTAAACTATGTTCCACGAAAATTAATTTAATAAACTAAATTCAATCTGAAAATGCCCCTTCACCTCTATTTCGATAAACTGGCTTCACATAACCAAAAAAAAAAGTGCTTGTTAGCAGTAAATTGCAAAAAAAGCAAACTAAATGGCCCACCTTAACAAGCAACAAACCTTCACCTTACCATAGTTAAGTACTTTCCAAAATGCTTTGCAAATAATAAGTGGGTTTATCAAAAGTTAATAATCTAACAATTTACTTGATGATACGTTCCATCATAAAGCTTTTCGAATAATATGATGCATTAGTATTAAATTATTTACATGCACTAAATACTAACAATATACTCTCGAAAAATGCGGTCCCTTAAATATTTAAAATCTAAAAAATATGTCTACTTTCGTTTCACTTTATATTAAATTGCAATTTCTTTTTTTTTTACAATCAGTAAACACCTTAAAAATACCTCAACTACTTGTCTGCATTTGCTACTGTACAAACACCTCCAACTGACTGCGTTTTTTGGTATTTTTTTCTGACAAGTCATTGTCATCGCCTTCTCACCGGTGTTTGTGTTTGGTTTCATCCAAAGAAGTAAAGTGACTTTAATGGCTGGCGTGTTTTCAAGCAGCAAGAAAGTCAAGAAGGTGTTTATATCAAAGTATACACTTTTTTTGTTTTTTATATTTTTTAACCATATTTTCAACAAATCAACTAAAAGTAAATCAAGTAAAAGTCAGCTTACGTCATGGTGAATGATGATGTTGCAACAATTTTTATTTTTATTTTTTTTTTGTTGTGTGGGAGTGTAGCTTAAGTTGCTTTTTGGCGCTTTCGTGCTATTAAAAGTAGTGGCACTGTGGCAACTCCTTTTCAGGTTGTTTGTTTAATTGATTTTTTTGGCTTTTTGTTTTTATTATTTTTGCGTTTATTTATTGTATATTGTTTATTTTTTTGCTTTTTTGTTTTTTTCGACTCACGAAATAGCCGTGAAATATTGCTGCATCATGAATTTTAAGTGACTTCTAGGGAATGAGAGCGGCTACTTTGGGTTTAAGTTATGGAGGAGCGAGAATGAAACAGAAAATGAAAGGGCAAATACCAGGTGTTAATAAAATTAGAAAAGTACAATAAAATAAAATAAAATAAAATAAAATAAAATAAAATAAAATAAAATAAAATAAAATAAAATAAAATAAAATAAAACAAAATAAAATAAAACAAAATAAAACAAAATAAATCAAAATAAAACAAAACAAAATAAAATAAAATTTAATTAAATAAAATAATAAAATAAAATAAAATTAAATTAAATTAAATTAAATTAAATTAAATTAAATTAAATTCAAGTTAACTAAAATAAAATAAAATAAATAAAATGAATAAATAAAATAAAATGAAAAAAAAAAAATCAAATAAAGTAAAATAAAATAAAATAAAATAAACTAAAAAAAAATAAAAAAAAAAAAATAAAAATAAAATAAAATAAAATACCTATTTTATGTGAATTTTATAATTAAGAAAAATTTAAATTTTTTTTTTTTAATTTTAATTATAAACTGGCCAATAGCTCATATAAAATTCACATAAAATAATTATTAGAATTAAAACGGCCATGTAAAAACAAAAATAAAATAACAACAAAATAAAATAAAATAAAATAAAATAACAACAAAAAAAGTAATAAATAAATAAAAAAAAAACAAATAAGAAAAAATAAAATAAAATAAAATGAAATGAAAGTAAATGAAAATTAAATAAAACAAAGGAGACCATACACATTTCTGTAGTTAAAAATCATACGACCTTACGCGAGATAATAAAAGTGCATTAAAAATTTCGTTTAGGCCCGATTTTTAGCTACAAAACCAAATACATTTATGAAACCGTTTTCCATTATAAAAGCTCAAACAGAAATACTTAAAATATTTCGCTTTGACGAAGTTTTGTTTATAAAAATTGCAAGCAAATATTTCTTATCTTAACTCAAGACGGTATGACTCGGTGAAGACAGATTTCTCCCACCTAAGAAAACACCAAATCATCACCCATGCCTTCCTTAAATACACTCACTTTCATTTTTAGCGCAGCGGATATTAGCGTGCAGAAAATTTACCACTTCCTTATTACAAAGTCATTTATTTTTTAGCCAATAATGTCTTATTTATGTATCTTTGCCATCTATATTTTGTTGCATGTTTGCTTTTTAGTTTCAGTTTTTATTAACCGTTTGTCGCTTTTATTTCGACACAATAAACAATTTTTTTATTTGACGCTGCTAAAATGCTTTTAAGCGCCATTAAAAGGTAGGTGCGTTGGTGATTAGCTATGTATACATATGTATATATATAGACATATGCCATATTGTACAGTACACCTACGTATTTATATCAGTACCTTTACGGCCATTAGCAACTCTACAAAATTCACTTTTGATTTCACCACCACCACCAACAAACACGCAAAATCTTATAGCATATAAAAAGATTATTTATAGTTTCAAATAGTACTAAACATTCTAAAAATATGGAAACATGCAAAATGTGAATTTACTACAATTCTAAAAGTATAGCCAAAAAGGCGCCAATGATTGTCCGCTTACCATTGCTCAACAAACAGCCATTTTAACTAGGACAGGAAGTTCGTATATTTAACGCCATAAATTGCATTTCCATCGCTTCACGTTAAGCAAGCCAAAAGTTTTAGGGTAGCACAAAAGAGTGCTAGAATGTGTAAAGAAAAGCGTTTTTTCTATGATTTTCTATTTTTTATTTCTTCTCTTTGTTTGCTTTGTCCCCGTTCTAATTCTAATTAAAAATGACAGTTGAGTAATGGTTTGAGGAAATCATAGCTGATTGCAGTGACTCGTTAATGACGAATAAAGCGTGTAATAAAAAAATTCTGTACCATAAAAATTAGTTTACATTTTAGGATATAAATTTTGCTGCATGTTTTATGCTAATTGACATTTGTTAAGGCACACATTCAATAGTAGGCGGCGCTGTTGGGTGGTGTTTGTAGCTACTCGTTGACATTACTCGTTACTTGCTTGAGTTGACAGAACTCGCTGCTTGCTATGCATTATAGATACATATATGAGTCTTATTATCCGCTAACGTTCACTGTTAGCTCCACCTGGTTGGATATACCTAAATAAGGTGAGCAGGGAAAAACATACAAGAAAACAACAAATAAGCCGGAGGACTGCTTTCATTTACAATAGTCAACTACCAACGACATCTACCGTTAACTGTGGGCGTTAACAAGAAAGTTCAAAGTTTTTGTTTTGCCCAAAATTGCATAAATTTTTCAGAGCTGTTCTCCCTATTTTTTGGCACTTGGTGGCGCTTGATTTCGTTTATTTGATCGTGCTTAATTACGAAAGCTCTATGAAAAATCATAAGCTCAACTTCAATTGATATATATAATTCCAATAAGCAAAAATGGAACTATTTTTAAAACCTTTTCAGATTAATTTTATCTAAATAAGTATAAATTAAAACTTCGTCTTAATCCGAAATCAATTTAACGCACACCAAGCAAAATTATAATTGAAACAACAAAAAAGTAAACAACTAAAGTAAACTGAACTACCGAAATAAAAACTTTTACCAAAGCACTTAGAAGCCAAAAAATAACTAAACTAAATTGATAACAGAAGTACCATGTATGCATTTTTCATGTACCGAAAAGTGATTAATGCTCTAGTACGAAGCTACACTTTTAATGCCACACACATTCGAATGAAAGCGCCTTAAAATTCCGAAGGACAAAGAAGCAAAAATAAAAACAAAAAAAGTAGAAAAAGCAGAGCAATGTAGAGATTAGAATAAAGCGCAAACTATTGAGAAAACCCAAAAACATTGACAGAATCAAAGCAACGCAGGCAGAGTTGCATTTTTCGACCGCTTGGAAAAAAAAAAACAACAAAGCCCCAAAAAATAAAAAAAATAGTAAAAAAAAAACGGCAAACTGCTGAACGAAAGTGATTTTGTGGCGGAAACAAACTAAGCTGTTTGAAAAAAAAAAAAACGAAATCTGGCAGCACTTTAAAAGTGCCTCAAAAAAAAGATAAAAAGTATGCAACAGGGATTAGTTGGCACAGCTTAGAACTCGAAAGTAAGCACATGCAATGCGCTGAGAGCCGTTAGAAGACACACAAATGACTAAGCAGTAGATGTTTGAAACTAGAAGGGCTAGAAAAAATCAAGCGAAATGAAGAATTAGAAAAAAATACAAGTTGAAAAATATGCAAATGAAAATTTTAACACATAAAACAAAAACAAATTGAAGTGTCAAAAAAAACAGATTTGGCAGCACTACTAAAGCTTTTTATCTAACAAAAAAGCAAAAAAAAAAAAAAAACGGTGATCAACATGCCATTGAGGATGAAGCTCAGCAGCGCTCAACATTTTAGTTTGGCAAAGCTTTAAAGTGCAAAAAGTCATGCCAACAAATATTCAATCATTTTCACACTTTGTGTTTGTTTGTGTGACCGAACACCACAAGCGTGAAATAGTGAGAGAGCAAACTTTTTAATACCGTTAATTTGTAGTAGATTAAAGTATGGCTGTCACTTTTGACATTTGCAAAAACCACCAAAAAAGAGAGACCGAAAAAAAAACAGACGAGAAGTGGGAATAAAAGCTAGAAAAGGAGAAAAATCGAGAACAATAACGAAAAGTGAATGTGAATGTGAATGAAAAATTAAATGACATCAAAAAGTCGAATGAGTTTTGTCATTGAAGCGCTTAAAAGTATGCAAAACTTTTTATTTTCAATTTTTTTTCACTAGAGCGTGGGAAAAAGGGTTACCGTGGCGCATAACAGTATTTACTAGGGAAGCAATAGCAATGCGTGGCAACAAACAAAAAAATTAGTGCAACTCTGATAAAGTTTATGGTAATGGTGTTGACCTGAAAAAGCATGACAGCCGAGCGAGAGATGCACTTTGACAGTTGGTAGATATCATAGATAACAGTTATAGGTGGAATGTGAGGTGGAGTGGGGGGTAGAGTGTGGGGTGGAGTGTGAGGTAGATTTTGAGCTGCATTGTTAAGTGAACTGCGATAAAAAAAAAGTTTGTATGAAATTGAGTGAGGGAATGAAAAAAGTTGGTGACAAGTGAAAAAAATTAAATTTTTTCAAAAAAAAAAAAGAAAGTACGATTTGCGCACAAAGGCAAAAGCTCGAAAAAAGCTTTCAAACAAAAATATTGTTTTAAGCTTTTTTGGTGCTTTTTATATAAAATTTGTTTTTTGTTCACACACAAATTATAATTTTATTTATTTTTTTTTTTCATGTGCTTTAATTTTTTTTACAAAAAAAAAAGAAATGTTAACATTTGCATACAAAAGGGAAAAGCTCAAAAAAGTTTTCCTTGGCAAAAAAATGTCTTCATAGCAAAAAAAAATATTTTTTAAAGTTTTTTATTACTTTTTTTTTATAAAATTTGCATTTCAACGCAAAAATGATTATTTGTCAATTATTGTGCTTTGCAATCGCTTTTGTGTTAACTGTCAGTTAGGCCAACATAAAATACTAGATTGTCCAACAAAGAATTTATTGATTATGCCACTCAAGCACTACCAAAAGAAAAAAATAAAAACACCACAAATATGCACGTAATTGACTTTAACAGCTAATTAACAAATACCGTTTTAATTGTCAAATAGCATTAAGTGCCATGGCAAATGCGTTGGTTGCTTCCTGTGCTGCAACCCAAATCATTAGACATAAAATGACACTCACTCAAAGCATTGTTGTTGCTAAGAAGAGCAACAAGAGCATGAAAAAGCAGCAGCTAAGAGGGATATGGCACAGCAGTGAGCGAGGTGAAAAAGCTGCTGCTGGCGTAAAGTCAATAAAGTCATTTGCTGTGTGTGTCACGTCAATTCATTGACGCGCTTCTTCTTCTTCCTCTTTTGTCACAGGCTGTCTGTTGTCATTTTGTATTGACAGCTGTAAAAATACGAAAGACAATTTAAATTTAAAGAAAAATAAACTTCAAAAACAGAAAAAACAAGCAGGTAGTAAAGGGAGTGTGTGTGTGAAAGAGAGCGATAGTCTGAGTGCGAGCGTGATAGTGTGGGTAGCAGCAGTTTCATTAGTGTGGCGTAGAGCTCAGCTAATGTGCCGAAAAAAATATGCTTTTACCTAATTGTGGCCAACATATACAAGTGTTTTTATTGGCGTTTACATTAGCAACAGCTTGTAGCACTCAAAATTTGTCTAATTTGAAATTTATTTTTAAATTTATTTTTGTGTTTTTTCTGCCTAATTTTCCGGCGGCTAATACGCTCCTCAATTCATTATGCTGCAAGCGTTTGGTGCATATTGTCATTAGTTGCTTTGTTTTATTTGAAGTTACTTGTTGATTTTGTAAGCGCTGTGTTGCCACTTTTCTCACACATTTGTTTTTTTTTTTTTTTTTTTGGAATATCGCTTTGTCGAGTAATGCTGATGAATATGCATGGGGCTTATGAGGGCAGCCTAAATAATGTGCAAAGGGAGAGAGGTAATGGTATATGTATCTATAATCCACTATATATATATATGCATATCCGCTACTGTATGCATCTTCGGAAAAACACATATGCAAACATAACTAATTATAAGCCCAAGAAATAAAGCTGCTTGCTAAGACGCTTAAAATTCCAGCACAACAAATGGTAAAGCAATTGATCACTTACATTTGTATAAATATTTAGGTATTCATCTTTATTTGTATGCCGACTACTCTACAACAAATATGTACATGTGGGTATATAGCAACATATGTATTTATAAAGAACTTTCCTTTAAAGACAATTACTTAAAATGTCTGTCAAAAGTAGACGACAAACAAAAAAACAAAATAAAACAAGTAAAAGCGCGGCTGTCTTCGGCCGTACCGAAGACTTCATACCTTTCATGAGTGGGGAAATGAAAAGTTACCTATGTATGTACATAATAGCCGGATTAAGTTTAATTTATAATTTTAATTCTGTGGGTTCATTTATGGAAAGATTTATTAGAAAAAATGGTGTCTTGGCTATTTATATGGAGGAGTTATACACCAAAATGTCCATATCTGAACAATCGGTTGTATGGGAGCTATATGTTATAATGGTCCGATCTTGACAATTTTCGGTAACCCCGTTTGGGCCCATATGGGTACAAATACTTAAAAATTTCACGCCGTTAGATGTTAAAATGGAGAAGTTATACACCAAAATGTCCATATCTGAACAATCGGTTGTAGGGGAGCTATAGGTTATAGTGGTCCGATCTTAACAATTTTCGACAATCCCGTTTGAGTCCATATGGGTACAAATACTTCAAAATTTCAGGCCGTTAGCTGTTAAAGTGGAGGAGTTATATACCAAAATGTGTATATCTGAATAATCGGATGTTGTGGAACTATATGTTATAGTCGTCCGATTTTGACAATTTTCGGTAACCTTGTTTGGGCCAAAATGGGCACGTCTACTTCAAAGTTTCATGTCCTTAGCTGTTTAAATGGGGAAGTTATGCACAAATTACATCCAAAAATTTCATGTATATCTGAATAATCGGTTGTTTTCTATATGTTATAGTGGTCCGATTCGGCCGGTTCCGACAAATGATCAGCTGCATATAACAACATACCTGTATTCCGAATTTCATTCAGATATCTCAAAAACTGAGGGACTAGTTTGCGTTCACACAGACGGACGGACGGACAGACGGACATGGCTTAATCGACTCAGCTCGTGATTCTGATCATATCGGTATATATTTTGGTGGGTCCCCCACGCTTCCTTCTGGTACTTTCGACAAAAATTTTTTGGCACTAAGTTACAATACCATTTCATTCTCATGAAAGGTATAAAAAGAAAACAAAACACAGAAAGCAAAAGCTGCTGCATAAACACATCTCAATATGTCACACAATAAAAACCACAATTAATTTTCTAGAAGATTTTGAGGCGGCAGCTACAATGTGGCACAAGACGACTAATAGAGGCATGTGTGGTGCGTAATTATACACATGATCCAAGCAGAAAAGCTGTCAAGCTCTTCCCAGTATAAAATATTACAAAAGAGCTCTTAAGTAAGTGACAAACAATGCAGTTCTCTGGCACACAACATAAGGAGTGCTGTCTGTACATCTCTCTCGAGCAACGTGTTAAGCAAATAAGCTGATATAAATAAGCTATATTCAAAGTGCTTGAACCGCACTTTTTCTACCAGCTACATATACCTTTGAAGCGAAAAGATAAGACTTCGAAATCTAGCCCGTTTAATATAAAAAATAACTAACTAATCCTTGAAGATGCTAAATTGCTCTACGAGTATATACTCTATAAGAGCTTTTATAATAAGTGCTTCTTATATCTTATTTTTTCTACTGGGTACCTACATATGCACATGCGGTCATAAATACCCCAAACAGAAAACAAATATAAAAAATATGTCTGCCCTCAAAATTAGCTCAAGTAAATACAGGAAATTTCGTTGTTTCGAACTTCGGACTCTCTAAAATTAATTCTGTATGGATTTTTGTAGTATTTAACATTTAATATTCCATGCAACTTGCTCATTTTCAATTAATTTTATTCATCTTTTTGTATTACTTTTTGACAGATTTTACGATTATTGTAAAAAATTGTATTAGCTGAGGCTTTCCCTTACAATAATCACCCTTATTCTGCATTCAGATGGATATTCCTCGTAACGGATTGGTGTGGTGGGGAAAGCAAAAGTTTTGATATGAAGCTTTTAAATAATCGTAAGGCCGCTGTATCGTAGAAGAGTCCTCTGTATGAGCTCCATATATGGGAGAAGCATTTTCCCAATAAATCAGTTAATTTTCCAGTTTCTTTGGCAACAAACTTAAATCCAATTAAACATTTTACTTTCCTCAAAAGAGCTTCTCAACTGGTCACTTCAATCAGGCATAGCGCAGACACATACTCGCACTTAGTTCCTACTACTTTAGCTGACGCCAAAAACCCAATAATCTAAGCTGTTTCTCAGCATTCAAACTGTAGCTGAAATCATTTGAAGCTAAACCTTTCACTGCACTTTCTAATTAGAAAAAAAAACATTTTTATTAAAGTTTTTACAGCTTTTCTTATATATTTTCTTTCCTTTGTTAGTTAATATGTTACCCTATTTTTTACTAAAATATATAATAAGGACAATAAGCCAACTTTTTTATATAAAAACACTCTCCTTCTCAATACGTACAAAAACAGCTCTCTTACATAAAGTGTAGCTGTCAAAGTTGTCGCTGTCTGTGCTTAGCTAAGACACAAACCCACGCCTAGCTCCTGTCAGTTAGAGTTGAGGCAACAACCCAAAATCCTAAACTGGTTTTAGAGCATTATTTCATGCTCAAGCGAAGTATATATCTTCGCTCCCAAAAGTTAGTTACACTTTATAGACAAAAAAGAAAACAAACACTTCAACGTCCTCTTTTTTATTTTGCTTTCCTTTCCTTTCCTTTCCTTACCTTTCCTTTCTTTTACTTACCTTTACTTTCCTTTCCTTTTCCCTGCTTTCCTTGCCTCTACTTCCCTTTCATTTTCCATTTATTTTAATTTTTCAGCTTAATCTTTAATGCACAGAAAACTTAAGTTTTGCTGCTTCTTATTTAAATTACAAATGCAATAAATTTGATTAATTTTTCTGTTTTTTTTTGGTGTGTCCAAAAAACTTCTTATCAGCAGCTTGAGCATTGTGTCACAGCAGCTGTGCTGTAGACTTGTCTACGCATTATGCCAAACATATACGAACATACATGCAAGTACATACATATGTATGTAGTTACTTGAACCGTGGAAAGAGTAGAGATATTATAATTTGTATGCAAGTCATATAAAAAACCAAAAATTTTCAGCATGCAACATAAGAGACAACAACAAAAAAGAAAATCGAAAAAAAACAGTCAACGCCGCAGCAGCAAGTGTATTTGTGCTTTTAAACATGTGTGTATGTTCATGTTGCTGGCTGTGCTTCTTTTGCATACGAACATCCGTTTCCGCTTGTCATCAAGCGTCTGTCACTGAGTTGCTGTCACTGACGCTGGCTGGCTCTCACTATCTCTGTCTCCCGCTTGGTCTGTGTCGCTCTGTATCTATATCCTATGGCTGTGTATCCTTTATGGGCTGTGTATATATATTTGATGTCGTCAGACCCCCAAGATTGTGCCAAAGCTCACACCCACGCAAATCCTTTTCATACACGCTATACATACAAATGCATTAGCTTACACCCTGCAGGGAACTCAATAACTAGTGAGCAAAATTTCTAGTTCCGAACTTGCGAAAAGGTGTCAAAAGGGAACTAGATCTATTGTAGTTAGACCCTGACCAGTTCAGGAGGAGTGAATTGAGTAACCATTATAAGACACACTTTGATTTGTATGCAATTTCGAAGTGACAAAAATTCTATGACAATTTTTCGTTCGTTCAATTTCCGTCGGCTTTGTATATTTCTGCAATTCTCAGATGTTTAGTGAAGCGTTTTATATAAAGAGTTTTCTATTTGCATATTAACTTGTATGAAATGAAATGTTCTCCTAATTATGCTTTTCCGATCCCTCAGGATTATTTTAAATTTTTTTTATTTTATTACTTTTTAAATATTATTGTAAATTTTTATTAAATAAATAAATAAAAAAAAAATAATTAGTTAAAAAAAAAATTATCATCCACCTTGACACAGACAGGATTCGAACCCGCGCCCCTCAGATTGAAAGGCACATGCGTTAGCCAGTCGGCCATCGCGCCACTTGCATGAAGTGTGTCAAAGGCTACACTTAAGCGGCAGATGTAAAACTGTAGAATTTGTAGATACTTGTAGCTAGTTCAGAACTATCGAAAATGTGCCAATAAACGAACTAGTGTAAACTGTAGAATTTAGTACTAGTTCGGAACTATCGAAAATGTAGTGCAGAGGGTGACAATTGACACCGCCTAGGACATCACCGTATTAAATTCGCCAGTTGATAACATACAAAAGAGATTTAGCTCGCACTAGTAGTGTCGAAAAATGCACTAGAAGCGACCTAGTTCGGAACTAGAGATTTTCCCTACAGGGCAGCTTTACATACATACATACACACAAATCTATCTCTTTTTTATTCAACTGCAGCTGTTGCTTTTAGTTTGCAAATGCCGGATTACGTTCGACTGCAAAAATATTTTTAAGTTGATAGCAGCGTATAAAATGCAAAATGCAAATGATATAATAAAAATAGAAGAAGAAGAAGAAGAAGAAGAAGAAGAGGAAGTAGAAGCACAAGCCAAACGTTATTTAGTTGGGCTTGGTTAGTTGACGTTTTGGGTAAAAGTTCTTTAAACCGCAAAATTATTTCTGACTTACGCTTTTTAAGTGGGGTCAAAAGCAATAACAAAATGCTGGTGGTGCACTGGTAGTTAAGCTGAGAGAGAGAGACAGAGAGAGTGGCAGTGTGGGATATACGCTTCAGCACGAGATAATATAATGCCGGCGACTTGCCAGCTGTTGCAAAATTCTGCATGCAACAATGGAGGTGGAGCGTGAAGTTTTTCAAAACCACGCAAGCGTTGTTAGATATTTTTTTCATTGTTATGTTGCATTTTTTTGTTTGGTTTATAATATTTATAAAATTTAACCCTCTAACATCCATTTCAAAAATACTTACACTCAGGGAAAAAAAATTATAAAAACATATGAAAATGTGCTTAAAATGGGCGAAAACGTATTTAAAAGTGATGTAAATACCGACATTTTTATTTTAAAAATGTTCATTATAAAATTTTTAAATCAAGAAAAAACATTTTAAATTTAAAAATGTTTATTTTTATTTTAAGCACTATGAGACAAAAACGCTGCAGAGTTATCTATATCATTTTCTCTTCCGGATTCGAAATTGTATCCAACGGCATTCTCTTCATTTTCTCTCCATCCCAGTCCCAACTACAAAAATATAGCCTCCGGTTGTTCTCCTCTTCTTTTGTACTTCGCCGTAATTGCTATCTTTATTTCTTATTCTCCTTATTGTCCTTTTTCTTCTTTATTTTATATTCTCCTGCGGATTCGAACCATGACATCAACCTGAAATTCTATCCAATCATCACATAGTGGAACATTCAACATTATATTGAATTGTAGTAACCTATTTATACTTCCCTTTTCCTAAAAAAGAATCCATGAATTATATGAATCATTGTAAAAACAAAATTAAAAAAAAATCGATTCTCATTATTGCTTTTGTTGGATTTCTCACAAAAAAATATTTTCTCACAAAAAAATTTTGAACAAAGAGCGAGTTTTTGAATCAATATTCATTTTCATTTTTAATTTAAAAATTTTCATTGTTAAAATAAAAATGGTTTGGTTTAAAACGTGCATTATGAAAACAAAAATTTTATTTTTGATTTTAAAATGTTGTTTTTCCCTGAGTGTACATATGTTGGAATGGCTTGCAAAGCGAGGTTTATGCGGTGGCTTCGTGTTTCCTTGAGTGATTTTCTTTTGTTCTTCGTGAAATGTTCTACCTATTTGTTTCAGAAGTACACCATTTTCCGCACTGTCTCATATCAGGCATAAAGCCTTTGGTAGGTTTGAATTCCAAAGCCTAAAGGACTTATCAGTTTGCCCCCCAACCGACCTTAACAGGTTCATCGAAGGAACCAAATGGTTCGATCAGGATGATGAACCGCAATAACAACAACCGATCTCAGAAGGTTTATAATTTGGTCCATGAGTACGTGCATCAAAATGGCGCCTGGTGCGCTAATTGGGCCTGGCTAAAGCCGGGCAGCACAGCAACCAACCAACCAACCAACACCATTTTCAGTTGCATATAGGAATGAGTCAGTTGAAATGGGAATAATGGTTTCTTCTCAAGATACTTATAAGCACTTGAAAATGTTAATATATAGTAGATTCAAAATTGAAGAGCTTCTATTGAAAATAAGAATAAGCACTTGCAGGTGAGAAGCATTTACTGAAAATGAAAATAAACACTTGTGGGTAAGAACGTGTCTATTAGAAATTAGAATACGCACTTTTAGGTGAGACCGCGGTCAATTAAAAATGAAAAAAAGATATTGTAGCAGAGAAAGCGTCTATTGAAAATGAGAATAGTTATTTGAAAATGAAACTAGTTAATTTGAAATGAGAAAATGTCAATTGTATGTGAGAATAGTCAGTTTTAAATGACAAATTATTACTTTTTTTTATATGGGAAACCATCTTTTGAAAATGAGATTAAATACGTGTGGCTGAGAACGCATCCATTGAAATTGGAAATAATCCTTTCTGAATGACAAAGGTGACAATCGCAAATAAGAATAGACAATTGCAAGTGAGAAGGGTCAGTTATAAATGAGAATTTCATGCTGATTTACCATTCACTCTTCCAATACTTAGCCTATAACCAGGCTCTGGCTGTACAGTGTAAAATGGCTATGGTCCTCCTCGATATTCATTTTCATTTTTGCTTGCCCTTTTTTCCGCAACAGCAACTACAACAACAACGAAAACCCAACTTTTATACATACATATCTACAACATATTTGCATACACTTTGCAGACTGTTTGGCCATGGCTGTTTCGTAAACTAAAATTATGCAGTATTTTAATTAATATTTTGTGGTCTGGCTGCTCGTCGTTCGTTATATTTCAGAAAGGGAAAATGGGAAAAAAGAAGCAACGCAAGCGCAACATTGCTTTAGCTGCTGCTGATGATATGTATGTGTTGGTGTATTTGAATGAAGTTTTGATGGCGTTATTGCGCCAAAATTTATGCAGCGTTTTGATTATTATTATTTTTCAACTTTTTAGCTTTGATTTAATTTAATTTTTTGCACCCAACTTCGTTGCGCTCTCTTATTATTGCTGTCTCTCTCTCTCTCTCTCTCTCTCTTTTACAAGCTTATTTTGCATATTAACTAATGGAAATGAAACACTTTTTTGTTTTGTTTTGCTGTTAATTGAAAAGTGAGTTTTGCGTTAAGGGAAAAGTTTTTTTGCTTGATCCATAGATATTTATGTACATATGTGTGTTGTTTTTGCTTGTTTGCATATTTGCTTAGGGATGTGTGTGTTTATGTTTTGTGCGTTGGTGGTTAAAAATTGTAAATTTAATTTGCAAGTTGAAAGCGAAATTTAATTGGCTTATGAAAAGTGAAATGAAGCATATGATTTTAATTGAATTAAATGCAGAAATTAGTTTTTATCGACAAAAATATAAAAATATCTGTATAAGTATGTGTTTTTGTAAATAAAATATATTGCAGCAAGACATTAAAAGTGCTGCGTAACAGTTTTTTTTAGCGCGCAAAAAATGGTAAACGCAAGTAAAAGTTGTTGATTTAATTAGTATAAACTGGTTTTTAATAGATATTTTAGTGCAAAAACTTTATTTTGGTGCAAAAATTTTATTTTCGTGACATAATTTTTTTTGCTGTAATTTAATAAATTGGCATGTGTAAAGCATTTTTTTTTAAATGTTTTTGAAGTGTAAATTAGTTGCATTTTATTGTTATGATATTAGTTGGAACTACGCATTTATTAAAACGTTGAATCCTTGGAAGTTATGCTGGATATAAAAGAATTTTTTTGGGTTGCCACCTGTTTAAATTTTTTTTAAGTTTTTAAAGATCAATTAAATATTAAATTATGGCTATCAGATTAAAGGAGTTTAAGAAAGCTAACTGCTGAAAAAATTTTTGTCAGAGTTGCCACCTTATTAAAAAAATTAGACTAGGTAAATTAATAAAAACAAAAATATTAAAGCATATGGTGTACTTTTTCAAAATATGTAGCAACTCTCATTTCAAAACAAATTTTTTTTTGAGAGCTGCCACCTATAGGTGTTTTTTAGCTTAACAAAATTTGCAAAAATTAATAAAATTTTAGAACATGGGTACCAAATTAAAAGATTTTAAGAAACTTAAACGCTAAAAATACTTTTATGAGGGTTGCCACCTTCTTAAAAAAATTAGACTAGGCAAATTAATAAAATAAAAATATTACAGCACTTCGTCTTTTTTGTTTTCAAACAAAATGTAGGAACTCTCATTTCCAAAGGAAATTTTTTTTGAGGGCTGCCACCTGTTTAAATTTTTTTAGCTTAATAAAATTTGTAAAAATGAATTAAATTAAAAAATTGTATGAAAGCTGATCGCTGGAAATATTTTTGGTTAAGGTTGCCACCTTGCCACAAGGTAAATTTATAAAAATAAAAATATTATAGCATCTCGCTTTTTTTTAGAAAAGAATGTAGGAATTGTCATTTTAAAACAAAATTATTTTTGGGGGTTGCCACCTGTTTGCAATTTTTTAGCTTAATAAAATTTGTAAAATCGATTAAATAAGTAGTGTATTATGGATAATACGTTAAAGCAATTTAATATAGCTGATCGCAGAAAAATTTTTTTGTTACAGTTGCCACCTTCTTAAAAAAATTGATAGGTTATTTATAAAATAAAAGTATTATAGTATACTAGCAAATACCCGTTGCTTCGCAATGACGAATAATAGTTAATCTAAGTTAAGCAAGTCAAGTCAAGTCAAGTCAAGTCAAGTCAAATCAAGTCAAGTCAATTCAAGTCAAGTCAAGTCAAGTCAGGTCAAGTCAAGTCAAGTCAAGTCAAGTCAGATCAAGTCAAGTCAAGTCAAATCAAGTCAAATCAAGTCAAGTCAAGTCAAGTCAAGTCAAGTCAAATCAAGTCAAGTCAAATCAAGTCAAGTCAAGTCAAGTCAAGTCAAGTCAAGTCAAATCAAGTCAAGTCAAATCAAGTCAAGTCAAGTCAAGTCAAGTCAAGTCAAGTCAAGTCAAATCAAGCCAACTCAAGTAACTTAAAATAATAACAACAAAAATTGCTTCTGCCATCAAAAAGCCTTTTCATTGTGCAGCTCTAGCTCTCCTACTTGGCTTACTTCACGCCAACGCTCGTAATCACTTCATTCTACAGAAGACTTTTCCTACTTTTCTTTAACCACACACGCCCACTACCTACTTAGATTTCCATTTTAAGTGTTTATCACTGTTGTGAGAGCGCTTATTTTCACACAAAGCAACTTCAAACTCAACTTCTGTTTGCATTATCCATGCTTTACCCGCGTTGGCTGCTCAACATTTTACTTTAAGTTTTTTTTTTCTTTCATTCTCGAAAGATTTCTAAATTACAATCTCACGCTTCTTAAACGCAATGCCAAATGCAATTTACACGATACTTTAATGCATATAAGAATAAGAAAGAAAACCAAAAATAATCTTAATAAAAACGAAAAAGCATTTTCACACACACTTAACTTGGCAGTACCTAAATAGCAGAAGAAGAAGGAAGCTGCGAGCAGATAGCGCTTAGCCTTAGACGGAGCCCAAGCACAGCCAAGTACCTACGATACCTAAGCAACCAACGCACGAAATAGACAAAAGCGCGCACACGAAGCACGAAAAGCAGGGAGCTCTGCCCACACAGAATAGATAAAAAAAAGTAACAAAAGTAATAATAAAAAGTTATAAAAAAATAAATAAACCATAACGCCATGAAATTTTATACCTTTCAAAGAATAATGTTAAATGCGCTGCACTAAAATGACCACACAACACACACAGAAATTTCAGAAATTGAGTTGGTAATGCAAGAACTCCAAAAATAAAAAAGAAAAGGAAGCAGAAAACACAAAAGGAAACACTTTTAAGAATAGTTTTTTGTAAAAGCAGACATTAGCTAGTAGTAGTAGTACTATTAACAGCTGCTTGGCATTTTTCTTAGTAGTATCTCTATTCTAGAATCTAGATACATTCGAGTAGGTATAATATATACATATGTATGTAAGTATACAGTGTCATTGTTCATTGAATTTGGTATGCCATTAAGCTACAACAACAAAAAGCTTGTTGGTGCTATGCAATTCAATTCAATTTAATAAAATCAAATGTAAAGACGCGCACCAGAGGAACGCCAAGCAGCTAACAATGCTTCTTTGAATTTTAAATCTAGATTATAGAACGTTTTATCATCCTTCCTTCTTCGTTTATGTCTTAGCTTTTTGTGTGCTTTACAAAATATCTATGTTGCATATCTATCTGCTTACAAAACGCTCCAGCTACTTTCATGCTTTGCTCTCTTTTGGAGCTGTGAGCGCAACAAAGATCGGCATTGCGCTGATAAGTTTCCAAAAGTAAATATATTTTATAAGCCTGCAAGTCTTTGTGATAATTTTTGTGATGATTTTTTTGTAAGTTAATATTGAAAAATAACTGCTAGTGTTGGCGTTAATTGTTTGCCGGTTCGCGGTCAATGTTCTTTTAGGCTTTTATTTTGTGGGAAAGGGCAACAAAGAAGACAAAGAGACGTTTTTTACTAGTACCTACGAGCGCTTAGATCAATATCGGTAGCATAACAAAATGCAACTATTAACATGAGAGTATGATAATATATTATGAGTGGGGTAGTAAATATTATATTAAAGCGTTTTGTTTAGATTTTAAAAAACATTTTAGATAATTTGACGTCTTTATGCTTTAAGCTATTATCTCTCGGTATTTTATTATTATGTTAAATTGTTTTGCCAGGTAAAGGCTTGAACTTAAGTTGTTAAGGTTGAAAATGATTTAATAACTCAATTAATATTATTATTCGCTGAAATGGCTTTATATTGATTTCAAAGCATGAATTTTGCTTGTGGTTAGGTAAAGCTTTTCTGATGTAGCATGATCGGGTGCAAGCTCTTCCAAAGGGCTACAGATCACATACCTAACTTCCGATATTGGTCGGTAATGACACTGAATTGAAACGCGTATGATCAACAGCATCTAAAATGCATGCACTACAAGACCACAACACTTTTCAAAATAGAAAAATTGCATGTTGTTAGAAGCCATCGGTAGGTAAAATAACCGTTAATATACGGGTAACACCCACTTACATATGTATATCTACGGTAAATTTGATGGTTTTTATGATTTAAGCAGTGCAAACTTTAACCATATGTGTGAGCTCTCTCACTCTCTGAAGTTGTAAAAAGCTCCAAAGAATAGCTAATGAGCATATATCGTCGCTATAGAAGAAAAAAGACGCAAACTGTTTTGTTGAGGAAGAAAGACGCAAACTTTTTTCTTTCAAAGATAGACGCATTAAAAATATTTTTCGAAAGAAAGACTCTTTATTTTTTTTTTGATAACGAAGAAAGACGCTTTATTTTTTTTTTTACTATAAAGAAAGACGCATTTAAATATTTTTTAGGAAAGAAAGACGTATTCGATTTTTCATTTTTCTTTGTCAATATTAATGCTAATGCGTCCTTCTTCGCAGTTAATAATGCTAATGCGTCGAAATATTTTATAATGCGTCTCTGTTCGTCCGAATATTTTTTAATGCGTCTATCTTCGTCGACATGTTTTGTAAAGCGCCTTTCTTCCCCGACATATTTTTAATGCGCCTTTTTTCGTCGACAAATTAGGTACTGACATGCGTCATTCTTCTTCCGCAGCGACGATATGTAACTGAAAAAAAGCTCTGTAAGTATTTGAGTTCCATTGAAACATGTGTAGATGTGTGAGAGTTTTGTTAAAATGTGGGTAATGATGGCTAGGCAAGTTTTAGAGTAATTCGAATTTTTTGGGCTACTAAAAGATATTCTAATGGAACTACATACATAGGTACATACATATGTATGTAGATAATGGCCCAGATTCTCTAATTTTTAGCAGATTCGTAATGACGCAAAATTTACTTGTTATGAAAATTTCCATGAAAAAAATATATCGCTTGAAAAAAAAATTTCTCATTCATCACTAAAATAACAGAAAAGTACTGAATATGTAAATAACCAAGCATTTGAAATGTGCATTTTTATCGTAAGCCTTGTAATGTAGAAAATATACAAAAAGTTAATATTGCATAACAAAAATTTGGAAAAAACCCCAACCAACACAAAGTGGATGTAGTATAAAGGCTAACCGGACGAGGAATGGCGCTCGAATGAATTATTCGAGCAGCTTTGCAGCATTGAGTACATATATATGTATATATCAACTCTTCTAAACAATACTGTACTAAGTCGACTTAATACATTTTCCCGTTTTCAAGTATTACATGTCTTAATTTAAAGTCCGTCCCCACTTGATTCGCCAGAGAAACATCTAGGGAAACATCTCGCTAAATAACCCGTCTCCACGTGGCTGATCGTGATTCAGTTTAACATTTCTCTTTCTTGTTCTTCTTAAATGTTTGTATGTTTGTTTATTTTTGCGTTTTTGTTTTGGTCTGCGTGAGATTTCGATAGATTTTCGATACAAAATTAGAGAAGGCATCGATATCATCGCGGTTGGCAAGAGGATTGAGAACGAAACAAGTGTTTTAATCTTCACTCGCTCTCAGAAATTTGTATGGAAATTGGCGAGTTTCGGCACTCGTTTTGAGGTTGAAACCAGATTGAGAGAGCGAGTGCAGAAAAAAAGACACGTTATGTGGAGACATGGTATTAGATGCTGTCTAATTTTGGTATCAATCGGACAATCCAATCAAAAGTTATAAGCAAAAGTGTACATATGTATGTATAATACCACTCGAAATTTTTACAGAATAAAAACTATGAGATATTGCCATGAAAAACCACGTAGCAAATTTTTATTTTTTCTTAAGGTCTTATATAAAACGTACTCTAACATCGAGTTTTGGTGTTGATCGTACAATCCAAACAGAAGTTACAAGTGAAAATATACGTACTTAGCATACAACTGAAGTTTCATATCGAGTTTAAACTTTGAGAGCTTCTCCTGCAAAACATAGTTTTCAGACTTAGTACAGTTTTGTTTGGAAGCGTCGATATGTAAATAAATACAAATGTATGAACATATACATATGTATGTAAGTATATTTACATCATACATAGCCACATCCTGTTTACAAGCATACGCATTTGATAACAAGCGAACGATAAAAATTAAAAGAAAATAAAAAGGGCAAAAAAACCCATAAAAATGCAAGGCATTTCAAACGAATTCTTTTTGATAAACTGCACAAATAAATGTATCCAAATCATTTGCACAAGTGTTTCTAATTTTATTTAATCTTTTTTGTGAATATTTGTTTTTACTTTATTACAAAAAAATGCATTGCATTGGCGGTAGTGCGCATTTTGAAATAATACAAAATGCATATTTCTACAAAATAACGTGCTAAGCCAACACGGTCAACACTGTCAACATTTGCTCATATTTATCATGTAAATAGCAATTGCCTGTTAACCATAGAAAGCAATAGCATTTTCAGTTTCTATGCTGTTTGGTTAGTTTTTCGAAAGTTATTTATGTATTTATACATACATACATACATACATACATACATACATACACTGTGACCTATTGACCTTCAGCGTGCATTTTTTGACTGCCAAAAAAACAAACAAAAATGTAACATGTAAACAATTTTTGTAATCAAAATGGGGATACCTAAAATTGTATAGAAACACACATATGTATATATATACATAGGTACATAGATATGTATATGTTTACATCAGTGGCGGACCTAGCATAAATTGCCTGGGCAAGCATAACCATTAGCCATTTATGTAATTTCCTTTGCTGTATTATTTAAAAGTCTGATTGCGTTCCGTCATTGACTCTGATTTAGAGTTCTCGATTTCTTTTTAACATTTTCGAGTGGCCCGAATAAATGCTTTTCAATGTTCGAACGCTCGTTTGTTTGTTTATTACGCGTATGTTTGTACGGGCATTTGAACAATTCGGGTATTTGAAGATCGTTTTTTCTCGTTTATTTTTTTTTTTTTGTTTTTTTCATATGTATTTTTTATTTTTGTTTTCCTGATACACATTTTTTTGTTTGTATACTCAGAGAAAAGGAATCAAAAATAAAATTTTTATTTTTATAATGCACGTTTTAAATCAAGTCATTTTTATTTTATAAATGAAAATTTTTAAATTAAAAATTAAATTTTTTAAATTAAAAATTAAATTTTTTAAATTAAAAATTAAATTTTTTAAATTAAAATGTATTTAGGATTTAAAAAGAAACATGTTTACATTAAAAATTAAAATTAATGGAATAAAAACGAAAGTTTTTCCTTCAAAATCTCATAGTGCTTAAAATAAAAATAAACATTTTTAAATTAAAATTGTTTTTTTCTTGATTTTGCAATTTTACTCTGAACATTTTTAAAATAAAAAATTTCGTATTTACATAATTCTTAAAAACGTGCGCTAGGGAAATCTTACACGAAAGCGCAGAGGTATTTTTAGTTTCCTTATACCGACGGAAATTTCAGCAGTAGCAAGTGTATTTGCTTATTGCCTAAAAAATGGGTGCTTTAGTGTTTGAAAAACTGAGGTCCAATTTGATTTCCACCGCTTTTTAAAATTAGCTTGATATTGTGCCAATAGTCGCCAAAAATCACAATCAACGCTTTTATAATCTGGTATTTGATATTTATGTTTGCATGCACATGCAGATGTAAGAAATTATGTGCATAAGTATGTACCTACATGCAAACGAAAATCAAATAAAATATGCATATGGCTGTGAATACTGAACTTTTGAATGCCGAAGCCAGCTTCATATTCGCATACAAATTTGATGTGAAAAATAAAAAAAATGCTTTGCTAGTTTTTTTTTTTTTAATTTAAGTCTGAAAATAAGCAATTGGTTTCTCCTTAGCGAAAGCGAGAAAACAAGCTATGTTATTCTGTTTTGAAAGCCACGTAAAAGCTAATGTGTGGAAACGTTGAAGCATGCTCACTGTGCTGTGATTGGCTGTACAAACAAAATACATATTGTGAGGTGGATTGGTGGTGTATTTGCGCTATTTTCTTAGTAGGCTTTTAGGAGCATGTTACAGTGGGGGCTATATTATTGAGAACTTAAATAGTAAACACGTTTAAAACGTAAAATAACCAGATTTTAAAGAATTTCGTATGAAATGAACGAAAATGTGTACGCAAGCCGGGCTTCTCGGCTTGTATGAAGCGGCCGCCTCTGGTTTACATAGGCATAGTGTATGCACCAACCTCGAGGTAAACAAATTCCCTATACGAAAAATGTAATAAAACAAATTGTTTGTTTAGATATTTTTTTTACGCTTCGAACATTTATTGGCTGCAATTGAGTTTTAAGCTCCAACAGGTACAACACTACTGACCCATGTATGTACATAATGCCCTCCAAAGATTTACGCCTTATTTGAGATTTATTTCAAATGATCATAAGACTTATAATTAAGTATGATGCCTGAAATGTCTAAGCAACGTCAGTTGTATGAATGAACGCTTATAATAACGCTTATTTACCTACATATTATGTACATACCTATGTGCAAGGCCAATTTAACAGATCGGCCCACGATACATACACACAAACACACCGTGAGCTGAATGTCAAACGGAATGTCAATACTGAAAGCAGAACGAAATAATTTGACATCCAGTTCACGTGCGAATGATGGAAAACCTCAGAGAACGAAGAATAAAGTATAGAATATGCAGAAGTGGAGAAATTGGATAGCTTTTGAAGAAGATGAAGAAGTCACCTGATCTAAAGAGCCGACCTGTATAAGTGGATTCTGCATATGCATGTTGATGTCAAAAAATTTTTCTTACTGCCTTTAGTCTATTCGTTACATTCTTACTCTCTCATCAACATACATATATACATACATATGTTCATGTTTAGGTAAGTATATTTCTATTTAAACATATTTATATGTATTCTCCACTTTATTAATAGTTGCCTAAATAAATAAAAAAACGAATAGGAAAAAAACAAATAAATATTAACTAACTGTTTACATTTGCGTTTAAATGTTGCCACACACAAACAAACAGCATAACGCAAATTGTTTACATTTGTGTGCAACAAATAAAAAAAAATTAAGAATAAAAAACAGAAATTCATTTTCAATTGCCCACTGACACACATATCTACGTAGATACATACATACATACATACATACGTATGTATTCATGTGGGTATAACCATGCCACAGCTTGCTTCAGCATTGCATGCCACATGCATCGCTTAATATTTATTTAAATATACATATGTATGTATATTTGTTGCACACAATTTAGTATTTCAGTTCGGTTATGGTTTGGCTGAGTGAGTCCCAGCGAAGCTGGCTTGTTGACTTTAGTTGACTTGACTCAACGGCTGATATGGTCTAAATGCTAAGCCTACGCCCACTTGCCTGCCAACTAACTATATACATATGTACATACATATGTCCATTTTTTTTGTCTATAATAATAATTTCACTGCCTACCTCTAAACACTGCGCCGCTGCCTCTGTTGATGTTTCTTAAATGGCTGTTTGTCTGTTTGTGTGTCAAGTTTGCATATTGTCTCTTTTTAACACGCTTTTATTAGTTTCACCTGTATGTATGTGGGTATGTAACTTCTAGCTGCTGCCTAAATATATGCAACATATTTACTAATGAGATTAGGTTACAACCACCGCTATTTTCCAACAGATGGCGCGCGTGTATTTATATTTTTAAAATATTCACTTATTGTATAAATATCTATCTATTTATTCGCATGCAAATAGTGCAACGCGAGCGCTTTCACTGATTTTCTATATCATTTTATGCTGTGTTTGCATTTGCTTGCAGGTAGACCTCGTTTTGTTTGTTGCAATTTAAAAAAGAATAAAAGTAAAAATATAAAAATAAAAATGTCAAGTGGCTTTTTGGGCGTACGACATTGACTGCCATGCCATGCCGTGCAATGCCGTTTTGACTGGCGGTTATTTGATGAGCTGCCTACACCAGCACCGATCGTGTTGTTGATAGCTTTTTAAAATCGTTTAGGGCTGAGAGTGCAAGTGCAGAATATGAAATTACATGCAATTGTTTATTGAGAAGATACATACATATAATGTTGACATACATACATATGTAACTTCTCCAATTTCCACCACTGCTTTAATGTGTACTATTTTCCTCATCTCTTTGAGTTTGTGTTTCAAAAATTGCCGCTAAGTTTAAAATAAACGATATTTGAAAAGCGTTTTAATTTCCGAAAAGTGGCAACAAAGCATTTCCTTGTTTATTTCTGAGTTAGCTTAACGAATAGCATGCATTTGAAAAGCAGTTTGATTACTAAAAAGGGGCAACAACGCGCTGCTATATTTTCTTTTTTGTTAGTTTCACAAATTGTTTACATTTGAAAAGCGTTTTGAGTACTGAAAAGTGACAACAAGGCATTGCTTTATTTATTTCTGTGCTAGTTTCACGAATCGCCTGCATTTGAAAAGCAGTTTGAGTTTAGTTTATTTTCATCAAACATAGTATCTATGTAAGTAGTATTTGATGGCCGACATTTTTGCTGAAAATTGGCAACAATGCGCCTCTCTATTTATTTTATCCCTTCTGCTAATTTTTTCATTTCTTTAATTTAATTTTTTATACATTTCACTGATAGCGCCTGATTGCTGTACATGGATTGCGTTTGAAGCGCTCTAAACAATTACTGCACTGAAAATTGACAACAAAGCCCGCAACTAAAAAAACAATCAATAGTCAGCGTTAATTGTACAAAAAATAGCTTTGTTCTTTTTAGTGTGATTTTTTTTTATTTTGCTCTAATCATTATAATTATTTCTGCTCTCTGCTGTTAAATAAACACAACTTTGTATCGCAGCGAATTAAATGCCAGCAAAAACGCATAAAATTTAATTGAATGATCAGTGTGTGAAAGATGGCGGCTGGTGTGTGACTTACAAACGACTTACATACAACAAACATAACCATTGATGATGATCTAATACTTGGCAATCAATGAGCAGTAGTGTATGATGCTTTTGTCGCTGCTCAAAGGCACTACAAAGTAGACCTCTGCACAATACCATTTGCCTCTTCTATATTTGCGAATACTCTATGCATTGTACAATTAGTCACAGCACAATTTCAATGCAGATACGAATATAACCCATACTTTTCATTTGGAATACAAATACTATTTCTATTTGCTCTGTTGGAGCGATTAGTGTACACTATTCGCCACGATAGAATAGAACATAATAATAACCATGTTATGAAGTATTCGCAAAACCTTGTTGCTTCTTTGGTTTCTTTGTTTATTTAATGTGCATATGGCATTAAGGTGGACCAAAAAATAAAAGCCCAACAAACATATGTTCCATTTTTTAATGATAAGAAATGTTTTTCTTGTACATTAAGGACTTGGAAAAAAATTATGTATCATCACTGATATAAAAGGAGAAAGAAATTTGGAGGCATTTGCACGACCTCTAAATTTTAATATATTAAGGAAAAAATTTAGGTATAGATTTCCGTATTATATTCGCATGAAAATCGGGTTGTTCCGCGAATTTCGGGAGAACTTTATTTCCTCCATAAAACCACCTTAATATGCCAAATAAGTTTTCTAACTAATGCCGAAAAAATCAAAAGAATCGAAGTATTGGTTACCGAGTTATTTTAAAATATATAGAACAGTTGGAAATATGTAGATCGTAAAAAACTTTGGTTAGAAATTTATTTTAGACATATGGTTTCTTGGGCAAAAAAGCTTGAAATTACCCAAATTTTTATAATTGCGATGTGTCCCTGTTAATTTTTTTTTGGCCCCTACCAATCGACCCGCCCTAGTGTGTATGCATATGCACATACACACACACTCACACTAGCAGCGTAATTTTGCTGAACACAACGTCTGGATGTGTGTTTATGAAAATATGTATGTACATACATACATACATATATTTCGATTATATTCGAAGTATTCGCAAGTAGTGTACACTATTTGCAGAACCTTTTTAAGGTCATGTAATTGTCGCTACGAATAAGTAATTGTATTGGTTCTGTTTATGGTTGTGCTCTACTTGCGTTTATTCTAAAACGACAGAAACAAGTAGGTACTGTAATTGGACGGCCGCGAATATTTTGTTGGCCGTTTCGAATCCATTCGTGCAGCCTTCTACTACAAAGCAGCGCTTTACAATTGTTTTCGATTCATAAAATTTTCTGTTTTTTTTGCTCATTACAAATGATTATGAATTTTTTATGTAGCTTATTTCGAGCTTATTTCCTTCAAACTCGCTTGCTTTATCCGCGCTTGACAATCGAAATTTATGCTTGTTCATTTGGTTTGAATGTCAAAAGCGTGAATTGTCATAAAAATGTCATGCGCGTAAGCAAATCAATGATTAATGTGTGTTGCTTTTGTTTCACAATAATTTACATACATACATAATATCTATGTACTCAATGTTTTAGCATAAAAAATAAATTAAATAAGTGAATATTTTAAAAATATAAATACACGCGCGCCTTCTGTTGGAACATAGCGGTGGTTATAACCTAATCTCATTAGTAAAATGTGTTGCATATATTTAGACAGCAGCTAGAAATTACATACATGCATACATACATACATACAAACATACATACATACATACATACAGGTGAAACTAATAAAAGCGTGTTAAAAAAGGAAATTAAAAACCATCAAGGCCTTTTTGGAGTTCGAAATGTGAAAAATGCCATTCTTAGGCGGCAAATGCTAACAGCCATAATCAGCTGAAGCGCGAAAATAAGCGATAAATTAAAAATTGTTATCCAATTGGCATGAGCGTTGAAAAAAGATTGTTTTCTATTTTTTTTTTTACTTTTTTGTATCATTCAAAGCATGAGGAATTTCAACAATTGTGTCATTTTTTTCTTGGACATCTTTTTGACGCCATTCAGTTGCTTTGTTTTCTGTTTTTTATTTTTTTTTATTTTAATTGTTGATGAGTTTATGGAATGTTCGTCTTTCTATGAGTACTCACATATGTATAAGCATAGCGTTCTTCTGAAAATAATTGCTAATTCGCTAACGCTTTGAACACAAATAATTTTGCTTTATTTATGTATTCTGCTGTTTCTAATCTCCTTTTGACTTTTTTTTTGATTTTTAGTTCTTTATTTCATTGCTTTATAGCTTTTGAGTCATTGCGATCGCGCTAAAGCTTTACAATAAATTGTACTTGAAGCGCAGTTTGATTGTGGCGGCTGTGAAATTAGGTCATCATTTTTTTCTTTCGTTTTTTTTTTTTTTTGAAATACATTTACTATATGTTTATAGAAATTTTTAATCTGCTTTGCTTTTTTTCTTTTTACATAAGTGTCATTAAAATAGATTAGAAAATGTTTTGCCTGCTGGAGCGCTTTGAAGTCAAAGTTCAACTAAGAGCACTTTCTTATATGGCCTTAGTCTTATTTGAAGTAGGAGCTGATTTAAAATATAATGTAAACTTTCGTCTTCAGTATTCAATTCCAATAAATATTATACTTGCTTAACAATTCGAGAGCGATTGTAGAAAGCAACTATTTTCAAGTAACAACTTCAGTAATGAATGAACAAAAGGTTCTTGTTCGATTTCGAGAACTACGTACATATATAGGTGAAAATACATACATATGTTGGCAATCGATGCGAAACCTAGATCATTCTCCAGCAAAAGTCATAAACTTCGCATCCGTTGCATTTTTCCTTCGCTATGCATGCAAAATCTCTAGCACATACCCGTAGTGAAATAACATTTTTAACCTCTTCTTTCTTGTAGCACTAAACTTACTTTAAGTTTAATATAGTGTTGGTGAACATACCTGAAACGAGAAAAAGAGTGAAAAATCAGTATTTTAGGAATACACACTGTTTGTATAAAAGAAGTATTGATAAGGTTATATAGCAAATATAATTTTTTCCATATAAAGTTGGCAATTAAATGTTCCTAAATATGTATGTGACGGACCAGTCCGAGATGCGTTATTCGATTGTCTCGATTATTCATACATCACGAATGCTCTCAATGATTTTCATTCCTATTCGAGTCTAATCAGGAATAACCATCTAGGTATAGAAGCAATCGATTAAATATTTTAGACTCGCAAACGATTTATCTCAGACTCGAAAATCACGAAACAAAACACCCTCCGGCTCCGCAAAAATCGCCATGTGGAGGCAGTCACTTCAACCTAACCTAACTAATTATTTTTGAATCGGTTGAGAATTGCAGACACTTACACACAAGAGTGAGTGAAATTCAGAGTGAAGTTGCTTTGCAGCAGCTCAAAAGGCAATACATACTTATGATGCTGCACTGCTCAGCACACGCAGGAGAGTATTTTTCTAATTAAAACAGAAGCAACAACAATAAAACGGATTTCTCAAGCGAGTTAATGAGCGAAATAAAAAAAACAAGTAAGGAAGCCTAAGTTCGAGTGGAATCGAACATTAGATACTCAGCTGTATGCTTATTGTTTGTTTGCCTTTGATGGAAACACGGTGTACTTTATATAAAGCGAGTGCTGCATGAAGTGGGCGTATCCACGCCCATTTTCCAAAATTTTTCTATTTTTTGTTTCCAGTCTATTGTAGAACTCATGCCACAAAATTTCAATGAATTACCTTTATATTTGACAAAGATATCGCTTAAAATGTTTTTATTAGGCCACTTTATAATACCCATATATAAAAGTGGGCGTGGTCGTCTACCGATTTCGCTAAAATTTTCAACATGTATTACCACAAGTAATAAAAGTGTACGCAGCAAGTTTCGTCATTATATATCGATTATTTGTCGAGTTATGGGCTCAGAAATCTCGTATATTCCAGCTTCTAAAAAGGGGCGGTGCCACGCCCATTTTCCAAAATTTTTGTGTTTTTCGTTGTATGTCCGCAGGTGGACTCCTGGCATAAAATTTCAATGAATTATCTTTATATTTGACAGAGATATCGCTTAAAATGTTTTTATTAGGTCACTTTATAATACCCATATATAAAAGTGGGCGTGGTCTTCAACCGATTTCGCTAAAATTTTCAACATGTATTGCTACAAGTAATAAAAGTGTATACACCAAGTTTCGTCATAATATATCAATTATTTGTCGAGATATGGGCTCCAAAATCTCGTATATTCCTGCTCCTAAAGGGAGGCGGTGCCACGCCCATTTTCCAAAATTTTTGTGTTTTTTGTTTTATGTCCTTAGTTGGAATCTTGCCATAAAATTTCATTGATATATCTTTATATTTGACAGAGATATCGCTTCAAATGTTTTTATTAGGTCACTTTATAATACCCATATATAAAAGTGGGCGTGGTCGTTAACCGATTTTGGCAATTTTTCGTCAAAACATTTGCGTAAGCAAATATATCACGCGTACCAAATTTCATCTATATATCTTCAATAGTTTCTGAGTTATGACTCATAAAACTTTCAATGTTTGCCCCTTAATAAGTGGGCGTGGCACCGCCCATTTTCCAAAATTTCATCAAATTTCTTCATAGGGGCCTGAGCTCAACACGTGGGTAAAATTTCATCGCTCCAGCTATATTAGTGACTGAGATACCAAATTTCCGATTTTTACTATATAGGGGAGGTGGGCGTGGTCATGGTCCGATTTCGCCCATTTTCAATACCATCCGTTCTCGTCTTGATACCAACTTGCATTCCAAATTTCATCAAAATATTTCGATTTTTGCGTGAGTTATCGTGCGTACAGACGGACAGACGGACAGACGGACAGACGGACGGACGGACGGACATGGCTCAATCGATTTCTCTTTTCACGCTGATCATTTTGATATATATAAGTCTATATCTATCTCGATTATTTCGTTCTGTTACAATCCACCGTTAGGAAATCAAAATTATAATACTCTGTGTACTAGTACAGCTGAGTATAAAAATATATTGTACAAGTAATAAAAAAGTAGAACACATTAACCTCAATTTTATACACAAAAAAATGGCGTCGAAATGATTGTCATACATAAACGAAGATTAATTGTCCCAAGTGCCCTTTTAATTATTAAATGGAAATGGTAACACAAACAAAAAAAAGCGTTTTCCAAAATTATTGTTATTATTATTATTAGGTATTTGTTGATGACAAGTGCCTTTTCGTAGCGTTTTTTTATGTTTACACGCACATAATATTATCTTGCAACCATAAGAAAAAAGTGATAAAAATGCCAATGAGGAAAATTAGAATTTTTTTGTGGCGAGCAAAGTGTGTGGTGTATGGTTGATTTGATTATGGCGGGACTGTTTGACTATAAAATATAAATTAACTTAAAAACATTTTTATAAGCGACAAGCGTTGTTTTGATTAGGGAATACATTTTTTATTGTTAATTTTTTTTATTTTTATATTTTTTTTAATTTTTCTTTTATTTTTTTTTCTGTTTGTTTTGTATTTCTAATTGTAAATTTTTTTCTACATATCGCTAGCTTAGAGTGCAAATTGTGTAAGTCCATTTTTCAAACTTTGTAGGAGAGACAAAAAACACAAAATAAAAAAATTTCAAAATGAAAAAAAAATTTCTGTTCATATAAAAATTTTGGACTTACACAATTTTCTTCTCTTTTTGGACTTACACAATTTGCGTATCACTGAATAACAACGAGTAGAAATATGACAAGTATCACAGACTTGTTTAGCGTGGTGCGTATTTAATTTTTCTAGCTTTCTACACTTAAAAACACTTTTTCATAAAAATGGACTTACACAGTTTGCACTCTAAGCTAGCGATATATGTTATTTTTATACCTTTCATGAGAATGAAATGGTATTATAACTTAGTGCCAAAAATTTTTTGTCGAAAGTACCAGAAGGAAGCGTGGGGGCCCCACCAAAATATATACCGATATGATCAGAATCACGAGCTGAGTCGATTAAGCCATGTCCGTCTGTCCGTCTGTCCGTCGGTCCGCCTGTCCGTCTGTCCGTCCGTCCGTCTGTGTGAACGCAAACTAGTCCCTCAGTTTTTGAGATATCTGAATGAAATTCGGAATACAGGTATGTTGTTATATGCAGCTGATCATTTGTCGGAACCGACCGAATCGGACCACTATAACATATAGAAAACAACCGATTATTCAGATATACATGAAATTTTTGGATGTAATTTGTGCATAACTTCCCCATTTAAACAGCTAAGGACATGAAACTTTGAAGTAAACGTGCCGATTTTGGCCCAAACAAGGTTACCGAAAATTGTCAAGATCGGACCACTATAACATATAGTTCCACAACATCCGATTATTCAGATATACACATTTTGGTGTATAACTCCTCCATTTTAACAGCTAACGGCCTGAAATTTTGAAGTATTTGTACCCATATGGACCCAAACGGGATTGCCGAAAACTGTTAAGATCGGACCACTATAACCTATAGCTCCCCTACAACCGATTGTTCAGATAAACACATTTTGGTGTATAACTCCTCCATTTTAACAGCTAACGGCGTGAACTTTTTAAGTATTTGTACCCATATGGGCCCAAACGGGGTTACCGAAAATTGTTAAGATCGGACCACTATAACATATAGCTCCCCTACAACCGATTGTTCAGATATGGCATTTTGGTGTATAACTCCTCCATTTTAACAGCTAACGGCGTGAAATTTTGAAGTATTTGTACCCATATGGGCCCAAACGGGATTACCGAAAATTGTTAAGATCGGACCACTATAACCTATAGCTCCCCTACAACAGATTGTTCAGATATGGACATTTTGGTGTATAACTCCTCCATTTAAATAGCCAAGACACCATTTTTTCTAATAAATCTTTCCATAAATAACCCACAGAATTAAAATTATAAATTAAACTCAATCCGGCTATGTACATACATAGGTAACTTTTCATTTCCCCACTCATGAAAGGTATGAAGTCTTCGGTACGGCCGAAGACAGCCGCGCTTTTACTTGTTTTTCTTTCAAAGCTTAACAACAGGCGCATTTCTGGCGTACCCAAGCATGAAAAGAATACTCGCTTATTCATAAAATAATTTAAAAATAGTTTAAAAATAGTCGAGTTGGTGTTGTTGCTTTGAAGGTAATTTGATGAATAAGCGATTATTCTTTTCATGCTTGGGTATGACAGAAATGCGCCTAACGTAAAACGGCGTTTGATTATTTTTTCGACGCGCATAAAACACTGTTTTCACACAACATTAACGCGCTGCGGTATTGGCAATCGAACAAACCTAATAAAAATGATAAAATGTAAATGTGCACATTAACATACTAATTTTATGCGTTATTTAGATTTTTTTTGACAGCAGACAACGCAGTAAAGTTAATAAAAAGGAGAAAAGTGAAGAAACACAAAAAATACTAAAAACAAGATTTTAAAACAGACGAAATATTCATATCTCTCGCTCAAAAACGCAATCTGTGTCTGCGCATTTTAAATTCTTTTATCTTGAAATCGATATGCCTCAAGGCATATCTGTGTAGGGCTGTCTGTTTGTGTGCGCTAAGCATCATATTGATGAAATTGAGATGTTAAAATGTTTCGTAAAATAAAAAATAAAATATATGCAGGTAAACTGTTTTTTTTTTTTTCTTTCTTTTAAGTACATACAAATATGCTTATTGTTGGTAATTTCGTTGATTGGATGGCATAATTTTGTTAAAGTATTCTACAATTATGCTCAATTACATTTTTTTTCGTAAATGTACATACATATTTGTGCGCATGCGTGTAAATGTAAATATACCCCAGCAGCCATCGATGCGTAAAACACTCGGTAGTAAACGGGTAACACGCACTCACACCTACGGTAATATTGTTGGTATTTATGAATGGAGCAGTGCAGATTCTACCCATATGTGTGAGTCCTCTCGCTCTTCTCTACATGTTCAGAGAAAAGCGAATGAGCGTATAATTGAAAAGAAGCTGTGTTCCATTGAAAAATGTGTACCTAGGTGTTTGAAATTTTTTCTGAAAACTGGGTAATGACTCGGAATCAATTGGCCTTTCTTTTTAATTATCTACATATTTCAGATTCTGCAGCAGCGTCTGAAGTACGTAAGCCCTCTGAAACTTGCTCGATGGTCGACTTGAGCTATAGGTGAACTTTTTACTGGTGTTATTAAAGTGTTTTATAGATCCTGACGCATTAGGAATGATGTTTTCATCAAAGTTTTCATCCAGAAAAGATGATGGAAGTATTTTCAGGCAACACAAGGCGAATATTGGACTTTTCGTTTAAGGAAAATTCCACACATTCTATAGTACTACTACGACAGTTTTTCTAAGCAAAAAAAGGTGACAGGTAACAAGGTCATCGGAAATAATGTCAATTGACCTTATTTCCCACCCGGTTCCAAAAACGCAATAATGTCAATTGACCTTATTTCCATTGACCTTGTTACCTGTCACCAAAAAAAAACCTTTGTTACAATTTGTTTAATTTTATCGCTGGTTAAGTTGACGTGTGTAAATCGTATGGTGACTTGTCAAAAAACTGCTTAAACGGACAAATATCTCTGGGAGAGCTGATAATCTGGACTCTTGCTATTGTTATATCTGAACAAATTTATTGCAACTGTTGTTGTAGTAGAATTTTATAAATGACAATTTGCCTTCTGTTGATTTGCATGTTCCTCAACTAGTTAATGTTGCAAGCGGGTATATGGCATGCTTCTTTATTGCAGTTCGAACAAAATTACTTTTTCTTCGTTTTCTTTATAATAAAACGATTTATTTAAATTTGAAATGAATTATTTATGACTTGCTGATATTTGTTATCGTTTTCGTTACATGATTTCCGCTTTTATATATATGTACAAATAAAATTAAATCAAAGCACAGCCCAATACTAAGCTCGTTGGAGCAAAGGCATTCGTATTCGATTGCTTTGAGGCCCCAAAAAAATCATAAAAACCAATTTAGTAAAAAAACCGAAGGCAGTTAAAGTTAGTGTAGGTATTCTGTGCTCTCATACTAAAAATATCTGTTGCTTATTCTTATTCTTATTCTTATTCTTATTTTTATTCTTATTCTTATTCTTATTCTTATTCTTATTCTTATTCTTATTCTTATTCTTATTCTTATTCTTATTCTTATTCTTATTCTTATTCTTATTCTTATTCTTATTCTTATTCTTATTCTTATTCTTATTCTTATTCTTATTCTTATTCTTATTCTTATTCTTATTCTTATTCTTATTCTTATTCTTATTCTTATTCTTATTCTTATTCTTATTCTTATTCTTATTCTTATTCTTATTCTTATTCTTATTCTTATTCTTATTCTTATTCTTATTCTTCTACTTCTACTTTTTTTAACTTCTACTTTTACCGTTACAATTTTTAACACTTCCACACCAAAAAGAATTCAAGTCTCCCAGCAATTCACTGCCGTTTTGAGTAGCTAGTGTTGTGAGGGTAGTGAGAGGAGGAAGGCGAAAAAGAAGAAGCCTGTCATAAAATTTTTAACTTTGTTATATGCTGAAATTCTTCGTCTTCCCTTTATTATAAATTTTTTCAGCTTATGTTATATGCTTCCAATAGGTCAGACATGGGCACATACAAGTCAGCACACTACAGGCGCTTTTCAAAGCGTTCAATTTGTTCAAAAGTAAGTTTGTAATATTTTTACAGTTGTTTCGGTTATCGCAAAAATAAAAATGAAATAAATACAAATAAAAACTATACAAAAAAAAAACTTTGCTTGATAGGCAAGCAAGTATGTATGTAAGTACTAGGTATGCACGAAGAAAGCTATAGTAAGTAAGACGTCAATGTTTCATTTGCCTTTTTTATTTTTATTTTTTACACAGCTGAACCAGCAACTCGCTCGCTCAGCTCTGAAGCCAACATGTGTGGCGTGTTATCGATGATTTTTTTTTAAACATACTTGAAATAAAAAAAATAATTAAAAAAAAAAATATAAAAGTAACTTTAAACAACACGGTCTTTAACGTTTTAAAAACGCAAATAGTATACGACAAAAAAAATAAAATAAAATAAAATTACTAAGAAGAAAAATAATGTAAAACATAACAAACTGTAGCAAGTTGCTTCCGGTGGCGTCTGATAAATGCGCGTTGTAAAGGAATTTTCTGCAATTTTGCTGAACAAGCGGCACTCACACACACACACCCGCCAGGGGAAACACACTACATTCAATGCAACCCTGTGAGAAATACAATACAACACTGCAAAAAAACTGTGTCTAGCACATACGGTATGTCACTATAGCAACAAGCGAAGAAAGTGACTTGTTTTAAAGACAATCAATCTCTCTCACTCTCTCTGTATTCCTTACTAAACAAATCGCTTTGGAAATGAGCTGGATTTCTTAACAAAAAAAAACGGACAATATAACGGATAAAGAACAGATTTTGCTGTAGAATCAACTAGTTCTCGAAGCGAATAGCAACCTTTTCACATTAATTCCGAAAGTGAGTTCTAAAACGGATATTTTCTTGCCAATCGCTTTCGATTTGTTAGCTAAGCCTGCCGTTTCTTGAATACATGCTGATCTTCTCTCAGACACTATTGCTTTTAAAATTGTAAGCAAAGTAGATTAGTTTTGTCTTGAACTCACACCCAATTCATTCCAGATGTAACGCTATTCGGTACCTATCTCTTTGGCGTTTATTCGCATAAATTTTTTACAGTGTTAGTCCTCTGTTTTCTTTTGTATGTATAGCGTGTATGTTAGCACGGATGTGGCATATCGGCACATGACATCACACAACATCATGAAAAATATTCCATTTCACAACAAATTTTGTAGTCAAAAGTTCAACATATTTTGTACTTTAAGAACAAAGAGGGCAAACAAAGATTGTGAAATTGATGGTTGGAAATATGGTGTTAAAAGACGTTGAAGAAGAAGTGCAATTTGTAGTGAGCAAAATTATGATGAAAGGGTTAAAAAGTTGAGAGGAAGAAGAAGAATAAGAAAGAAAAAACTAGGTACCTTTATGCTTTGACTGATTTCAGACAGCATAAAGGTTGTGTATTTGATACAGTTGAAGACTGAAGGTACCCATCTTGTAAGCCTTGAGCTTCTAACTGCTACTAAGATTACATTCAAAATCGATGTTAACAAGTAAGGAGAAAACAATATTAGAACTACTATAGCCTAAGCTAAATACCAAAAGTGGTCTCGATACATAACTCACTAGTAGTTCTCTCAAGAAATTTATTTGAAAAATGCAAACTTTAGTTGCTGGGTAACAAAATTTCATTAACCCTTGACCTACATCTCTACGCAACATTCTTCAATTCTTTCATACTACAAACATAAATATTTAATTTTAATACAATTTGCTATTCTCTTTCAGCCTTTCAGCAAAGGTAACCCACTTTCTGCTTTAATTCTACAAATGCATACTAAACTAGTGGCACATAAATAAATGCATATGAAGAAGGTAATTTCATTATACTAAAAAATATGCTACAAAAGTCAAAGCAATTTACCTTTTGTTTGCACTTGTAGTCATACTCAACAGCTGGGTTATGTATCTAGTACTCGCAAGCAACCAACAATCAGTCAAATAAATGCTGACAACAACAACAACAATTTACAAGAGTTCATATGCAATTAATGTAATCAACAATAGAAGATATGCATATGGGTACAACAGAAAACAACACAAAACAAATGATAGAAAAAGCAATTCAAAAACAAAGCAGCAGCAAAGTCAAGTCGTTTTCCCTCGAGGGAGAGAGAGAGACACAGAACGAAACGTACCAAGCGAATAGATAAATATTATATATTGCATTTGTGGAGCAAAAAGGACATTTTGCCGTAAAACAATAGTAAAATACTTAAGTAACCAACAAACTGGGTAACCAGCCAATTTAATGCTTCAAAGCGGCGCACAATACTCGCTCGTATGCTTGCATGTGAGTGTAAAATGTATAAGTAGCGAGTAACGGTATACAATAAAAATGCCGTTACATGCGAGAGTGCATGAGTGAATGATGGACGCAGAGCAAAAATTCAAAGTAAAAAGCAAAGCACAGGGATATCCAAAAGCAGCAATTTGCAGCAATTGAAAGCGAGTGAGAGATACTAGAATAAAAGAAAAAAAAAAGAAAAAAAGAAAAAAAAACAGAAAAAAAAAAAAAACAAATAAAGGAAATAAAAGAAGCTAGAAAGAGAATAAAGATATACATACTTAAGAAAGAAAAAAAAATATGTAGCGATATGCAAAACAAAAGAATAAATAGTTGCAAGCAAGTAAAGTAAAGAGGTATGCACTTACTGGCCTAGTCTTGTGAACGCGCTTCATGCCTGAAAGGGTTAAGAGCTATGAACTTTGCGTTTGTTATTGTTTTGTGGCGAAGTAAATATGACATGCATTGTTTTGTGTTGAACAATTTAGAGACACAAATGTTTCAAAAACACACAACACAAAAAATATGTAGAAAAGGAAGCGCCTGCTAGTGAATTGCAAAAATGAAAAAAGTGTAAAGTGAATAAGAAAAGAGGCAGAGATTTGATTTGGAAAGTCTAGTAGTATACAAATCTTGGGGTCAAAGCACTAATGCTAATATAAAACTTAGAACAACTTTAAAATAACTATTTTTTGAAGCTTGTCAACCATAGATTAGAATTAATAGTAGAAGCGAAACATCGTCAATTGCTTACCCTCTCTCTGCTATAACATATGTATTATCTTAACATGGGTAACTTCGCGTAGGCCCGTAGACCGAAGACGAGCGAGTATCACCTTCAAGCGAAAGAAGAATAATTTTCTTCAACAATTTAAAAGTAGGAATGATTCATGGAAACTTTACAGAGAAGCGAACAAATAATAACGTACGTTGATATAATAAAAACGCATGGAATAAGCCGAGTAAGCCAGGAACTGGAAAAAACTGTGTGGATTACTTTAATACAAATTGGCTTGATTTTCGTCGAGCGACTGAAGAACAACTTTCAGAGAAGCGATTGTAGAGCCTAGTTTTTGGGAAAGCTATTCTATTTTGCATCAACATAAACGCATAAAACATGTGATAACATAACAAAATATTTCAAGGAAATGTCTTATACTCTTGAAGGTGTTTGCTTAATTTCTACTGGAACTTAAGAAATAACTTTTGGGATTGGAGAAATATTTTAAATTCTCGCTCTAAACCGAATTTTCTTTAATTTATTTTTTATTTATTGAGTATTTACATATACATACATATGAGATATAGTGGCATTTGTGATTGAATAAATTGCCGAAAAGCTTGGCCTCTTCCATTGGCTTCGCTGTATGGCAGAGTGTGACTAAATATTCAACAACGCCACAAAACAATTCACACACACCCGCCACATAAAATGTGTTTATTTATTTATTGTGCATTCAAATTGATAATGCCGACGTGTGGTATTTATAGCTAAATTTTTATGATGCTGCATTGCACTTTACTTTATGATATTATGGTTATTTTATGAGATTTATGCTATTTGGCGTTAAAAGCTAAAAATATTGTACCTATTGTATTGTGGCAAAGCTGAAGTTTGGTGTGCCGCTGCATTGATTTTAATTTTTTGTATTTTTACTTTGATTTTTATTATAGAAATGCTAATACATATTTCTAAATCGATGGTATTTTGAAATTGTTTTCTGGAATCTGTTTTGAGCTTATACAAAGTCGCTATAGAACTAGTAAAACTTAAAAGTGCAAGGTTCTCAATTCTCTAGAAGACAGTTTAAAATGTAAAAGGTTAATAATCGAGAGAAGATATTTTCATTTTTAAAGTCTTTTTCACTTTTAAAAACGCGACAGATTCTGCGCCCTTTTTCCTAGCACTTGCAAGTCTTAAAATTTTGAATATACCACGTCATGAACTGACTTGGATATCTCCCTCTGCTCTCAGCCTGCCACCACTTCCTTAACTTTTTCAAGTTTCTGTTTTTTAAATCTCAAAAAATCACTTTCAGTTTCAATAACGCCGTGTTTTCTTTTGTAGTTTTGACAGCTGAAAAAACACAAGAGCAGAGCAACTTCTCTTTTGGCTTTTATTATTAGCAGCAAACTACAAGAGTACACAAGTATTAAATTAGGCATTACGAGTACCCAGCATGCAATAATGAGCGAGTGTTGCTGCTGTTTCATATGTACATATGTAGATATAGTGCTCGCGTTCTGCACAATGTCAACCGCCAGCACATGACAGTTGTAATGAATGTCAACGATAGCGACTGCGACAGTCAGTCGAGACAGATGACAACAATTTCATGTAACTAAAATGTCATTCATCATTTTTATGTATGCAGAGTTTTTTTTGTTTACTTTCTATGGCTTCGCTTGAGTGAGTGATCGACGTCAAGAGGGTGCTGCATGCATGCATTTCGCTCCCCACATTTGACATTTGTATATAATAAAAATAGTAATAATAATAAACGAAAACTACTTGCACCATTTAAGCGCGCCATGTGTGTGAAAATCAAAAGAAAAACTCTTTTTGTTTATTTACATCACAAATGTTGTGCATTTTTCGGGCAACATACCCCATATCGAGTATGCAACGCTGTTTTGTTTCAAACTTTTTTTCGTTTTAATTTCATTTTATTTTTGTGGATCTACTCAAATGCCATATTCTTTGCTTTACGAAATACCAAACATCGTTAGCGTAGCATTTATTTTTTTTTTGTGTACCGGAAATGTCACTAGAAAAATGATGAACTACTTTGATATAATGAATTTCCTAGACAAAAATTTGTTAATATTTTTTGCGCCGCAAATTCACAGCTGTCCAGTGCTGTGTTGCCAATTTTCAGCTGCTGCAACATAGCACAACGTCTATTGTTAGGCTATACAACAACAGGGGAATGTATGTATGTAAGTATGAAAAAATTTATTATAATAAATGTTATTCGTCCACTTAGCCGCTCTACTTCTAATACAATTCATCATTAATTTTATTTTGGTGTTAATTTTTTGTCTGCATGCGCCGCTCGTTACTCACCGCCTCCACCACTCGGTGCTCTTTGCTTATACGGCGGCGAGGCTATTCTCTTGTGACAGCATTGATTAATTGATTGATGCGTCTTTGTCATCGCTCGTCGCTGTCATGATGCGTCCTTAACCCTTAACACTGATTACTCAAAATAAAAATTGTTTTCGCTTTTTTCGTTTTGCTGCGCATTTACTCTACTCCTCTCATTCATTTTGCTATTTGTTTGTCTAGTTATTACGACAATTTTGTTGTATTATGTATAATAAAGCATTAGCCGTGTTTCACATACGGTGATCCTAACCCAGATAAAAATTTTTGCATGTAAATGCAACAACAAAGATTTCAGCTCGATTAAACCAGATAAATTGCTGGTTCAATTTCTGATCCGCCCTGTTCGATTTGTTTTTTCCGTGCTGATTTGGCAGCACAGTGCTTTTTTGATTTGGCAGAACTGAAAAGTGACATTTGTGTATGTATACATATATATACATATACCCTGCAGTAAATTTGTTTCACTGCTAAATGATCATTGATCATTCTTTGTTGAATATTCATCACTATCGTTTTGCGTTGGTGCAAGCTATATTGAAAAAACCAAACGAAATACCATCTAGGCGGTTAAAAACCCATGAGCCAGCTTGTATTTCGGTAGGTTTTTTGACATTTGGCAGCTTTTCTGACAAATTTTTTTCAATTTGACAACTATAAAACAAATTATATTTAAAATAAAAAATATATGGAAATACAAATTTCAAATTTGCCTCTTGTAAGCTTCTGCTTTTGCCGTAAGGGGAAAGAAGAAGTCCGGAAGAAAAATTATACTGCGCACTGGCTTCTCCTTATAACATGGAATACATAGCTATCCCGCCATTTGAGTTTCATAATTTATTTCAGTAATTTAAATTCAAATTTCCAAAAAAAATAATTTTTGAAATAGTTATTTTCATTTAGTTTGAAGTTTAAAGTCAATCAAATTTTTTTTGAGGGAGTATTTGTCTCTTTTCAACGTACAGAATAATTGTTTTTGCGCAATTATAACTCTGACGAGTTTTATGGCCGAGCTTCTCTCCCAATTCGAGGTGTGCTCCTTTTGTTTTTCCTACCATTGGACAGTTTTATGCCTTCTCCGAACGGAGTCATATAGGCATTAGGAAAGCAAACCATTTATTTGAAAAAATTCAGCAGCCTTTATATGAAAGCATTCACTGATGCCTCCTCATGATGAATTTCATCAGTGATTCATAAAGGATTCATTTCAGATTTTTACTGCTGGGTATATGTTGTATATGTTTCTTCTTCTTTTTAGTTCTTTTCAAGTGCAGCCAATTTTAATTATGAGCCGGATTGTTTCAGTAAAAATTTATCTTAACCCAGACCCAGATGTAATAACTGAAATGCCCCTATTATTATCATTTATTATGTACATATGTACATCTTACTAATATTATAAATGCGAATGTAGCGATGTTTGGATGTTTGGATGTCCAGACGTTTGCGTTTGTTCCTCAAAAACGTGGGAATGGCAAGACGGATTTTGTTGAAATTTGGCACGCAGACAGGTTATAGTCTGGAAGGAAGTATAGGCTATTTTTTTTTTTTAATTCTGGGGGTTCCGACCCTGCTAGGGACCGTTACTTTTCGATATTTTTTTATTCCATATAAATCTGAGTATACTGGAACTATACTTATGATATTTCGCACATAGGTATAGAAAGATCGTACAATATTGGTATCAAACGAAAGGGGAAGGCCCCAGGTTTCATTTGGACTTCGATATATTTCGATAAATTGATCGATAACTGAGTTATCGGTAAAAATGTTATTGCCCAAAAACATTAAAATTACACTACAATATGGGTATCAAACGAAAGGGGAAGGCCCCAGGTTTCATTTGGACTTCGATATATTTCGATAAATTGATCGATAACTGAGTTATCGGTAAAAATGTTATTGCCCAAAAACATTAAAATTACACTACAATATGGGTATCAAACGAAAGGGGATGGCCCCAGGTTTCATTTGGACTTCGATAAATTTCGGTAAATTGATCGATAACTGAGTTATCGGTGAAAATGTTATTGCCCAAAAACCTTAAAATTACACTACAATATGGGTATCAAACGAAAGTGGAAGGCCCCAGGTTTCATTTGGACTTCGATATATTTCGATAAATTGATCGATAACTGAGTTATCGGTAAAAATGTTATTGCCCAAAAACATTAAAATTACACTACAATATGGGTATCAAACGAAAGTGGAAGGCCCCAGGTTTAATTTGGACTTCGATATATTTCGATGAATTTATCGATAACTGAGTTATCGGTGAAAATGTTATTGCCCAAAAACATTAAAATTACACTACAATATGGGTATCAAACGAAAGGGGATGGCCCCAGGTTTCATTTGGACTTCGATATATTTCGATAAATTGATCGATAACTGAGTTATCGGTGAAAATGTTATTGCGCAAAAACATTAAAATTACACTACAATATGGGTATCAAACGAAAGGGGATGGCCGCAGGTTTCATTTGGACTTCGATATGTTTCGATAAATTTATCGATGATTGAGTTATCGGTGAAAATGTGATTGCCCCAAATCCTTAGAATTAACCAACAAGGGGAAGTTTTTAGTCTATGCGCACACGGTTGGTGCGACGGTATCAATTATGGTGCATTGCCCACCCGCAAAAACAAAAAGTAAAAAACAGGTAAGAATTTAAATATTTAATTTGCGTTTATTCTTACAGCCTCTTCTATAACCATCTTTGGGCCTTTTCACATTACTCGGCACGACTACGTATACTTCTGTCTTCAATGAATCATTAAGATGAATTTTTGGTAATACATATTCAAACCCATGAGTTAACGTTTTTTTCTCTTTATGGTGGACTTCGACAACTGAATTCTTATCTACAATGTTGAAAGGGGACTTCGTAGTTGCGGACAAGGCCGCGGGTACAGGCTAGTACTACATATGTATGTATGCATGTATGTATTTCAATTTGATTAACACAAAAATAATCAGTAATGTATATATGTATGTACATACAAACATACGAGTATATTTTTCTGTGCATGAAATAAAATATTCATAAGGGTAGCTCTGGCTGACTTGTTAAGCTTATTATGTCGTCTTGGCTTGCGGCAAAATCATCGTCCATTCGCATACAGCGTTGATATTCTTCTAGTGGTGGCTACCGAGTGTCGTCCGCACAGTAAGTGTATTGTGTAGCTGGAGGCAACTCATTTATAACAGCACTTCTTCTTCATCATATTCCACACTTCAATTTTCTTTGCTTTTGTCATAGCTTTATTTTTATTCGTGTATTCTTGTCGCTCTCTTGTTTAGTTAATGTTTTTGTTATTTATTTATTTCTGTACGGCTCACTTTCTGCTTGCTTCCCCCATTTTGTTGAAACTTTGACTTGTTGTCATAATTAAAATTGACTTTGGTGCGAGGCAGGGGCTATCGACTGTTTAGCCCCCACCCCACAAAAAAAAAAAAAAACAACCGCAAGTTGTCTGAAGCGTTCTACTAGATGATAAACACGAGTATGTACGTCATACTTGTCGTCAATCATCATTCATTTAGTTTCTAAGACAGTTGGTCATCTAATAGGTTATAATACATAATACTTTTATTCCACATTAAATAAAGTATTGCTAGTCAACACTTTCTACTTCCCTTTCCCTTTTGTTCACTATCTATGCTTGAATGATTGTAATCGTATGATAACTATTGTCAATTGTCGTGGTTGTTGACAGTTATGCGCGCGAGGACATATTCTTGACAGTTGGCTTTTTCTTTTAGTTTAGTTGATGTATTAGCTTTGCTTTAAGCAGCTCTAGATATGCACATATGATTAGTTGTCACTATTGTCACTTGACATTGGCAATTGATTGCTATTAAAAAGCGTAAGCTGACCTTAAGCACATAAATGGAACTTCTTGGCTGTCAAAAGTTGTGGAAGCAAAGAACTGAGATTGTCTAATGTGGCTCCGTTATTCAATAGGCTTGGTCACCCTTGATTTAAAAGCCAGACCGTGTCTAAGAACAGAGAAAAGTTGAAGTTGCCTTTGGAGTTGTTTTGAGTGTGAGTTGTCAGGAAGAAAATGCGAGGGTAGCTAAATATTTTCTTCAAGAATAAAACCTATCTGAGAAACTTGAGGCTTTATAATTTCTCAGCACGATAAACTTCACTACTTTGATTAGAACATAGTACGGCAAAATTTTGAAGGAATTTGTATCGGAGAGCGCAGACCGATTTAGGCTACATTGGTTAAAATGTGTGTGATATTTCTAGACTAGAAACTACGGAATAGTGGAAGTTCGAAGTTTCTTATGTGTTTAAAAACCATTTCAGGGAAATCTGAGTCTTAAAACAAACGAGATTCCGTTGTAGTGAGTCTAGTTATAACATAACCAGAATATTAACTACTTCGTAGGTACCATGCAGGAAATCGCGCTAATTCCAGGTTAGTACAGAACTAGTTCAAAAGAGACAGAACTGGTTCTCGTTATATCACAACGCGCTGCTTTCAACTGTCTTTTTTAACACGGCGATGTCTTACGAAAAGGCACTTATTCTCCTCGGCAGAGCTCTGCAAAGCGTTGTAAACTACTTCCTATATTAACAGTGGAACAAGTTCTGAGCTAGTTGTTATCTCTCTGGTTCTAGACTGTAATTTTTCGGGACTATCCCTTATATTCGCTGCAGGGTAGGAAGAAGCTTAACATTGGAACTTGGAACGGAAAATGAAAGAGATTTCGATGTTCTGATTTCAGTAACCAGTCTTCTAAGTTTTCTATAGCTAAGGAACTTTTCATAGAAACGTGTAGTAGTAAACTAAATTTTTAACACATAACCGGTATTTTCAGAACTAAATAGTGGTTTTTAGAAATGATCAATTAGACGAGGATCTAAAGACCTTTTATATAAGCCTTCGAAAGGTAACAAGAGAGAAGACTAGAGTTTGACCAGTATTTTAACTACTCCATAGTTTTTTTTTTTTAATGATTCAGAGGATCTAAAAACATTTTAAAAAAATGCTCGGCAGGCAAGAAAAGTCTATAGTTTAAGCGGTCTTTTTTATTTTTTTATTTTTATTTTGAGATTCTACTAAATCACGCAGTGTTCCAAGGCCAAAAATAAGTTGTATTGTGGAACGATTTTCCAAGCAAGCAACCAAAAAGTAATCAATAATAAGTATTACTATTTTTGTTAAATGAGAAAAGCATACATAAATGGAATGAGAAGCTAAAGGGTTTATTTATTGCTTTAATGATTTCTCTCCGTATGATGTTGCAAGGAATGCATTGAAAATAAATGTCATTAGTAAGTGAAAATTGTTAAAAGTAGAATCCAAATCAAGCTTTCTTATCTTTTGACTACATGTTTAATTGCTGTAAAAACAAAAAAGCGCCATTGAAGCATTAAATTTAACTTTTTTGTTCTTTATTTCAATTTAAAAAACACCCATATAAAATTTATAATTGCACTACAAATTATCATAAAACGCATCTGCATATATTTATTTATAAAATTTTAGCTTTAGGCTTTCAATAAAAAAAAACCAGAAAAAAAAACCAGCACACACATAAAGACATATTATTTATTAACGCGATTTTACGTTACTCTACTCTAAGTAATAATTTACTTACTTCACACATAATAAATAAAGTGGAAATTATTATTTGTAATTATATACTATCTAATCACTGTGCGCGCTCACTCCGTGGCTCTACCACACACTCTGCACTGCATATTAACTTTCATAAATATTTGCTTTGTTACGCTTTTTCCAAAAATTAATGAATGCCTAAAAATGCTATAGAATTTTCTATAATACATACATTCATGCATATGTACATGTGCGCATAAAACAAAATAAAAATGGAAAAAATTGATATATCAAATTACATGACATGCCCCATAGGCAAGTGCGTAGAAAAAACAAGTAAAAGCGTGGCTGTCTTCGGCCGTACCGAAGACTTCATACCTTTCATGAGTGGGGAAATGAAAAGCTACCTATGTATGTACATAATAGCCGGATTAAGTTTAATTTATAATTTTAATTCTGTGGGTTATTTATGGAAGGATTTATTAGAAAAAATGGTGTCTTGGCTATAAATGGAGGAGTTATACACCAAAATGTCCATATCTGAACAATCGGTTGTATGGGAGCTATATGTTATAATGGTCCGATCTTGACAATTTTCGGTAATCCCGTTTGGGCCCATATGGGTACAAATACTTCAAAATTTCACGCCGTTAGCTGATAAAATGGAAGAGTTATATACCAAAATGTCCATATCTGAACAATCGGTTGTAGGGGAGCTATATGTTATAGTGGTCCGATCTTGACAATTTTCGGTAACCCTGTTGGGGCCCATATGGGTACAAATACTTCAAAATTTCACGCCGTTAGCTGTTAAAATGGAGGAGTTATACACCAAAATGTGTATATCTGAACAATCGGTTGTAGGGGAGCTATAGGTTATAGTAGTCCGATCTTAACAATTTTCGGTAATCCCGTTTGGGCCCATATGGGTACAAACACTTCAAAATTTCAGGACGTTAGCTGTTAAAATGGAGGAGTTATACACCAAAATGTCCATATCTGAACAATCGGTTGTAGGTGAGCTATAGGTTATAGTAGTCCGATCTTAACAATTTTCGGCAATCCCGTTTGGGTCAATATGGGTACAAATACTTCAAAATTTCAGGCCGTTAGCTGTTAAAATGGAGGAGTTATACACCAAAATGTGTATATCTGAATAATCGGATGTTGTGGAACTATATGTTATAGTGGTCCGATATTGACAATTTTCGGTAACCTTGTTTGGGCCAAAATGGGCACGTCTACTTCAAAGTTTCATGTCCTTAGCTGTTTAAATGGAGAAGTTATGCACAAATTACATCCAAAAATTTCATGTATATCTGAATAATCGGTTGTTTTCTATATGTTATAGTGGTCCGATTCGGCCGGTTCCGACAAACGATCAGCTGCATATAACAACATACCTGTATTCCGAATTTCATTCAGATATCTAAAAAACTGAGGGACTAGTTTGCGTTTACACAGACGGACGGACGGACAGACGGACAGTCGGACAGACGGACAGACGGACAGTCGGACAGACGGACAGACGGACATGGCTTAATCGACTCAGCTCGTGATTCTGATCATATCGGTATATATTTTGGTGGGGCCCCCACGATTCCTTCTGGTACTTTCGACAAAAATTTTTTGGCACTAAGTTATAATACCATTTCATTCTCATGAAAGGTATAAAAAACAAATCAAAATGGGCTGTGGATGGAGCTGGAGTGCAAGGAAAATTTTTATTCAAACGCTAATGTAAGTCAACAGCGAATTGTTGAAAGCCAGGCAAGCGGGAGTATTTACATACATAAGTTAATTTTCCTTGTAACGTAGAAAGCATGGAAAATGCGTAAATGAGTTGTTGGCTATAGAAGAATATGAAGACGACTAAGGAGATATGTATGTAGATGGCAAGACAGACAGACATGCGTGAAATGTGTGTGTGGGGAACGAGAAATTTTCTAAAGTCAAAGTCAAAAAGTATGCATTTAGATTTTTTGCTGTGAAGTTGTTAAAGATGTATTCATGTACTCATGTAGATATTCATGTGTGTTTTTGGGAATATTTTTTTTGTCGACAGGCATGATTAATTTGCTGTATGTTATATTTTGCTAATGCCTTGCAAAATATTTATTTAAAAACACAGTGAAGATTTCGTACTGGCAAACAATTCGAAAATGATTGGAAAAAGGATCTCGTCTTCAAGTCAGACCTTTAATAAAATGAATATGAAAATTGACTGGTAAAATAGATTATTCTAGTGATGCACGAGTGCGAGATGTTTAAACAATCGAGAGAATCGCCATTATGGCAAATTCAAAATTTGACTTGCTCTTCGACTGCACAATCGAGCTGTTTTTGCGATTGTTCTGAGTAGGAGATTGTTTCGCTTAGTGACGAGCAAGTCCGCGTTGCTTTGGAAGCGAGATGTCAAGCCGGCGATTGCTTCGAGGGACGGCTATTCGCGACTGGACTCGAATGCGAATGAAAACAATTGAGAGCTTTCGAGATGTTCGAACAATTGGATGAAGCATCTCCGAATCGCCCATCACTAGGTTATTCTACAGTAAATGGTAATATGCATTAAACGATGAACATATTTCCCGTTAAAATATTTAAAAGACAGCAAACTCGCCAATCGAAATTTTAATGAGAAAGAGAGTGATTTTCTTAAAACATCTCACTTTTGCTCTGGTTACTATGCGAACAAATGATTCTCGTTTATGTTTTAGAAGACATTTACAGTGTATTTTCAATATGCTTTTATGCTTTGAGCTTTTGGAGAACTAAAGTTATTTGTAAATTCACGATCAGAACGATTTCATATTATATATCCAAGATCGTTAGTCAAATATTTAGGGGGCATGTAGGTATATTTTTTGTGTTGTAATAATGCTAGAGGGTGTATGAAAGAGCGCAAGAGAGCAAGTCATGCAGATTTCCTTTTTAAGGAGAGTTTCGATGGAGGTGTAAGGCTTTCAGCAATCGTACTCTGACTTATAACAACTTCGAAGAGACACTCTGCAATTTGGTGCTGAAAACAGCGGTCTTTACATTCCATAACATACAAGAGCAAATCAATATATTTTCACAATAAGTCTCATACTCTCTCAAACTAATATGAAAGACTTGCTCTACTTTGATTACTACCTACCTACACTAACTTAAAGATTAATGTTCAAATTCAATCATTAATCTATTTAATCAATCTCTTTACTAAACGTTACATGAATTTGGAAACACCTACGCATGCGCATTAAACTCTGCTTACGTTTATTTGGCTGACAAAGCACTTGAAAAATTTTTGTGTAAAAATGCACACAATTATAATTACAAAAAAGTGCTCAACGTATAAATCAAAAAGCTAAGGCATGAATGCTGTTGTCAATAAGACAATATATTATCAAAAAAAAATAAAAAAAAAAAACAAACATCCAAATGTGTGTACAAACTCTATAAATAATTGGCTTAAGGCACACACAAGCCGTGTGGGCGCAGCAGCAGCGCCAGAGATCAAAAGCCAACGCTATAAATTAAATAAGTATTTATAAAAATATTACAAACAATAAAAATAAATGACAAAAAAAAGAAAAAATTTTAACGTATTAAAAATGAATAGGAGGGAAAGCAAAGCAAAAAAAATAATGTAAAAAAATAAAATTGAAGCCTAACCAAAAATTTAAAACCTCATCAGCGTCAATTTAAATTGCCATTTATTGAATGCATTAGCAAATATTAGTTATTTAAGGCGTGCCGACGATATATTTATGCGCATACATATGTATGAAGTAAGGCGAAAAAATGCTAATTTATTTGCTGAACAACAACAGCAAGAAAAATTGAAAACCGAAATTCCGCAAAAAAAAATTTTAAAAATTTAAAACAAAATGCGAGCAAAAACAAATAAATCGAGTAAATCCAATCAAATAAAAGTAAATAAGGTACATGGAAATTTGTTGGCTTCAAACTTTTAACAAACCAAAAAAATGCATATACATTGTTTATAAACTAACAAAAACAAAAAAAAATATTTATATAAATAAATAGATCATAATGATGGTTTAGCGCGCAAAAATGCCGAATAATGATAGTTAATTGAGATTTATGCGCGCGTGAAACTGGTAGGTTTATTAATTATAACAAAAAAATGATTGCTCATTTTTAACGAAAAAGCAGTCGAAAGCAAAAACAACCAAAAATTAATTTAGCAAAAACATTTCAACTAATAAATAAATTAGTTGATTCAAATGTCATATTTGCACAATTAATAAATTAACCAATTTAAGCTGCATTAATACATAAATAGCTAGTGAAAATTATTAGAGCGGCCGGATTTGCATTAAATTTTTGATAACACTTTTTTTGAGGCGTATTTTTGAGCATTTGCGTATTTTCTAACTTTAGAAATTAATTTATTGTTTTAATTAATTAATTGTTGCGCTATTTAATTTAAGATTATTTTTATTTAATTGTTTTACTTTTCTGATTTTTTTAGAATGAAGTTTTTATTTTATATTAACCCTAATTAGATAATGCACGTCAGTGGCGCACACAGAAAAATATTTTGGGGGGGGCGGTTTCCAATATCCAACGGAAAATTAAAAAAAATACTCAAAGCTCGTCCAGACAATTTTTACTTAAATCTATGTATATTTGGGGAGTGGATCTACGTATGCACACATTAAACAAAGACACCTTTTAAAGCTCAATTCATTGCATTTTCTCTGTATTTAAACTAAAACTAAAAAGGAAAGGTCACCTGTATTATTGCGTCATGATTGCAACTGAATTCATATTTTTCGTCATGTAGCAACTATATTGTAGCTTTGGTGGAATGAATTGGATTATGGTGAATTAAATATTCGTTAAGCCCACATCGTTGCACACTGGTCAGCCGTCATACACAAAAGTAAAAATTGTTGGTGTTTCAAAAAGAAATTTCTATCACGCATTTCCGTGGGAAAAATATTGAATTTTATGGAAAACCTCCTTCTATACACAATAGACACCATTAAACGTTACTTTGGCTCATTTAAAGTGAACACATTTGAAAAAAAAAATTTTCTGGAAAATGTTCGTGTATATAAGAGTATTATGATTTTTGCGAGATTTCAAGTTTGAGTGCTAAAAAAATGCGGATAACTATAGAAACGTAAGAAAGAGGTATGTTTCATGATTTAGCGAAAGAAAACAGTGAGAACAATTTATCTTTAGCAAAATACAAGATGAAGAAATCTTAGTTTTTCTATGAGCGTAATCTCCAAGCATTAGCATTTTCATTTAAACTTTTAACAACTAAGGACCATGCTTGACCAGGTCTTATAAGCAGATTTGAGTTGTTTCAAGTCTTCTCTTGAGAAGCCTGTTTATACATTTTTCCCTTTTTCTTAAAATATCATATTAAATGTAGCTAGTCTATAAAAAATATTGTTGTCCAAGATGCTCCTTTTACTTATTTTTGTACATATGTACGTCGACTGTTTTCGATAAAACTTTATTTTCGATAAAATCTGAATAATTGAGTTTTGTCCCACTCTCCATACAATTTTTTTTTATGCCGCGAAATATCGCGGAAATATTTTTTTTAATTGTATCTTTGTTATTTGACATCGGATTTTTAAAATTCAAATGCCATTAGTTTAGTCTTTGGAAGCTCTATATATCCTTCTAATGTCCTTTTGACCTATAAAGTCATTTTCACATAGTTAAGCCACCTAACCAAGTTTTTCATCCAAAATATCCTTTTTGTTTCACAAGAAAAAAATCGCCAACACGAAGCCTCCGTTTGCCTTCTTACTATCCGCCATATTACAGTGTCCAGGCAGTTATGAAAGTGTGATAGAAACCTGCTTTACCAGGTCTTAGAACAGTTAAACACAATCCCGAAGCGATATCAGCGAGTAACGGTTGAAGGAATCAACGAGTCTTAGCCAACGAATAATAACTTTTGCTTTTTGAATGAAATGCGGTAAAGAATTGTTACTCTTTTCAAGAGGTACTTTCAGTTATATTACAAAAGTGAGTGGATTAGCTGATGGGAATAAGCAAAGAGTAATTTCTAACGAGTAAAAGGAAAGTGCAACCAACGAGTTACAAGTTTTTCTTTCATAATGAAGTACATTGAAGATTTTTCACTATTACGAAAGTATGTAAGTAGAGTAACTGATGGGAGTAAGCAACGAGTAAAAGCTGACGAGTAAAATACAGGTACAACGATTAAACATTTTTTATTTACGAGTTAATTACCGAGTGTTTTCATTATTACGGTAGTACGCAAATCATGTAAGAGGGGCCGTAAGCAGCGAGTAGGTAATGGATTAACGTAAGTAACGAGTGGATGAAATGAACGAGTAAGAGTGGGGAGACAAACACAGTCTCGTTGAAAGAAGCGCAACTGCTGGAATAAAGGACTAATATCCTTGCATACCGGAAGTTCTTGCGAAGATGATCTACGGCCTGATGGATAGAGAGGGGAGAGAGTTTTGGCATAATAAACGGCCTCGTGTGCTGTCAGTGAGTCTGTGAAATATTGCTTAAAAGAATTACGGGTACGAGTAGCTGAGTCTGCTTTCCAAAGCAAAGGAATGCTTAGTACGTTTCCTCTAGTATCTAGCTATAGAATAAACAATAATGATTTCTCTTAAAACACAAAGTGACCTCATAAGCAAATATTTGCATAAAAAAAAATTAACAAACCTTTCTTTTAAAATTTATATGCGAAAGGCGTTGATTAACAGCAAATTTAAGCTTGCTCAGCTAAAGCTTTCTGAAAAAAAAAAAAAAAAAAAATGTGTGTGGAAATGCCAAACGCAATGGAAAGGTTTACAAAAATAAAGTAACCTCTCAAAAAGAAAAGCAGAAAATCGATAAATGAGATGCGCGCTTATGAAAAATGGAGCACAACCTGGATGGAGTGGCATGTTGTAAAAACGCGCACAAAATAGGTACAGATTTACATAATAAACTGAACAAGCAAGAGCTTGAGTTTTTCAAGCATATTTTTTCACTTTTTTTCTTTTAAAAATTAACCACATTCCATTGCACATATAACAGCCCAAACTATTCCTCATCATAAACATACTACATATACCATACATAGACAGCGTTTACGCCCAGGTACGCGTTCACCGTAGACTAACAAACTACATACAAACAAGCAAAAGCAATAAACTACAGGCAAATGAACTGTTGGCAGGCAAAAACAATAAAAAAAAGTTTAAAAATATGAACTAAAAAAACCATAAAAAATAAGTTGAAGCCAGCGAAAAAAGCATGGTTGATGAAAAAAGCATGGATCTCGTTCAAAAACTTTTTTGTAGTTAGGTATACATATGTATTTATATATTTACTATGGGTTCGCCCATATGGCAGCATAGCGCAGCGCATATTGCTTGCTTTGGAAGTGGAACTAATGAAGGGCGTTAATCAACTGTCAAATTTCCAACGTTTAATACAAAATTTATGAGCTATGCAAAAGAGGCAAGTATGCCCGAACCAGCTAGCAATAAAAACAACAACAACACGCAAATGACTTTTGAACTACAAAGTACCTACATACATTCATAACATGAATATATACAAATATGGCTTTAAAAGTGGAAAGAAAATTATCGATGACGAGTGACGAGTGGCTTATTCGCTATGTTGGGCGAGTGTTGGTATGATAGTTGGCAAGTTGGCAGTGCGTTGCCAACTTTTTTGATAGGAAGTGAACTTCAAAAGCTTATTATTATGGATATTCAACTTAGAGTTTTACACAATATTTTTTTGTGGAAACTAGGTATATTATATCCAGTTAAGAAAGTTTTTGGAATTAAAGGAATGACAAATTTAAGGCAAACAAACACAGCAAAAGTGTTAATATTACGCTGAAATAGTTAATTTTTTCTTCTTCCTTTTCTTCTTCTTCTGGTAACTCAAAACTCTAGAAATACATTTTTTAAGCTCAAAAAGCTTCATACGCGTCCTATATCTGTAAACTCACTAGCTACTTGCTTGTATTCACCACATAACAGCTGCTAACGAAGAAAGCCTGGCCCAAAACCTTCAAAGTGCCACCGGGTGCTTATATGTAGAATACACAAAAAATACCTCACAAATGACTTTTAGCAACAAAATACTCTAGAGTCTAGACAAAAAAAAAACAATTTTATATTAAACGAAATTGCTTTAACGCTTATTAATAGGAAGAGAAAAAAAAAACACCGAAACAAAATGTGCGTCCTTTTTTGGTTAAAAGATTTACAAATCTACTTAAACTGTCGGCTACTTTGTTGGCTTACTTATCGATTTTTAACTTGCTGATATGACCAAATGTAGAATGTTTTTGTATTGCGCATTTCTTGTTTGTGACTGTGGGCGCTTTTTTGTGGATTTGCCGGTAGCTTTACGAATTGAAATTAAAAAAATGGAGAATCGAGAAGCGAATGACATTGTAGAGTCGTTTTTACAGTAACGAGTAATGGACGGGTGTTAGAAACGAGTAACGAATGAACTCTACTTATATTCGTAATTAACGAGTATTATTAAGTAACGGATAAGTGTTATCAGGGAGTAACAGATTTCGAAGTGTAGAGGTTAAACGAAAGTCTAACAGGGATATTCTGAAAATTGTCAGCTTCCCAGAGTCCTTTGAAAGGAAAAGGTTTACGTTTTGGCTTTTATCTTTCCTTTTTAATGGCGCTTTCAAACCAATAATTGCTAAGAACTCATCTCTTTTGATTTGTCTTTATAACGAAAGATTTTAAAATAGTTGCCAGTCTTACGGAAGACGTTTTTCTACCTTAACCAGAATTTCCCTGTAAACCAATGTGTAATAACTTTTCCTTTTTAAATAAAGTGCGGTGAAGACTTGTTAATACTTAAAGTAGCTGATGTGAGTAAGCAACGAGTAATAGCTAGCGAGTAAAAGGGAGTTGCAACCAACGAGTAGGTAATAACTTTTCCTTTTTGAACGAAGTACAGTCAAAAACTTTCCACTATTACTGAATTTTTGGGAAGTATGTAAATCGAGTAACAGATGGACGTAAGCAACGAGTAATGTATGAATGTAATCAAAAAGTAATGAGTGGATGAAATAAACGCTTCAAACAGCGAGTGACAACTTCTGCTTTAAAAATCAAGTGCAATGAAGATTTTTCAATATTTTAAGGAAATCGTTTTAGTTTTGTTTCTAAAGGCAATCGACTTCTAACAAAAGTGAATTGGAAGCCAATTTTTGGACTTTTTTATTATTATTTAATATTCGTATTTCCTTCCTATGATATTTCTTTCAGCAGCAATGCAATAAGTGAACTCGTTACAGAGTCTATTATCTAATATTATTATTAATGCAATGCCCTTAAGAAGCCATGCAAACTATAACGTAAACTAATTTGAGGTGAAGGCTAGAAAGTTGAGTGTGTTAGGAAATATGAAATATTAAATACAGCGAAGAAAACGAAATAACGCAGCAATTGAAATAAAGGCGTTGCCACAGCGGGGCATAAATGAGCAAACATATTTATGTGTTTACATAAATAAATGAGCTTAACCAAAAACCTTGTTTGGTACGTAGCGGTGATTTGAATGCAAAACTGGCGAGTAAAAAAAACCATACAAAACACTTGTAAATAATGAGTCCAAAACAGGTAATTATTTAAAGACTTGTACGCTAATTGGAAAAATTATGAATATGAATATGTCTTACATCAACAAAAGTGTGCAATTTTTGTATAAAGCTCTTGCTTTGTAGGTCAATGCCATACACACAAAATTCTGCTTTGGTTTTAAGTGAAAATAAAACTTTAAACGCGTGTAACATGAACTCGTTCATTTGTAAGCTGTGAATTGTGCAAATTGTGTGTGTCTGATTAGCCACTTTAAATACATTCACTTTGGCAGAGAAGTTCAATTTGGGGTTCCGATTAATTTTGCATGGTGCGCGTTTTTTACTTTTTGCTTTATCTACACTTTAGTTTAGTGCTTAAGTTTTGCATAAAAGAATTTTTTGAAAGTACTTAGCTAACTAGTGCATAAACGTTTGCTAGTTAGAACAATTAAGCAAAGAAAATTAAGTATAGTATAGAATAGTTTATTTTATGGGAAAAAATTTGTGAAGGGCAGCAGCTAATTATAGCAAATTATAGCCTTTGAGTGTTCTGTGTACATAGATAGAGTTGTAAAATACTGGAAAAATGCGAAAATTGGGCACAGCCAAAAAAAATTAATTGAATGGAAAACGTAGAATTAGAGCGTTCAAGCTGTTAATAAAAAATAAAAAAATGGTTAAATGGAAAACACACTATTCTCCACATCGTTAACGAGCAATAGCTGTAACGCGTGTCTGTGAGTAACGGCTAGGCGTCGCACATAGTGGTATTTTATCAATCTGGGCGGCCAAAACCTCATTTCCTAAAACTGGCCCGATTTCCAAAAAATAAAATTTTTTAGTAGGCCAGGACCCTAACGCATCATTTTCAATAAAAGTTTATTCTCAAAACTCAAACACAAAGTTTGTACAGTCAATGAAAGTTTGGTCATTCGTGTATTTCTCGCGGCATTTTATAACGTTCTTAAAGTTTCAACATTTCCAATTAATATTTTAAGCTGATTCCACATAGAACTTTGTGTTGCGCTACGTGACACTTTCTGCGTGACAGCTGAGATTAAAATACATGTATCTATATGAAGTTTCTCACATAACAAAAAGTAACACAACGCCGAAGTTACGTAAAGCACAAAAATGCCCAAATCTCAACTTTTGGGGGCGTTGAAATTTTTTTCAGTTTCACTTTAATTCAAATGTAAATAAACAAATTTAAATTTCACACAATTGAAAAATAATTTAATAGATTTTTATTTTCTTATTTACTTTTTTGTAAATAAAACGGAGAATGAAAGATTTTTCAGAAAATAAATATTTTTTGAGTGATGTTGCAGCGTTCATTGTGGCATAGTTTTTCAGTTTTGCGTTGTTTGACATAGAAAGCGGCGTAACGCAAGGCGGAAAAAGTTTTATGTGGAATCAGCTTTACGGTTTTAAGTGAAGTTTTTTAGAATACTGTTATGGATTCTTATAATACAGGTAATCGAGTACAAAATTCATGTTTATTGAGATTTAGTTAGTTGTTAGCGTCTTCTTAATTACATTTTTAAAAAACGATGTATTAAAAAAAAAATTTCCCAATTTTTTGTTTTCAAAAGGGTTTTTGATTAGGTGCCCGGCATTGCCCGGCACTGACTCTTTTTTTTCTAGATAGTCAGTTCCCTATTATTTTCAGTTCAAGAAAGATCGGTCCCGGGTTTTTCCGGTTTTAAGAAAAACAGGCGATTTTTCACGTTGGGAAAAATGACCCCACCACACAAAAAAAAAAATTATTTGTTTGTGGATTCGAGAACACCCATCTAGCAAAATATACATCGACGTGCTCCGAATCCAAAGTCCGCTTGTCCAATATACCCCCAAAACTTCGAAAAAATTGCGAAAAGCTAAAAACAGCCCCAAATGGCACATTTCATCGACCTAACCTACTAACATGTATTTCGACGTTCTGAATCCAAATCTGAGGTCGGTTTGGTCTCTATACATCACTTTTTAAAAATGTAAAGCCACATTTTTTTTTATGTTAAATTGAATTGAAATCACCAATTTAAAGCCAACAAAGAGTTTTGGCCGCCCAGATTGATTAAATACCCCAATGTGCGCCGTTAACGAGTAACAGTTAGGCGCAATGAATGATTAAAGGTTGGGTGCTATAAACGAGTAACGGTTAGGTACAATCAACGAGTAACTAGTCTTCCTTTATGAATATAGGTTGGATTTTAAAGAAGTGTTGTGTTTCGAAACGCGATAAGATACCGAGCTCTAACAAATTTAAATACCTCGTATATTTTATTTATTTTCGTTTGAGAGAAAACAAAAACTTTTGCAGATAGTCTATAGTTTTTGTTTGTATTTATATGGCCGTTTTAATCAGGGAACGTAACGATTATCATTTTTATAAAAAAAATCATTTTTAATCGTTATAATTTGATTTTTATTTTTTCGATGAAATTTGATCGATATTTTATGATTTTTATTTTTTCGATCAAAAATAATTGTAATTACTGGATTTAAATTTTTCCGATGAAACTTGATCGATATTTTACGATTTTTATTTTTTCGATCAAAAATAATTTTTATTATTGGATTTAAATTTTTCCGATCATAATAAACTCTAAAAACTTGTTCTTTTTTGCAAATTTTGTTCTCAAATAGGACTGCGTCAATGTTGGCACAATTGTCAACTTCAAGCCATCAAATATAGGATTCACTAACATTTGAAAAAGTTTACTATGATCGGAGAAAAAATAAAAAAATATTGATTAAAGTTGATCGGAAAAATTTAAATCCATTTATAACAATTATTTTTGATCGAAAAAATAAAAATCATAAAATATCGATCAAGTTTCATCGGAAAAATTTAAATCCAATAATAAAAATTATTTTTGATCGAAAAAATAAAAATCGTAAATAATGGTTATTTAAAAATTTAAAAAATAAAAATCTTTAGAATAAAGATGAGCTCATATTTGGATAGAATGTGCTAAAATCATTGTATCGGCATACATGCATTTTATTGTTAACGAAGTTTTCATAATGATTTTTTCATCCGAAGAAATGAAAATAACGATTAAAATCGGTCCCTGGTTTTAATTCTAATAATTATTTTATGTGAATTTTTTAATGAGCTATTGGCCATTTTTTTTAATGAAGAAAAATTGAAAAAATTTTTTGGTAAAGTTATGGATCCATTTCGGAGACCACAACATCCCCTCATCAGACTTCTTCAAGCGGCCTCAACCGAGAATCGAACTTAAATCGTTCGATTGGTAGTCCAATGTCTATCCCATTGAGCTACCACCGCCGCACAGTGGGGGCACCTCCATACAAACGCGGCCAAAAATAGTAATAATTGAGCTAGAAACTTTAAACTCGGAACTTAAGCTTTCTTGATTGAAGATAGTAAACTGTGAAAATTTGAACAAAATCGGCCCACAAATACACCCCCCTCCCATATAACGGTATTTTTGAAATTTCAATATTTTGTTAACTATTATAGCTAAAATGCTCAATTTTAATAAGAGCACACATTTTTTAAATATAAATAATATACAGTAATCATTTTGGAAAAAGCGCAAAGTATTCCATGGTTTTCAAATTAAAAATATATGCACTTTTGAGCATTTTATAAGCATTCATCATAAAATTTTCCTTAAAAAAAATCACATTTAAAAAAATTTTTATACCACAAATGAAACTATACTTTTCTAAAGGATTTCAGTGTGCTGAATCTGAATCTGAAGTCAGAATTTTCAAATTGGTTCTAGTTTTTGAGATATTCATGTCCAATTAGGCAAAAAAAACACGTTTTTGACTATATTCCCTGCTTAATATCTTGTATGTAATATTTTTTTATTCAAAATCAAATACACCGTTAGAAAGCATAAACCATCCCCCTGAATATGGCGTTTAAATTTTTCAGATATCTTTATTAGAATTGGAGAAATTGTTGTTTAAGTTTCATTAACTTGGCAAATTTTCCCCATACAAATTTATTAATACTTTTTGAAGCATACTTTTGGGGATTTTGTATGGGAAAAATGTATGAAAACTTAGAAAAACTCACTCCATAAAAAAGTTCATAAAACAAAAAAGCGCAAACGAATTTTTAAGATTTCTTCACCTGTTTATAAAGCACGCTCACTAGCACCAAATATTAAAAATTTGGAGAGGTCATATTTTGTATTTTTTTTTATTTCATGTTGAAATTTTCCAATTTTTACACAATTTTTTTTTCTGTTCGAAAAGAAAAAGGCTGCAAAAAAATAATGATAACGCTGATAAAAAAAATTCTTTCATAATTTGAAAGTGTGAACCATTGCCTACAACACGGTGAACAAACTATTCGATTAGTCGCCTAAGAATAAGATTTTTCATAATGTCAAAAGTAGCCTAATTATTGCGTTTTGAAAAAGGCACTTTTAGTCAAATAGGAAAAAGATTATTTAAGCGAAAAGCGCAGGTGGATTTCAAGAATTAAAATGCAGTTTGATTAAAAATATATCATTTCAAAACATATGAAAAAATTGGGGAGGTCATATTTTTTATTTTTTTTTATTTTTTTGTTTAAAGTTGAGCAAAATTTTTTTTTACGACTTTTTTTGTCAATATTTGAAAGTTCATATAAATCTAAGAGTTACCGCTGGTTACAAAAGGTTTATTGTTTCTAAAAGGCCAAATCAATATCTATATAATGATGTATCACTCGATTACATACGTTAATAATTGAATGAGTTACAGCATTTTGTATAAGGTGTAATTGTTGAGAAATAAAATGAAATATTTTTTGCTCAGTTTTTAACACCCTGTACGGCTAAACAAAACGAGACTCAAAAAAGTTTATATAAGCTTTTTTTTTACAAATTGTTATATCTGTCAATCACTTTCAAAAAAATTTGATTTGCTAATACTTTAATTTCGATTTTTGACCGCTATCACCCAGTGTGCGCCGTCAGCTTTGTTTCGCTTAAATTTCAATTTTCCCTCCATTACAATCCACATACCAACAACAGTAGCTTAATGACACTCTGCCTTTGCTACCTAGTATGTTGGTGCGATTGTGTGTTTGGTTTGTACAAAGTTCTAAAGCTGTTAACAAGCAAAGCTTTTGTACAGGCAATGCTTGTTTTCAGACTTTTGTTTTTCGGCAGGCTCTCCGATATACATATTTACGTTTGTATTTATATGGCCGTTTTAATTCTAATAATTATTTTATGTGAATTTTATAGTTTTTTTTTTTGTATTAAATGGAGCCGAAAGCAATTTGATGAAGTTCTTTACCACAGTTTTCTTGAGGAAATTGACTCTGACTACGTTTTCAACTACAACTCCTCTTCCCAGCGTTAACGGTAACTGATGGAAGTAACGAGTAGTGAGTAGTGACATTCAACGAGTACAGACTAAGCTCATTGAACGAGTAATGATGAGGAGAAATAAACGAGTACAGACTGGTCTCAATCAATGAGTAATAGTAAAGAGGTATTGGAATTTTTTAAGTGCTTTAAAGAGCTCTTAAAGTCTTCTAAAGAAAACCGAGTTCTAACACTGTCATATTTGCAAAACTTTAAAAAGGAAATTAACCGAAAACCAACAAAATATTAGATATACAAAATGATAAATTCCCAACAACTCGCAGCTGTCCTACGGCAAACTTAAAAGGTTTTGCCTTCGCCAACAGCAGCAGCAACACAATAGTTAACATTTGCGCTTTCCTTCTTCCTTTTTGTTACATCATTTTTATGTCTAATGCATTCACCGCGGTGCTTGTAGGTAGATAGTTGCCTCCAATGAATTAACCCGCAAAGTGCTTGCTGGTGCACTTGCTTTGTTGTGTTGGGCTACAAAACTGCCAACAGCGATAACAACGCCAAACAAACCAACAGCTAAACCAAAAAAAGTGTCGGTTTGCCTGTGACCTGAACAACGAACAATAAAAACGCTCAAGAGGCGAAAGAATCATAACGGCAACACTTACACTTACATATAAATGGCTAACGGTGTAGAACGGTGAATACTGGTACAGGGGGGTGTAAAGGGAAGTGCCAGAGGTGAGACAGCGGCTGTGCATAAATGAATGAAATGAAGAAGAGAATGAATCAATGCAAGTATGCTGAGTGGCGCAGGCGCTATGGATGTTGCTGGTGTGTTGCTAATGTTGCAACAAGAGTCAACGCATTAATATTTCAATGCAAGCCATCGGCGGCATTAAACTTTTGGTGGCAACAGTAGCCGGTAGCCGACAGCAACCAACAGCAATAATAATAACAACAACAACAGCTAATAAGAAGACAAAAGTTATGCAAGCAACAACAAAAAAGAGGTTATTTGCATCATAGTTGCATTTTGGTTGTTGCTGTTGTTGTGCCTCATTGGCCGTAAACAAAAACTGTAGCAGAAGAAAGCATTGTGATGAACAGCGAAAAAGTGCAACAAAGAAAATAAAAGCAAAAATACTTAGATGAAAAAATTCAAGTATGAATGAGCAGCAGAGGAGAGAATGAATGAATGGATGCTCTGCAGCATTTGGGGGGTGGCGACAAAACAGGAGTGGGGGCTCATGGAATTGTGTGTTACGTTGTTGTTTTTTTATTTTCAGGTGCGCTACGAAAAAATTTTTTTAGAGGAATAGTTATGACTTTTTGTATTGATAAATTGTTTTACTTAGGCGGAGTTCAAGTCCACCAATTAACGAATAACTTATTGGCAGGCTTCTACTACTTTTTTCTAATATTTTCCCTTTTTTTAAAGTGCTGTAATCCTTTTCCCAAACACTGCTAATTCCTTTTTCTACTTCCATTTTAACCACCTTTTTCGACTAATTTTCTAGTACTTTTACCTTTCAATCATTTTTCATAAAAAGTGGCTTTTGCCCTTTTCTACTACTTTTTAAGAACTTTTTTCTAGTACTTTTCTTTCTTAATCTTGTTTCAATAAAAGTTGCTAATAATTTTTTCTCCTATTTTTTTAACTACTTTTTCCACAACTTTTCTGCTACTTTTTCTTTTTTCTAATATTTTGGTGTTTACACAAACGCTGCTAATCTCTTTTTCCTACTCCTTTTGTGACTCCTTTAATCAAATCGTTTTAGTCATTTTCTTTTTACACTTTTCCCATAAAAAGTTGCTAGTTCTGTTTTTTAGTACTTTTTTTAACTCATTGTTTACACAGCTTTACCGCAGCTTTTCTATTATTTTGGCTTTTTCTAATACGTTGCTTTTTCGTAAAAATTTGCCAATACTTTTTCTAGTAATTTTTTAACCCCCCTTTTTTAATAATTTTTTCAATCCTTCTTTCTAGTACTTTTCTTTTTTAAGCTTTCTTCATAAAATGTTGCTAATACTTTTTTCTATGCATTAATTTTTTAAACTCATTTTGCCACAACTTTTTAACTCTTTATTTTCTAAAACTTTCCTTTTTAAAGCTTTTTCATAAAATGTTGCTAATACTTTTTTTACTAATTTTTCGACTACTTTATCAATACTTTTTTCAAAATATTTTTATAGTGCTTTTATTTTTTTAAGCTTTATTTATTCTTTCCTTTCTTAAGCTTTTTTTCATAAAAAGTTGCTAATACTTTTTTCTACTACTTTTTTAAAGAAATTTTTTCCACTCCTTTTGCTACTTCTTTTCATTTTTAATCTTTTTTCATAAAAGACTACTTACTAATCTTGTGTACTTAATTTTTCTAATTTTTTAAAACTTGTTCTACTACTTTTTCTACTACTTTTTTACTACGTTTTTCTACTTCTATTCTCTTTAAAAATTATTATTCTCTATTTTTTCCAAAAATTTCTCTATGTATACTGTTTGTCATATTAAAAACTCTTTTATTCCAAGCATTTTTCTTTACCCATTAACTGGAACCATCAACTCCTTTTCGGTGCGGCGCCACTGCTTGATTTATTTCATCTAATTTGCGCACATTTTTTTCTATATTTTTTTCTGTACAATCAAATTCTTTTGCACATTTTTCTTGCCGCTGGCACTTGTAGCTAGCTCTAAAGGCTTGTGGCAGCTTTTAGCGCCAGGGAGAAATTGTCTTCTTCTCTTTTGCTTTCTATTTTTTTGGTTTGCAACCTTTTACTTTTATTTATTTGCTGCACTCTTTCGCGGTTATCGCGCGGCTGCCACTGCCGGAAGTTTTATACTTGTGGTTTTATTGGGCACTAGTGCTACTTTACAGTGCTTGCCAAAATACGCTAAATGGCAGGCATTCTATTCTGCCGCCAGTATGTCACTCATTCAACTGTTGTATGTATTTTGTTGTGTTGTCGTGTCTGAGGGCCGCGGCCAAAAAGTCACCACTTAAAAAATGCTGCAATTTCTCTGTCAACTTGTTTGGTGATTAACCCTGTGTTGGCAAGTTATTTATGTGCAAACGAAATAATGCTGGTGATGGTGATGTTTGTATTAAAGCTTATGACCGTTGCAGGTTAAGCACAAGGGAAAACAAAAATCTTATTTCTTCTCATTTCATCTTTAATTTTCTTCACTTATATCACTTCAGTATGCTTTGCAGTTCACTTTAATTAATGACCCACTCACACATAACAGAAAGCATTGCATAATCTGTAAGAACGTTTGCCAACCACTTTAACTTGTGCCAATCCAATCAGGCGGCGCCAGTCACTTTCAATTCCTCTAAGTTTTTAGTTTTTTTATGCCATTCTCTGCACAAGTTGCTGTCATTCACAATTTCATATACAACACACACACACTAATACATAAATCCATATTGCCATACACTTATGCAACTTTCATTTCCGCCTTTTGCCATTTTTGCCACAAGCAGACATCGTCGTCGTCATCAGTGGAGCACTTGAATAATTTTCAATAATCTAGATATCAACAGAGCTATTTATGCAGGAGCTAGAATATTGTAAATTCTCAGCTGTTTTCTACACCCTTTGCGCAAATTCTATCAACATTTACTTTGGACTGAGCAGTGCAAGTGTGGATGTGTGGGTGGAGGTTGAGGTGGCGGAGAAATATAAAGAAAGTGTGCAAAAGGCGGAAGTGAGTAGAGTAGCTCAGGCGTCCTTAGGTCAGTGATAGCTAAAATATGTGCATAAGTATGTATTATCAATTTAAAAACCGCAAGGAAGGAAATAAAGTTAGGGAAAGATGAGATATGGCATTGCGTTAATCTAGAGAAAATGTCTATGAGGAATTTTCGCGAAAAAACGCAAACAATCTGCAAATGAGAGTAGTAGAAAAAGTAGTAAATAAAAGTAGTAGACAAAAAATAATAAAAAGAGTACTAGGAGGTTAGTAAACAAGTTAGTAAAAAATAGTATTCAAAAATTCTTGCGAAAAAGCATAATCTAAAAATAAATGTAGTGGGAAAATTAGGAGAAAAAAGTAATAAAAAATAATAGAAAAATGGTAAGAAAGTGTAGGTCAAAGAAATGAAAAGAGTAGTAAAAAATAGTATTAAAAAATGTGTAGCAGTTTTTACTTTTTTGAAAATCGTTAACGCTAAAAAGAAAGATTCTACTACTATCTAGAAGTAGGAAAAAATAAGTAAAAAAGTATTAGGAAGATAGTAAAAAACTTAAAAAATGGTAGAAAAAATTAATAGAAAAAAGTAATATAAAAAGGTTGTAGAAAAATAATTTAAAAAAAGAAGTAAAAAAGGAAGTAGAAAAAAGTAGCAGGAAAAAGTAAAAAAATATGGTAGAAAAAAATTAATAGAAAAAAGTAGTAGAAAAATGTAGTAAAAATAATTTAAAAACAAGGAGGTAAAAAGAGAAGTAGAAAACAGAAACTATGAAAAAGCAGCAGGAAAATGTGAAAAAGTATGGTAGAAAAAAATTAATAGAAAAAAGTAGTAGAAAAATGTAGTAAAAATAATTTAAAAACAAGGAGATAAAAAGAGAAGTAAAAAAACAAAGTAAAAAAAATTTTTTAAAAAGCTTTTATTTAATATTAATATAAAAATTTACTAAAAAGGAAAAAAATAATTTTTTTATATTTTTGAACAAGATTTATATTATTCCTTAGTTCATTTGGATCTTAATTTCGATCTAAGCATACATTTAACGTATTTCTTCAAAGCATTTCTGTATATGTATCAACATAAATAAAAGCGCGGGTCCTCTTTACGTAATGCATATCTTACGTAATTGGAATTTAAAGTTTTTATCGCTTCCTTCCATTTCACCAATACTGTTTTATAACATGAATATCTAATGAGTACCCGCGCTTTTATTTATGTTGATACATATACAGAAATGCTTTGAAGAAATACGTTAAATGTATGCTTAGATTGAAATTAAGATCCAAATGAACTAAGGAATAATATAAATCTTGTTCAAAAATATAAAAAAATTATTTTTTTCCTTTTTAGTAAATTTTTATATTAATATTAAATAAAAGCTTTTTAAAAAATTGTTTTTACTTTGTTTTATTTTTGCCTTTTTAGTTTTACAATGCATATTACATCTAATATTTGTCAACACTCCCACTATCAATATAGTTCAACAGTTTTTAATATAAAGTGCACTATGTTTAACATTTTGATGGTTTCTGCTCAGCCAGTTTTTTTATTATCCAATTCCTGTGGAGTCTTTTAAATGGTTTTACTATACTCTTTTGTGAATAGATTACTTCGTAATACGTGTTCAAAATAGGAACAAAATTTATTCATAAATACGAATTTTCTAAATATCTTGCCACCAGCGCCACCTAGCGGCGATTTATTTCCACGGATATATTTACTTTCTCATAAGCAATATATATACCGAATATGACCAAATTCGGTCGGTAAATACGAATTTTACAAATAACTTGACACCAGCGCCACCTAGCGGCGATTTTTTTTCACAGATGTATTTACTTTCTCATAGGCAATATATATACCGAATATGAACAAATTCGGTCGGTAAATACTAATTTTACAAATATCTTGATACCAGCGCCACCTAGCGGCGATTTTTTTCCACGGATGTATTTACTTTCTCATAGGCAATATATATACCGAATATGAACAAATTCGGTCGGTAAATACGAATTTTACAAATATCTCGACACCAGCGCCATCTACCGGATTTTTTTTTATTTCACATTGCATTGTCTTCGGGTCCTGAACTATGTTCCAAATTTCAAGTACCTAGCTCAACTAGAAGTATCTTAAATGTTCGTTGCAAAATTCCACGACATACATACACCCATACATACATACATACATACATACATACAAAAAGTGAAGTTAAATAAAAGCTTGTAATAAAAATAGAAAGTAGAATAAAGTAGCAGGAAAAAGTAGCAGATAGAAGTAATAGAAAAATAAGTAGTAGAAAGGAGCAATGATATCTACCAAAAATTTTACATTTTACGCACTCGCATCACGGAGCATATTAAAAGGCATTCCACTTTCATGCCTTTTCCAGTGCAACGCTGCAAACAAGGTTGCATTGTCGCATCGCGCACTGGCAACGTATACCAAAAGTGAAATACGCGAATGAGCATCACCACTCGAGCGCTCTTTGGAATATAAAACCAGCGCACTAAAAGCTGACAAAAATAAAAAACTCGCTGCTGTTTAAAATTGCTCAGCTGAAATGGGCTAAACAGAGGAAAAAAGGAGCTAAAAGCATTTTTTTGCTACCAGCCGCCGCTTAATTACGTTTATACAATTTTTCCGGTACAAATAATTTCCATAAAAATTGTTTGTAGTAAATTTACTACAGAGGATTAAAAAGTTAAATGAAAAAAATGTTGTGTGTGTGCAACTTATATTGAGCGAAGAAAAGTTTAGATTAAATTAATTGGGGTGCAAAGATTGCTTTTTGTTTTTTATTGCTTAAGCTAAATGACTAATTTTGTATAAAGAGAAAATGGAGCAAAAAAATTGAAATAAAACTTTTTAATTTACAACATATGTAAGTGGCCTAGAATAAAGCTCTATTTTTGCTGTTTTTTGCAGCGCTGACTTACTTTAAAATTTAAATAGCAATAAAAAGGCAAAAAAACGCAAAAAAGGTGGAGGTACGTACTAATTTAAAAACCAAACACAAATAAAAAAACAGAGGAAACTATAAAAAACAACTTTTGAAAACTGCAAAAGCCTGCAAAAAGCACACAAATGGGAGCAGCAATTAATGTGAGTTGGGCGCAAGTTAAATAATTTGTTTTTGTCAACAAACATGTGTACAAATACACGTAAATAATTTATGCCAATACATGAGCTTGTAAATTGAGCTAAAAAATGTTTTATTTTCTAATTTGGGCATCCAAAAATGAGTCAAAAAAAAAAACTTTAAAATCAGCCAATTGCAAAAAAGTTTGCAAAATGAATCAAACGCAGCTAATGAATTTGTGTATGAGTACCTACATAATTTGAAGAGAAAAACTTTGTTTTCTGCTGAATATAAAATTAATTTGGAAGCTTTTTTTTGTAAACTTTCGAAAAGTTCATTTAATACTGACTACTCATACGTCCTACCGCGGTTGTAGGCGGTCGGCTTTTATTTAGTTTTAGCAAAAAAAGAAAAACAAGTTTTTGAATTTAATTTCACTATTTAAAATTTCCACATGTTTTCAGTTAGCAATTGGTAGAACAAGCAGAGCTTGTTTTGGAAGCTTTTCCCAAGAAATGCAAATGGTTTTACTACAAGAAGCAAGAATCTTAAGCATTTTCTCTTGAACTATTTGAGAGGAAAAGTCTTAAAGGGGATTTCTTCGAGCTTTTTTTCATAGTGCTTTTCGAAAACTTTCCCACAAAATTCAAGCTTGTTACATCGAGAAGCAAGAAACCTCCTAAGCATTTGCTTGTGACCTATTTTAGAAGCAAAAGTCGTAAAGGAACTTTGTTAGAGCTTTCTTCAAAGCTTTTTCGAAATTTTTCTAACGGAATTCAAATATATTACATTGATGAACCACTAAGCCACCTAAAGCATTTTCTCGTGAGAAGAAAAAATTTTAACGTAGCTTTTTTGGAACTTGCATGGAGCTTTTTTTGAAGTTTTTACTACAATTATCAAATACTAATAAACCAAGATGTCAAATATTTCAAAACAGAAAACATTATTCACATTTGCTTGTGACTTTCGAAGGAGTCAAAATCTTAAGGAATATATTTTGAAGCTTTTGCAAGGCTTTTTGTAGAAAATCACGAAGTTTCCAGACTGGATATTTTCTTAAGCCTTTCCACTTTTAATTTGCAATTAGCAAAAGTTTTAAAGTAGCATTGTTGGAGCTATTTCTACAACAAAACTATTAAACATATTAGGTTCTTCCGGTGTGGCACCGTTGAAGTTTTTTTTAATTTCTTCTTACAATTTTTTAAATACCTAAAGCTTTGAAAAATATTTTGCAGAGCTGTTTCTTTAATTTGCGTACAAAAATCCCAAACGTAGTCTTTAAATGGGGCAGATATAAAGGTAAACAGATTTCATTACCCTCTATTCACAATTTTTTAAAGAGCTAAAGCTTTTAAGAAGCTTTCTTAGAGCTTTTTCTAAATATTTTTCCATTGAAATCAATTATGGTGTCTTCAGCTAAGCGAGGCTTTGTTTGTAGTGGTCTTTAGGCAATCACGTATACAGTTTTTTGAGCCTGAAGCTTTTAGGAAGCTTTCTAAAGCTTCAAAGTCGCACTTTCCTAAGCACTCTTTTATAAAAGGAACTAATAAAAGCATTTCACACTAGAAAAATACTACATTTTTTAAAAAGTAACTGCAAAGCTTTGAACAAAAATCTCGCTTTTCCGTATCGAAAAAAACTGTATTTTAATAAATTAAATATCCAAGATCCAGATTAAATATGCAACTGCAGCAAAAGTGCATTGAACTTTCAAATCCGCCACTTTTTTCTAGACGCAATTTCTTTTGCAATTAAATTTTACAAAAAAAAAAAACAGAAAATCTACATAAAAGCTTCTTCACTAAAATAACAAACAAACAGAAAATGGCGCATACGCACACACATACACACTTAAAAGCAAAGAAAACTACTCAACTAAAGTGGTAAAATGGTAGTTTGCGAATTTAATTGCAAAACGCACCACCCAGAAATGGCACACACACAAAAACTTATGCACATACGAGTGGAGCATATCGGCATGAATGCGTTTCTATTTAAACTCAAAAATCTGTAAGTAAGCTGACTGACGTCGTCGCTTTTTACTTTTTGCATACAAATTCATTTTCATATTCATACGAGTGGATAGTTGCAGTTAGTTGGCAGTCGCAACTAGAGTATTACTACGTTAAATGAATGAAAGAGTGAATGAATGGGATATTTTTTTTCGAGTGTATGTAAGTACGGCTGTATTTTTTGTAAGTGCTTGAGCTAACGAGTGTGTGTGTGTGTGCTTTCTTTTGTTTTTGTTACTTGAAACGTTTGCTTTTCGTTGGGATTTTGATGGCAACAAACTGCTAGTAAAATAGTGAAAAGCGCTTTTCAAATCTATGACACAAACACACGCACACACACACCCACACACACACAAGTAGACGGTTGTTTCAGTGTGGGCAGACGTGTGTGGAAAATAGTTTGACAACGTTGCATGTATAACAAAAAAAAGGAAAACTGCTGCCTGCAATTATGTGCAAACATAAATGCATATAAACATATGTAAATATATACATACATATGTACATATATATATATATGCGTGTTCGCTTGCAGGTCAAACAGAGTTGCCATCATACATAAAGCTGTGGCATGCAAAAGTTTACTCAAGTGCCGGCTATTGATGTGCTACAACTGCGACTGTAGTACATGTCAATTAATAAATTTTGCATTTTTTTAATATCTTTGATCTTCAAGGTATACAAAATTGTCATAGAATTTATTTAAAATCCTTATCTCTTCAAACAAAGAAGAACGAAGCATTACTCTAGTGAATGTTTTTCTACTTAGTCCCTTAGAACTCGAAAAAAAATCCACAAAATTATGGAAAAACGATCCTGGACGTCTTTATCTAAGGTTGAGTGTCTATACATACATCCAACATTGAGCTCATGGTCTTTTTATCGAGCTCATTACTATCATATCATCTTTATCTCGTCTGGACAGCCAGTAAGCAGGCTTCGAGTCAAGCAGGGAAAGATTAGTTGAAGAGAAGATTGGTTCAAATATAAACCAGAGCAGGTGAATTTTACCAAAAGTGGATGAAGTGTACCAAAAATGGTCAAAATGGAATGCCAGGTGGATGAATTTTATCAAAAGTGGTCCAAAAGTAACCAAATTAGATGAAATGTGCCAAAAGTGGTCCAAATAAAATACAAAGCAAATAAATGTATCTAAATTGGTCCAAATGTAATCCAAATTAGGTGAATTGTACCAAAAATGGTCCAAATATAATACAAGGTGGGTGAGATTTACCAAAACTAGTCCGAATATAATAAAAAGTAAGTTAATTCTAGCAAAAGTGTTCCAAATGTAATCCATAGTAGTTGAGGCGTGCCAATAATAGTCCGAATGTAATCGAAAGTAGGTGAGTTGTACCAAAAGTGGACCAAATGTAATCCAAAGGAGGTGAGGCGTGCAATAATGGTCCGAATGTAATCGAAATTAGGTGAGTTGTACCAAAAGTGGACCAAATGTAACCCAGACAAATTGAATTATGCCAAAAATGGCCCAAATGGAAATAAAAGTGGCTGAATTTTATCAACAGTGGTCCCGATATAATGCAAGGTAGACTGAATTGTGCCAAAAGTGGTCCAAATGTAATGCAAGGTAGACTGAATTGTGCCAAAAGTGGCCCAAATGTCTTACAAAAAGTGTTAGTTTCTTTTTGCCTTCTTTTGGAGAGATACTAAGTATACTCTGATTGTAATGCAAAGCGGGTTTCATTTGTTCTATACTTGTTGGTTAGTGATAATATTCGCTTGCCCTAAAAAGTTAAAAGCGCACACGAAAATACTTGCGAAAACACACACCACGTCCTGCGCAAAATCTGCCTACATGCCACCATTTGCTCCGCAAGTGACGGTGTGTGCCTACTTGTCGCGCTCATATAATTTGATTGAAATGTTGGCATGCAGGCGATGCGAGGTGCGCTGAACTATAAATACACTACACAAACACACGCACGCAAACTCCATTCAATTCAACTCAACTATCCTACGTCCTGATTAACATAATATATCCTGGCACTTGAGCGGCGACCAAACTGCCTGTCTAATGGTTCCAACAGTCATCAACGCCCGCACATACCCGTATCAGCTGACACGATCTATCTTATGGGAGTTGCATGTAAACGAAATCTCACCGAGGCTGACATAAACGCCCATAGCCGCCCGTATCGAAGAAATCAAACGAGTTTTGATTTTTCCCATAACAACGTGTCAGCTGATTGCTTTTGCTCAACGCGGTGTTGCCGAACGAACGTTTTTAGCCACTAAAACATTTGAACGGTATTTTTCATTGTATTATTAAACGAAATCAATGCGAGTGTAAAATGTAATAGAATATATCTTTGTTCATAGGAAAAACCGCTTAAGTTTACTTAAGCGAAATATCAGTTATTAGATAATTTTTTAGCTCATTTATTGAAAATAATTATCATTTCTGTATATGTTTTTAATTCACATGTAACCATTTTTAATGCCATTATTTTAGTTTCAAATAAACTTAAAATCGATATTATCCAGTTATAACTTTTATGTTTTTCGGATCATAACTTTTCGCACAGAATGAAATAAAAAAGTTGCATAAATGATGTTATAGTTGAAAAATGTACATGTTTGAATGAAATAATAGTTATTTTATATCCCTGCTACATAGGAAATGGATAGCGTATTTTTCAAATAAATGAGAAATTAAGCAATGAAAAGAAAAGAGTAATTTACGATAAATAAAAGTAATTTTTATTTCAAAATTATCCCTTTTACCATTTTTGCACGGATCAACGGACAGCGGGCCAGCGGGTAGTGAACAACTGATATTTTCCGTCATAAAATCCACACAGGCAAACAAAATTGCGACGAAGGCAGATTTTAGAAAATTGTTTGTGTAAGCACGAAATAAAAAATGCTTATGGTTATTCCTTTATTTATTGCCAAACAAGTGTATTTTCTTTTACTTATTTTTCACTGTTCAACAAGAAAATTACAAAATGCATCAGAAATGCAACTCTGACTCCTGAGGAGGGACAGGACCACACCACTCAAAAAACAGTTTTTACCCCGTTCCGCTTCGAATTCGTGTTCATGTGATCAAAACGCGTCGATTGACACCCCAGTTCTTGAAAATTTACCAATTTTCACCATGTCACCTAAACTAGATAATTACCAAAACTTTGAATACAAAATCGCGCATATTTTTATTAAAATTTTCGCCTACGTCTTTTTTTTCTGAAAGAAAACAATATATTTAAAAATTTTAATCGAGAATAAATATCGGTACTAAGTTTGGGTATTTCATGCGAAATTTTTGTGTCTTCCCATTATTTCAAATACGGCAACACTCACACGGCTGTTCAAGATAGAAAACAGCTGATTTTTGTGTTGTCATGCGGGCATGAAATTCGTTCAACTCCTTATGTTTACGGGTACTCGATTCGTTCGGTCGACTCGTTGATGACTGTCGGCACCCTAACTCTCTGCCTGTTTACCTCTCTACCTGTCGACTGCTTGGCTGTTCGGTTTGTTTGGCTGCTTGGCTGGCTGACTGCTCTACTTCCTTCCTTCACACATATTATTTACCGCAAGTCAAGGCTTGCTCGTTTTTCTTTTTCTGCTGCCATTTTCGCTCACCTGTCTTCCTTATTTTTCATACTTTCCTTTCAATACTTTTCTTGCCGTACAACAACCCCCAGTCGTTCTTCATTCATGCCTTTCCGTGCAGCAGCAACAATCTCAACCTCAAATTTATACTCATTCTTATTTTGCTCTCATTTGCGGCTTCTTCTCGTTTCCGGTTATATTTTGCAAACATATTTTGTATATATGAGTACCCAGAAGGAGAGTAGTGAAGCTTTTTCCTTAAAAAGGTATTTTAGAACAGCTCTAAGCAAGTGCCAATGCTCATATCCGCAGTTTTTCACATAAAATGCTCCCTATGATTCTTTCTCGGCTCGAAGCGAGTTGGCAGGGCGTGTTAAGCAACAAATAAGCTGAACAAAGCTATACGAATCCTTAAATCAATTCCTTTCGGAAGCAGAAAAGAGAGGCTTCAAAATTTGACTCCCTTCAAACATAAAATGTTTAACGAAGTCGTACGGCTGGTAGGGCTCTTGGGACACTGGAAAATAGCATTTTTTAAATGCTTCATAACTCTTCCTGTTTCTGCTGGGTTTGTAAGCATATAAGTTTAGTTAATATACGTATTTACTTACATGCATAGATACGTATACCCATAGAAAATCTTAGATGTAGTTAAATATTTACAGTGCATTGTCCTTACATACACTCTAAAAACAGCATGTAAACTTACCATAGAAATAAATTGGTATTTCAACAAAAAAGTGTGTACTAACGCGAAAAAAATGTTTAATATTTATTCTAAAGTATTTTGTGCATAATATTGCGATTCTTTTAATAGAAAAATACATCGTCAAATAATTCCGAACATTGTTTGTGTAAATATCAACATTTTCCCACATACAAACGGTAAATATCAACAAAAAAGTTAACGCGTAAACAAGTGATGTTTAAAAGTAAGCATGTGTTGTGTACAATTGCTATCAATGTTTAGTTTCACACATAAAGTAGTGTCAATAGTCGTGTCAGACATTCGAGAAAGACGCTTGTAAGTTAAAAGACGGAAAACGTGGTGCTATAATTTAAGTACATATTGTTTGGTATTTTAAATAATATTTATAAGCTTAGGTATATTGAGTTATAATAAAAAGATGTATGATTGTAATATATGTGAAGATAAATTTAAAAATTTGCCCATGTACCAAAGGCATTTATATGTACATAAGGGCAAAAGAAATGTTAGTTTCAGGTGCTTGCATCAAAATTGTTTAAAAACTTTTTCGAAATATCACCTTTATAGTGCACACGTTTATAGGCACCATAGTGTTAAAAGCAATAATTTAGCAGCGCTTTCTGAAAAAAATAGATATAAGTGCTCTCTTTGTAACTACAAATCGAATAACAAAAAAATTCTAACACATTTATACAGTCATGTAAAAAGTGGTCATAAAATCTCTTGTCCTTTTGGATCTTGCCATAAATTATTTGCTAGTTATTGTGCTTTTAAGTCTCATGTGTATAGAGTACATAAACTAAGAAAATTCGAAAGTGCTCATGTAAATCAATCAATGGGCAATTTAATTGATGACGGAAACATTGATGCAAATGTGTCTGACGTTGATCATGCTCCCGACTGCAATATTAGTGAAAACTTTGCAAATATGCTTATTAAATTGAAATGTGATTTTCAATTATCTGAAATTGCGCTAAATTTTCTAGTATCAGAGCTGAAAGATGTTTTAGATCTTCAAAATAATGAAATCACTAATAATTTGAGTAGAGTATGTGAAGATCTTGATATATCTAAATATAAACCAATGCTGTTAAATATGGCAGTTACTAATTCATTAGCTTGTAGTGTTAAGAAATTCGAAACACCATATAAAAGAAGAAAATACTTTCAAGAAAATTTTAAATACGTTAGTCCAAAACAAATATTTATCGGCCATGATCAGTACCACAAGAAATGTTATTTTCATTATATTCCTATTATTGAAACACTAAAGGCCTTGATGCATGACAAAGTATTTTTTACACTTTTTAATTCCGAAAAAATAAACAAAAATAAGATATACTCTGATTACAACAACGGTTCCATATACAAAACTACCCCTTTTTTCAATGAAAAATCCAAACGTATTGAGCTATTACTGTTTCAGGATGCGTTTGAAAATTGCAATCCTTTGGGATCATCTAAAAAAAAACATAAACTAGTAGGAGTGTATATGATGGTTGGTAATATTCCAGTTCAATATCGATCCAATATTAACAATATTCAACTTGTCTTACTGTGTAATGAGAGTTTCTTGAAATATTTTGGAATCGAAAAGGTATTTCAGCCTCTGATCGAAGATTTAATTGAACTAGAAAACATCGGGATTGACATAACTATAAATGGTTTCACTAAGAACTATCGTGGAAGCCTAATAGCAATGATTGGTGATAACTTGGGCAGCCATCAAATTGGCGGATTCAATGCAAATTTTAGTACTAGCAAGTATTTTTGTAGGTACTGTCTTTATAAAAGAGAAAACTTAAACGAGTTTGATTTTAATATGTGTGAAGAACGTAACCCTACAAATTACAAAAGGTGTATTAGTGAAATGTATCCTTTAAACATGGGAGTACTAAAAAATTCATGCCTGAACAAATTAGCTTATTATCACGTTTGCAATGGTCTGCCTCCTTGTTTTTCCCATGATTTATTTGAAGGAATAGTTCCTTATGATTTAATGGCAATTTTTAAATATTTTATTAACCTTAATATAATATCTATTGATTATTGTAACATGTGGTATTCAATAATTGGGAAAAAATTAAAAATTTCAATTTCTTTTCCAGTGGTTGAGACTAACATGAAAAAACTTCCAGGCAAAGCAGATGAAATTCGACACTTTTTATTTCTCTTTCCTTTACTTATGTTGCATAAGTTTTCTAACTATGATGATCCCGTTTGGCAATTTTTAGGAAGTATGGTTGAAATGTGTCGCTTAATATGTAGCTCGGAGATTCACGAGGACCAAATTTTATTACTTTCTCATTACATATCTGAGTATATGGAATATAGAAAAGAATGCTTCCCTGACCTAAAACTGCGCCCAAAACATCACTACATTTGCCACTATCCCAATCTTATAAGAAAATTTGGCCCTTTAAAGCATTTGTGGACTATGCGTTTTGAACAAAAGCATCAGTATTTTAAAAGAAAGTCCAAGGTCTGTCAGAATTTTAAAAATATAACATTAACCCTTTCAGAATGTCACCAACAATTGCAAGCCAGTTTGTTCGAGGACAGATTTAGGTTACAAATAATCTGCAATTCGGTTGAGAAAATTTCTGAAAATATGTTCAATTTTGAAATACCGGATAAATTTTCTTTTGTAACAAAAATTATTTCGTATAACGGTATAGAATTCAGACAAAATGACTTCGTTGTTATTGGTCAAGATGATCAAGGAAACATCACAGTCCTGAAAATAAAATTCATATTTGTTGAGAAAAATTATGAAGAGGCAATTTGTTATGGCACTATCATAAAAATGTGGTATAATTATAAATCACTTCTGTACGAAAGTTATTTTGAAAATAAAAAGCAATATATGATGGTTGGTTTTAAAAATTTATTAATTAAAGATCCGATAAAAATACATTTGTACAGAAAAAAATATTGTCTTAGTTTATTTACCTCGTTGACTTGAAAATACCTTTAAGTCTACATCATATAAAATGTCATGACCGAAATGTTTTATATATGTACATTTATTATTAGCATTAGCATAAGAACTTATATGTAATAAGATTAAAATAATGGACGAGTACGCGTGCAAAGTTTGGAGTTCTGACAGGCGCATAAAGAAAGTATTTTTATCGATACCATCAATGGAGGTTATTATTGAGAAAGGTAAATTTTGGTAATAATTCATTAAAATGTTTTATTAATAACACTGCTCTACAGCCAAAAAATACTCTGAACTCCACTATCCTATCTATACATATGTAATCAAAAAAAAAATATATTTTATTTATAGCTAAATCATATGGAATTCAAGGCACAGCACTGGTATTAGAAAGTGATGGGTCACAAATATGCAACGACGCTGTGCTCCAGCATTATTTGAAAAATAACGAAATACTTATGCTTTTGGAATCAACTGAATGGACTGAAAGAACTACTCCAAATACTTCAGATGCGGCACTTAAAGAGATCGTTGAGATGACGCCTTCTACATCAAATTACCAAACACATAATGAAAGTCAAATGTTATTCAGTATTGATGATTCGCCAAATCAGGTTGAAAAATCTCATGATCAGTGTTTTGTTTTTACACTTTCATCGGAATCCTCTCATTTCGAAGAATGTGATGCAACAAGTATGACGATGTCCAGCGGCACCTTAATGTCTGCGTCAGAGACAACAGGTCATGCACAGCAGTTATTTGAGCAATTCAAAATACCGTGGGAAAAAGTTCCATCAAACATATTGGACAAATTAAATAAAAAGGAAAAATTGGGCAAATTATTAAATACTTTCGCTAACTTGTTAGTTGACGAATTAAGAATGTTTTCATTGTACCTACCGATGAGTATCTTGCGAATGGTAACACAAGAAGCTGCAAGTCGTTTTCCCGACTCCTTTATGGAAAAAGACAATGAGGGAAACATCATCTCAACTACCACACTACCGTTGCTGACAATAATGAGAAACAGGAACAATTTTCTAAACCGGTCACCAAATTACGTCAAATCGAATTTTGATCCAAACATTCCTTTCAAACAGAGAAGGCGCTCAAATCTACTGCAACAAACATGTAAGAATTGGCAGCCCAATAATTCGCTTATGTCGGATTGCGTAACAACAGGCGAAAAAAAACAAAACTTTTTAAAAAAAATGCACGGAACTGCCGGTAGTTCTGAGGAAAAAATTTTAATCAAAACCTATATGAAGGAGTGCTATGGAATGCAAAGACAGTTTTTCAATAATTTGGAACTTATACCATCAATTATAGATATACAAAGAGAATGGCCGTATATATTTGATGGCGAATACTATATATATATATATAGGTATACCTGGAAATAGAAAAGAGAAGCGAGGAAAAAGTGTTAGTTTAAACATGTAAATGCAAGTATATACATATACATTTGTAAATTATATAAAAAAGCATACTTATGTACGTTATTTATATACATACATATGTGCATAATCCTATTCTAGGTAAAACACTTACAAAAGCACAACAGAGAAATATTAAATTTTCGCATTTTTTTTCAAACACTTTGCTCTAAGTCCTTCCTGAAATCATGTAACACACACAGACACACTTTTTCTTTTACTTTATCATTTTTCCATAATTCATCTCTCTGTTTTACACATTTAAATACCTTTATACACATAAGTATGCATTTATATTTACACAAAAAAAAAACATTTCTGCTTAACAAGAAATGACTGCATTAAGCAAAATATAATACGCATAAAGACACATACATACATATGCATCTCATATATGAAGCTAATACTTTTTTAGTTTGAATCAGATATAAGTATGTACATATGTATGTACAAACATAAATGCAAAAAGCTTAAATGCATATGTTCCCTGTAAAAATCATAGGATTATATGATCCATTTTGTGGTAGGTAGGAGTACTTTCAAAGTGATCATAAACATAGACCCAAGCAAGCGACTCGTTTATCTGCATCGGCTCGTAGTTAGCCGAACATTGCTACAAAAACCGAATTTATGTATATCGCGATAACGACGAAGCAAGTGCGTACATTTGTATGTATGTATGTATGTATGTACATATGTATGCATGCTCGTTTGAACGTGCACGATCTAGTAATAAATAGACATTGAACGCAACACAACATGTTGGCGATTGCGCTAGAAAAATTTTATTATTTTATTTTTATTAAAGAAAAGCTTACTTATATATGTATGTAATCCTAATAATCAAATTGAATTGGCAGTCGTTCAAATCTGTTCAGCGATTATTAAATTTCATTAATTTTAGTACCTACTCCATGGATTAATCCCATGTAGGTACTCCATGGATTAATCCCATGTAGTTACTCCTTGGATTACTCGGGTGTCATGCGGAAATCGGAGTATGTGATCCCTGCCTAGGACATCGCCATGTTAAATGGACCATATTTTTTATATGAAATGTGACAGGTTGAGGAGTACTCGGTTGGTCCACAGCGAGTACTCTATACACGCGTGCATGGAGTACTCGGCTTTTTTGCAGGGTTAAAGCACATACATAAATATAATTTTTATCCATAAAATGCAATTAAACTCGCGCTTAAATAAAATTGCTCTATGCAATCAAAAAAAAAATAAATAAATAAAATAAAATAAAAATATTGCATTGAATTATAATTATTCTGGCTTTATTTTGTAGAAATGCTGCTTTTAAAGCAGTTAACTGTAAACTTTAATTATAAAATAAATTACATATAAAAACTTCGAGAATCCAGGAAATTTTCCAACACAGTTTATCACAAAGCTTTAAGCTATAAATATTGGATTTTTTATTGTGCGAAAAAATAGTATACTTTCTAGCAAAGCTTTTTAATTGACTTTATTTACCGAAAGCTTACTTTGCTGTCGAAAGTTTTCTTATGCCACATAATTGCTCTGCTAAGCAAAGCATACTTTTTTTATTCTGGCTTTGATATTGTTTTCTGGGCATGCTAATCGCTAGCTAGAAGCCTAAAGCTTGTGAAAGGTGGCAAAATACGTAAACTTTTGGCAGAATGTCTCCTGTTCAATGCTACACTGAATTGTTTGAAGTCTCGTATCTTTTTTTTTTGGAACAATTCTCTGCTGCTGAGCTTTTTTCATAACTGAACTTTTTTATTCCCTATTGAGCTTTTTTCCTCAGCAATGAGTTTTTTTCTTTCATCAATCAGCTTTTTTTCTTCACCAATGAGTTTTTTTCTTTCGTCAATGATGTTTTTTTCTTTCACTAATGAGCTTTTTTTCTTCACGAATGAGTTTTTCTTTCAGCAATGAGCTTTTTTTTCACCACTGAGCTTTTATTTTTTACCACTGAGCTTTGGTTCTCCTTAGCGGTGCTTCAGTTATTCCCTACTGAGCTTTTATTCCTTTTTTTTGAGAATATCAAACAGATCAAAACCTGCAAAAATATGTAGCTTAGAGCTTTAGAAAGTTGTTAAAATACATACATACATATAGTGGAATAATGTGCCTAGTTAATTTAAAAAAATATTATTTTAAGGCTGAAATCGTGTCTTCTAAGCACTGTTTACAAAAGCTTTCAATCAAAGCTTTTTTCTTTATTTACTAATTAAAGTAAAGGATCACAATAATATGTTTTATGTAGCTTTACTTTGAGCTTGTAAAAATACTGTTACAAAAAAGCTTTCAATCAAAGCTTTCAATCAAAGCTTTTTTTCTATTTGTTTTTTCTTTAAATAATAACTTGCTCTTTGAGTTCATTTACTATATGTATGTAATAACATATTACATATGTACATATTTATATAAATACATGCATAAATATGTGTATACAACAACAAAAAAGGCATTCATCAATATTTGCAGATACATACATATGTATGTATTTTCATTATTACGAGCTTTATTAATATTTTATTTTTTCAAATGCATTAATTTAAGCCAGCTTATACCTATTTAAGTCAAGCGAAATGAAGCAGCGAATGCATGTATGCGCATATAAACATATTTTTATTTGCATAAAAGGCAAAATATTTAAACAAAAAACAAATAAAAAATAATCATCAAAAGCCGAATAAACTAAAAAAAAACAACACATGAAAATAAACAAGATCAAATAAAATAAATAAAACCTCCAAAAAATATATTTAAATGGAATCAAACAAAAACAAAATTTATTATAGATATGTATATTTATTTTGAATGCAATCAACAACGCACTTTTTTGTTTATGCGCAATCAAAAGGTTGGTTGGCATAGATTTTTCACATTCTACTACGCACGTAGTTACGTACTTATTATACTTATTAAAGGTAATGCTGAAAAAATAAAAATAAAACCAAAAGCAAATAAAGCTCAAAAAAAAAAACTTAAAATAAATAGAGTAGCGTGGAGAGCTTATTGAAAATCATGAACTAAAAATATAAAAGTGAAACTCAAATAAAGCCAGACTCATCTAGCTATTCCGTTGTTACCACCTTCTGCCCCCAAAGTCGCATCAACGAGTACATATATCACGCTCACGTACAAATGCTTAAATATCTAGGTATGTATGTACGTATATTGTCCACAAATCCCTCAAAGGTTTGTATAAAAGCACTTATGCTCCAAATTTAATTAAATTTATTCGGTTTGAGAGTTTTTTTTCATCTTTTGCTTTCAATTTCAAATGCGTGCATGTAAAGCTCTAAGCTCCACTGACCATCCTCGCCTTTTTGCTTTCCTTTTTTCTCTATTAAATTTTAGTTATTATAATTCTGTTAGCGCTTTCTGTTGTTACCTTTTTCCGCTTTTGCGTTCAACGTTTGGCTCGTCCAAATTTTCCCATTTAGTCATTTAATTTAATTCGACTACAAATAATGCGCGTTCGTATATCCACTCCACCTCCTCTTACTATCACAGCTCCATTGTATTTGTAATTTTCTCTTCCCACACACATTTTCAAAGCTTTGTTGCTTACTTGCTTTGCTTCATTAATGTTTTATGTTAATTGTTTTTTTCTATTTTTAAAACAATTTTTAAAACAATTTTTCGTGCGCTCCATTCCTCCCTTCTTCACCACACATACCTTTTCGCCATCCGCGTCACACCACCCAATTTTATTCGCCGAAATCCGCCACCATCCACATCAACCTCACATTTTTGGTAATTTCCCAAATTAGATTTGACCTTCGATTGTGTGTGTTGTTCTTCCCCTTGCCTGAAAATGGGAGCATGTATCCAACAGCGTTTGTTTGTGGGGTTTCCGGAGGGTGTGTTGATGGTTTTGTTTTTGTTGTTTCTGCGGTTTTTGTTGTTATTGTTCCTGTTTTTGTTCGAGCAGAAGCAGTCATTGTTTAATTTTACCAGCAAACTATTTATTTCTTCTACTTTAGCTTAATTTGCACTTTTTTGCTCGCAGTTTTTTATTGTTATTGTTTTACAGCTGTTGTGCGTTGCTTTGCTGCTGTTCTGCTGTAATTTGTTACCTTTTCATTGGTGTAGCAATTTTTTCTGTACAATATTCGTATCAAGTGCTCTCAAGGGTTTAAGCTCCAGATGCACTTGCATATATACAGCTGTCGACAAAAGCTTTCCCGAATAACTATTTTTTATTGATGTTATTATTTTTCTTACAAGTTCTGTTGAGTACAGTCACTGGAATGCCGATTGAAAGTCCTTGCCCGGTTATTAATCTTGGTTGTTGCGGAATTCGACCTTATATTCATTGCCGTTTGGTTTTTGGATAGAATGAACTCTTGAATCGGCTCAGATATTTGGGACTTAGAAAGCTTTATCAAAGCTTGGAAGATATAATAAATAGCGATGACTTTTCTGTTTGTTTGTTCACGAAAGCTTTTACAACATCATCGGATATAGATATCGAGTGATATCACATATTCTCTCAGCTCTTAAACGGTATTTTCAAGACCTTTGCTTTATTCCAGTTAATTACGCTTCTGAATATCTCACTTACATTAGTAGAAATTTAAGCTCATAAAAGCTTGTATTTTTCATTCTAGTTAACATGGGTTGTTTTGAATCATTGTTAATGGTTGTCTGAGAAATCCTTAGAATAGACGTAATTTGGATCCTTAAGATGGCAAAAGCTCGTAGCCTTTATAACAGTTACGGTAGGTTATAAATCTCTAAATCTCTACCGGCAACCAAGAAGACTTTACCAAAGCTCCGCTTTTTATATGCTGAGAAAGGTTTAGAAAAAATCTCATAGATGAAAAGCTATAACGTGTTTCACTAGTTTTTATACGGGATTCAGAAGATCTTTAGATGCTTAATTTACCCTTAACATTTATTCTAGTTAATTTAGTAACTTCTGAATCACACTTTTTAAGCGTCTTACTACTAAAGCCTGTGCTGGCAAGAGCTCGTAAAACTTATTACAGTTGAGGTGGTTTGTATATCTCTCAGTCACCATTGGCCGGATCATTACAACCTAAATATTTTTACCAAAGTGTCACAAGCTTTTTTTATATGTTGAAAAAGCTTTATTAAATAATTTGATAGATCAAAAGCTATTAGTTTCATCATTTACTCCTAAATTTTATTCTAAAGAGCTTTGTTCTGCTGATTATCTCATAAAATTTATTCTAGTTAATATAGCTGCTGAATCCTCCGATTTACATTACTAGCACTGTAAGCGTCTCATTAACTACTAGCACTTTAAGCTCCTTAAAGCACGTTTAAATTAAGCTTATACGTTTTAAAGTTGTTTAAGCAAAGAAAGGGTGTGATATCATCACTCAAATAGTCGAAAATTATACCAAAATGTTGCAAAAAATGTTTCCAAAAATCTCCAAAGAGCTTTCTCGAACACACTAACTGCAAAAAGCTCAGCCAAAACCGCTTATTAATTACTTACCTTTTTTGTAATTCAAAACAATGCTACCTCTAGCGATTTCTCGATGTAAGTATATATAATGCCATCACCACGTCTACATGGGGGAATGCTGTAAAATCAATGAACTTTGGCTAAGCACTTGACGTCTAACAACCGACAACCAACCACGCCAAAGCATGACCACGCTGATGGACAATTTTATTGACATGTGAAACGAAATAGAAAAGAATGGGAAAGTTAAACACGCTGAAACGCTAATTGCAAGCAACCTAAGCAAAGAAACTCCACGAATGACGAAAATACGCCAGGGACCAAAGGGTTAACTATAGTTAAGAGATGATGGCAAGCGCCAAAAAAGCTAGCAAAGCTAGAATAATAAATGAACAAAGGTGAAGAGGAGGAAAAAGCAGTTGTGAAAAGAGAAGAGCTAAAGCGAGATGAAGCGCGCTGAAAAAGCAAATTAAATGCTATTCAATTATTTTACAATTCTATTACACAAAAGAATTGAAGCGTTGAAATAGTAGAGACAACCAGAAAAAAGTGCAAAAGAAAGAAACGGACAAAGAACGTTACAGAGAATAAAAAGGAAGATGATACCAAAAAGCTTAAAGGCAAATAATACTTACAAACAGAAGTACATATACTCAATGGACAGACAAAAACATTGCTTAGCTTTTAGAAAAACGCGCATTAGGTAAGCGAAAGGGAGAAAGGTGGGAGAAAAGCGGTCTTAAAAGACAAAAAAGCTAGACAAAAAATTGCGCAAAGGAATGCATAGCATTCAACAAAAAACAAAGAGAGAAAAAAAAGTTAGAATAATCGACAAGCAAAAACGCGCAAAGCATTGAACCGCCAAAGTCATCGATCGTTGCAGACAATCAGCCAAAGAACCAAATGCCAGCCAACCAACTAACCAAAGAACTAACCAGCACATTGGGGCATTTGAGAATTGAACGTTTTGTCGCCGACATTTATACACCAGAGAATTTATGTATGTTGCCACAAAATTGTGTACGATATGTATGAGAACATGTGTTGTCAGCAGCAAAAAAGCAGCGCGCATACATATGAGGACCATTGGACAAATGACGGGGTAGACAAGGGAATGGGGGGAGAGGTGAAAGGGAAGACAGGCGAAAGGGTGGCCAAACGGAAGAGCAGACGAACGAATGGTCATATGAACAAAAAAAGCGAGTAAAGACGTGATGCTGTTGCTGTTGTTGACGCCAAACAAGACCACAAATCGCGCACCGCGCTCGAGCAAAGCAAACCGCAAGCGATGAAATGAATGTGTAAGGCGCGCACGCTTTGAAATTCAAAGCAAAAGCCACAAACTGGAGTTTGGATGGACGGATAGAGAATGAGGAAAGAGCAGACAGACAGCAAATCACTACCAACAACAAGAAAAAAAAAACTGTTGCTGAATTGTTTACCGATGCGACTTTTGAACATAAACATGAACAATAATCACTCACGACGAACGGCAATGCGACAACAATAGAGAGAAGCAGCAGTTGCAGCCATAGCTACATCCGCAGTCGCCAGCCACCGCCACAATGAAAATCAGCGCAATGACATTTGCGCGCGGAGCAGCACCATCAGCAGCAGCAAAAAAACAGAGACAATTGTGCGTGCTGAGTATGTTTGCTGTGCTGCGCTGTAGGAAATAAATAAATTGTTGACATAAACGTTGACTAAAGCGCGCGAACACCTAAAGCGGTAGGCGGCCGCCAAGTAAAACTAGTCACCGAGCGACAGAGCGCCCAATGGGGAGTAGCAGCAGAAGCTCTGTAGTAGCGGCAAAACTCTTGCTAGAACTTCGGAAGCCGCAGATGCATTGAATACTGACAAAAAAAAACCATGCCATAAAAATCAAAATGTCAAAGCTAATAATTGATTTCTGTAGCAAATAAAAATGTGCCGCGATGTGACAAAAGAGCAGTAAAAAAGCAGAAATGAGCAGCAGAGAGAGCAGAAGAAGGAGAAAATGTAGCAGAGGGAAAAGTAATAGCAGCAGAGGGAAAAGAAGTGTGAGAAGAGAGAGCAGCAGCAGCTGCAATAAATTGCTTGAATGTGCAATCGAAGAGCAGCAATATTTAAGGCGATACAACTAGATAAAAAAGGAGTTCGGTTTGGTTGACGATGGTGTATAACCAATGGTAAGTTCCTCATGAAGTTTTCATGAAGTTTGAGGCGATGAAAGGCCTATCTCTCTGAAGGTATAAGCCTTAAAGATTTATAACTTAATAATTTTCTGATTTCCATAAAAATTTCGACTCATCTTTATCCATAATATACCGCTAAGTTTCATAAAATCTGAGATGCATAAAATACTGAGTTCCATGAAGCTATCTCAGCTTTTTTTATTATCACGAATAAACAGCACTTCTTATTATCACGACAAAAACAACACTTTTTATTCAACACCAATTGAAACAATGCCTCGCTAACGATTCTAGAATTCGTGTTATAGGGTTTTAAGCTCTATTACGTTAAATTTAGTGACCAAGCCCAACTGTTTAGGAGCCTAGCTAAAGCTTCAATGGTTTATCACAAGTACCTATATCACGCAGATTTGCTAGCCATGATCAATTGGTTGCGTACGTTACTAAAAGCTTCATGGTTCATATCATGGCATCTTCACTAACATACAATGATTTGTTTATTCCAGTAATCTAAGTGAACTGCTTTGAGGCCTCTTAAACTTCGTAGTTCTCGTGTTATGGATTCTTCATTAATATCCCGTGATTTTATGCTTTAAGGCCTATACGCAGCTCTCAAGAAAACCAAAAAATCTACATATGTATTTTGACGTACAAGAAATGCTCAAGAAAAATTTCTTTTGTCATATTTTCTTTTGCGGTACACTGAGAGAAAAAAGATATATGGAGGGGTCAAAGAAATTGTTTACCTATTTTGAACACCACTTTCTTTGTTTTGAGTAAATTTTTCTTAAAACATGTTAAAAGGTTTATAAAATATTGTTGTTACATGCGTTACCATGGTTTCATATACTTGTTTTGAAAAAATTCATACATTAAAATAATGAAAAATTCTTTAAGCGCCATTCCATTTCCAACTTTCCTTGTTTTGAAAACTTGATTTCTTTAATTTTGAGAAATTAAATTCCCATACAAATCCCCATGGCAACGAATTTGTTTGAAAGTCTTTTTTATGTTTTTTCCACATTTTTGAGAAAATTTACACAAAACAAAGAAAATTTTGTATTGGGACGCGTGTTCAAAATAAGGAAAATTATGTCTTTGATCGAGAGAATTTTTTTTTTGAGTGTACGCAGTTCTAAAGAAATTATACTACTATTTTTTTAAGATTTTTTAGAAAAAGTGCACAATTGAACTCTGGTTCCGCCAAGAAATAATGAATTTTCTATTATTTCTTCAAGAAAATTTGACAGAAGAGGTAAATAAACTAAAATGTGGCATTTCGTTTGAAAGTATAATTACTTTCCTACTACCATTTCAATTATTCAATCAATTAATTGGATTGCTATCTCGCTAAACGTAGTACATGCCATGGACTTGAGTTACTTCGAGGAAACACAAATAATGTGTTCTATACTGCAATCACAGCTGGCTATAGCAATCGAAGTCCACTACAAATGACAAGTAAGATCTAAAAATCTATAACATTAATAGTCGATACGTGCAACAGCTGGAGTGCTAAACAAGTAGATAGCTGAAGAGGTAAAAAAGTACCGCGGCACAGTGAAGAGAAGTCATACGAAATAGTAACAAGACAGATACTCATGTCATAGCACTTGTGAACATGAAAATAAACAACAAAACAAAAAACTATCTATTGTAATTGCAAACGAGGTAAACGCGCCAAAATAAGAAAAAAAACAATTGATGATGAAAAAAGCAGAAAAGAATAAAAATAAAAAAGGGTAAAACAGAAAAAAAGGGGAAAAGCAGAAAAGCAGAAAAGGAACAGAGGGAAACAAGGAAAAGCAGAAAAGAACAGAGGGAGATAAGGAAAAGCCGAAAAAAAAGAACAAAGTCAAAACAGCAAAAAAAACTCAAAGGAAATAGAAGTACAAAAAAAAACAAAATTTATGCACTTGAAAAAGTAAGTGGTCTAATATAGCATCAGGATTGAGGTGCACAATATGTGTGAGAGGGCAAAAGCCGATCAAAATGATACTGAAGTGGCGATATATGTTTCTAAAAGGAAAGGAGACAAAAACAAAGACAAAGAAATTCACAAAAAACTATAGAGAAAAATTACAAAAAACTACAGAGGAAAAGGACAAAAAACTACGTAGGAAAAGGACAAAAATGTAAAGCAAAATAAAAGAAAAAATTGTCAAGTATTAAAGTAAACACACAAAGAACTACTCCAAAAGAAAAACGCGACTGAATTAAAGAGCTCCAAGCGCACTTTGATGAACGAATGATTGAAGGACCGGCTGATTGAAGTACCGGCTGATTGGCAAAAAAAAAAAAACAATTAGGACTACTATGGCAATACTACTTAATAGACAATGCTGGCGGATGAAGGAAAAAAAAACAAACAACAAAATTGAAAAGAAAAAGTTTGAATAGCAAAAAAGGCAACAAAGAAAAAAGAAACTTCAGAAAAAAGAAATGAAAAGAAAAATACCGAAGTAACGAAAAAGTAAACAAAAGAAAAGCAAAAAAAATTGCAACAAAAAACGCTGCAAATTCCCATGTTCAATGTCAATTTTCTAACACACGCCGCAATGTTGCTGATGACAGACAGATGGACAGACGGACAGACAGACAGGCAGGCCTTGGCAGTGCAGACCAAGTGAAGTAAAGTAGGAAAATAAAAGCAAAATATAACTAGCAAAAAAGTACAAAAAAGGCAAGGAAACATGGCAGTTGCGAACAATTTTATTGTGTAGCAAACATATGTAGGTACATAACGAACATACCGAACCACACAAAAAACCAAAGAACGTACGAACGAACAATCACTTGCCCAAACGGATGTGATTATGACTGTCGATAATGACGTTTTTGGGGGAAATCGATGATCATAAATTGTTGTGTGTGAGTGAATGACGGACGATTGACAGATAGGCTCGTTAAAGAAGCAGCAAGTAGCAGCAAGAATAACAACAACACTAGCAATAGCTACAGTAAACGCAACAATAAGAGAAACAACAACAACATTAGTTGTAGTAGTTGTCGCGATTGTATAACAATAAGAACTAAAAGGAAAGAATTGCGGGAAGTACTACGCTAAGTAATTGCAAAGTTACAAAAAAAAACCATTTCGGCGGAATTTCGCGGGATAAGAAAAAAAATTTTTTTTCGTCCCTTAATCCTCTCAATATAAGCTTCAAATTTATGGTCGGACTTTTACAACTTTACATATATTGAATTGCTTAAAAAAATAAATTAAATAATAGTTACGTTAAATATTCGTAGTGACGTAATTTTCTTTGTTTATTAATTTAGTTAAACCCTTTAAAGGCAACATTGTCATGAATTTTGAAGCACTTTCATTTGGCAAAACAAAGAGGATAATTCATGGACATACAAATAAGTTAGCTGACCCAACTATGTGAAAACAACTTCAGAGCTCAAAAGGACATTAGAATGAAGTGTAGAGCTTCAAAATACGAAACTAATGACGTATCAATTTTAAAAATCGGATGATAAATAACAAAGTTACAAGAAAAAAACAATTTCGGCGGTATTTCGCGGGGTCAAAAAAAAATTTTCTTTTGTGTCCCTTAACCCTCTCAACATAAGCTTCAAATTTAGGGGCGGACTTTTACAACTTTTTTTTTTCGTATGGGGACCAACCCTATCTAATGTGAGGTCAAGAATTCAGAAAAAAAGGAAGCGAAATAGGAAGTAGAATAGCAGATAGTGGTTATAGATAAGCTATGTACTTCAACTTAATTGGCTTTCGCTCACGCATAGAGTTCCTAGGAAGAAATACTCGAAACTGCAGAATATTTAAAGCTGGAAAAGTTCTAATATTTGACCTTACTAAGTTGGCCCGGAATTATACAAAGCAATTCGAAGCCATTTAGTAAATACCACTTTATAATGAAAGCTAGTAAAAGCTACTAAGATCAATTGGTTTCTTGCCACGCTGTAAGCTTTTAGGGTTCATGACATAGGTGATACAATAATAATAGCTTTTTATATGAAGCAAGACCAACTGGTTTGTTGCTTTGCTAAACGCTTTGTGGCTCATGTAATGACTTTGTCACTAATATCCCACTTAATCAAAGAACGCTTTGTAAATGATCAAAAGAGCTTTTCGGCCCATCAGAAGAAACATTGATTTACTTAGATCAAGGGCTTTGCTAATCAGCTAAAGCTGCATGGAGTTTTCACTATCATTACGAGTTTGCACTATCAACATTTGTTATTCAAGTTCAACTGGTTCTGTACCTCGCCAAAGCTTCTTCGTTAATGGACTTTTTAGTCAGCTTTGGTAGGGAAGCTTCACAATTGAGTAAGAAAGCGTTGAAAAATTTAATTATATGGGTGGTAAGATCACAGGAGGAGCCTTAACGCTCTGCTTGGATCAATTGCATGCCTTAAAATAGATCCATATCTTTTCTAGGTACTGTGTGCAGTGAAAGCATTGAAAAATTATTACGTGATCTATCAATTAATAAGGTCTGTTTCAGTTTTCACTGCTAACTACAAGCAATAATCTGATTTCTTTCTATTTTTGTGCAGAAATGCTAAAAAAGAAAAAGATATTGTGGTAAAGTTGGGTTTATGGTCACGGTATTTAGGTCTAAGTACTGAAATAAGCTAGATCTGTATTCGACCAAGAATTATCTAGATACTGAAGAGTGTTTTTGTCACTAAAACACAACAACAAAATATGTGCATCAGCTTAAAATTTTGTGGGCGACATTTTGATCCATAATGATTGGAAAAAATGCTCGAACTACAAAGCCAAGAACTTCTGCTACAACAGATATCATGGCCTTTCTAAGAATTTGCTATCAAGCTCTAGATCTAGAAACCTTTGAATTAGATTACTTTGCAAGTAAACGCCCACACGATCAAAAGCGAAAAATATCAGCAAAAAAAGTAGCAATCAAAAATGTCCCTAAAGGCTCAAATTAACTTGAGCCACACCCAAAATCGCTGCTGCCAAATGTTGTTAGCCTCAGCAAGCCACGAGCAACTCAATAATTCCACAGAGTCCCAAAAGGAGTAGGCCGGTCGTTTAAATGAGCATGGCCAAATCTAAAGCCACAGCATGGCATGCCATAACATCCGTCCAGCAACTACCAAATCGCTCACCACCACCGCCGCTGACAGGCATCATTTAGCGCAAGAAGCTGTCAAAGGAATTGCAACGAGCCCAAAAGGAAGAAAAAGGAATTGTACCAATAAAAAAAAAGAAAATTAATCGATAGAATTAAAAGTAAAAGAAGCAAAAAAACAGACGAGGATACTTAAAATTGCTAAAGGCTCAAACAAATAATAAGTAAGAGGCCACCAGAATGTGCTGAGTTCAAAACAACAATGAAATAATAAACTGCAAACGGATCAAAAACGAAACGAACCAATCACTTAAGAAAATCATCAACTGATAAAAATCTTTTTACGCTGAAAAGGAAGAAAAATATTATTATTATTTGCTGTTTTTTTTTTTTAACTTTACCAGCAACAACAACAGCAATAAAAAGGCATTATAAGAACAGCAGTAAAAGCCATCAAATGCCTATTATAAGGCATGGTAAGGCGAGGAAGGAGTAGAGCGAAGGGCGGACAGCAAGAAGCTTACAACTTTGTATTGAATTGAGGCATGTAAAGGCAGCAGCAAATATGTAAGTAAGTGAGTAAACTGCTTATGGCAAACGAAAAATTGTATGCTGTATTATTTGTGGCACAAACAACAACAACAACAATAGCAACATAATGTGATAAAAAGCAGCAGCAACACAGAATTATAGAGCCATAGAGCCACAGAGTCAAACCAACAAGTGGGACAGAGCTGAACTTTGGCTGGCAATTGAAGTGCATATTGACGGCGAGGACTATGATTGAGCCGCGGCAGCAGAACGCAAGCAAGCGATGAGCGCAAGACGACACACACAAGGCACATTTGGCAAATGGAGAAGAAGAAGAAGAAGAAGCAAAAGGAGAAGAGGCGCACGCAGCACATTCATATACTTATTAATATAGCATCTATGGCATATATGGCTGGCTGGCTGCTTGGCTGAGTGCCTTGCAACTTTTTGGCGCATCAAACTCTGCACATGCCGTGCAGCCATGCCCACGTTCACGTTCGTCCACGTCCGTCTATCGTAGAATCATTGCTGTTGCAGAATGGATAGATAGATGTACTCCCATACCTCATGGCCATTATCAGAGTTTGGACAATTATGGATGCGCCGCAATAGACTCAAAAGCAAAAAGAATGAGCAAATAATTGTGGTATGTGGTATGTGTGAGTATATGGACAATGAATTAAAGAATGAATAGTAAGTTTTTTTTGCGTTTTTTTGGTTGGCTGGTTGGTTGGTGGTAGATGGATGCACTGCAACTGCAAACAGCGCTTGGCTGTGACTGTGGATTGAAAGCAAAGTGTGCAAGAGCACAGATAAACAAGCACAATGCACAGAGACACTATGCACGAGTATTTACGTATGTAAGTAAATATGTAGTAGATAGCAGCGGAAGGTGAAGTGGAAGAAGCAGACTGAAAGCCTCAATAATCGACAGAGGCAGCTTGGCTATTTGAAGTCGCAGTGCAAGGGCAGTTTAAGGCTTGTTGTATGTACAGCCGCGATAGGCGCATTTTGTGGCATTGTAAGGGGCATAAGGCAAGCGCAAGAGCAAGTACATAAACAGCAAGCGCTGCTGCAAAGGCCAAGATGAAATGGCAGGCAGTGGCGAGAACAGGAAAAAAAAAACAAAAACAAAAACAAAGGAAGAAATAAAAGATTTAAGAATAATAATTTAAATTTGGTTGGAGTTGAAGCTTAAATAGACAATATGCTGCTGGACTATTAAAATTTGTTAAAATTTTGATAAAAGAGCTTTATTTTCACCAATGGAGGAGCTTATTGTAACCATTTTTAATAAAGTTTTAACAACTTGGTTAAAACCCATTTTTATAAATACTGCTTTAGCCACTTTTTTAACTACTTTTTTAACCACTTTTTTAACCATTTCTAACCATTATTTTAGGTTCTTTGTTCAAAGATTTTGTCTGAGAAGACCCCTAGTGAAATTTTATGGCAAATAATTTTCTAGAACACGTTAACTCTCTACTGACCTTCAAAATGCTATTTGTTTGGGCTTTCTAAGAAATGAAACAAAATGAACTTATCATGTGGGTGTTAGAGGGTTAAAAGAGTTTTTTGTGTGCTTTGTACAAAGATTTTTTCTGAGAAGACCCCTAGTTAAATTTTCTAGAATATTTTAACGCTCTAGTGACCTTCAAAATACTATTTTTTGCGTACTTTAAAAAAAGGTTAAATTGACTTCATGGGGGCTTTAGGAGGTTAATAGAGTTTTTTAGGTTATTTGTACAAAGGTTTTGTCTAAGGAGACCCCAAGCGAAATTTTTTGGCAAATAATTTTCTGGAACATCTTAACCCTCTAGCGACCTTCAAAATACTATTTTCGTGGCCTATCAAAAAAGGCGTCAAATTGACACCGTTTGTGTCAAAAGAGTTTTTTTTAGGTTTTTTGTACAAAATTTTTGTCTAAAAATACCCCTAGCGAGATTTTGTACCGCGTAATTTTCTAGAACATTTTAACCCTTATTTAAAAATCACTCGGACGCAATTTTGCAAATTTAAAATGACAAAAAAAATTGAGCAAATGCAGAAAAACGGTTTTGGGGATCTTACTATATAAATGTGGACTTTCGTCCTGTGTGGGAATTAACTAGTCCACACCAGGGCTGCACATTAACGTTATTTTTTTATCAATAACCGAAAAAAATACAATTCCACTTTGAAAAATTTTAACGTTGAATGCCTAACAAAAAAATACTGTTTTGATAATTATCAAAAAACATTATCAAAAAGAATTTCGTTTTGTTGATTATCAAAAAACAAATCGCCGCTGCGCCAACAAAAAGAGCTATACGTTTTTCAGCAACTTTTCAGGAGAGCAAAAAAACCGTTTTCTGGTGATCCTAGAGAATATTTTTTCTAGTTTGAATTGTTAACTAATGATACTACACATATGTAATAGACTTGTGCAATTTTTTTTTACTTTTTTTGACCAACCACTTCGCATGAAGCATTTGCGCCGTTTTACAGCACATAGCTCTTTTTACAAATTGTTTAAATTTGCTAGTGGGTGTAAGAAATCGTGAAAGATGTGTATACAATTCTTCGCTAGGGTCCGATGCAATTAGCGATAGCTTGGAAATGCATTATTTAATTGACCAGTGCCCCTCCTATTTTGAATATTGGTCACATACGCTTTTTTTAAATAATTTTTTTACACAAAAATAACCTGAAATCAAAAAACAATTATACGAAAATAGATGTATAACTGATTTTACAGAGCATTTCTACTACTGAGAGCATATAGCTGTGTTTGATAACTTCTAACCAAAGAAGGATATCAGAAAACGGGAAATGCAGAAATGTGGCTAGCGGATAGCGCTAAATAAATATGTAATAAAAAAAAAATCAAAAAAAAACATATAACTGAATTTGTTGGCGCAGCGACGAAATATTGAAAAAATTTCGTTTTGGTAGCCAACAAAAAAAATTATCAAAAAAAATAACGTTAATAAAAATTCAAAGCAAAATGAAGCCCTAAGCCCGAAACAAGTTTTTATTATTATTTTGTTTTTGATGATCAACGAAACGAAATAATTTTGATAATTTTTTTTTTGATAATCAACGAAACGAAATAATTTCAATAATTTTATTTGATATTCAACAAAACAAAATTTTTTTGTTAATTTTTATTTGCATTTCAACAAAACAAAATTTTTTTGTTGATATCGTTGTGCAGCCTTGGTCCACACCTAGACAACAACTCCCAATTTGCGTCACAGTGTGAAACTTGCAGAAGGGAAGCGTTTTTAAACGGTTTTATTTAGCTCACCCCGTTTGTTTTATTATTTATTATTTATTCTTGGGTCAAATTTAGTAATTCAAATTTCACCCTCTTCCTGTCAACCGATTAATCTGAAATTTTGCACGCATGTATAACCCCGATGACAATGCAATATTATGAAAAAAAAATTCCGATAGGTGGCGCGTGGGTCGCTATATTTACAAAAATCGCATTTATGGTCCTATTTGGCTGAAATTCGGAACATGTATTACTACCTTGAAAAGAAATATTTTCTTAAAAAAAAAATTCCGCTAGGTGGCGCGTGGGTCGCTATATTTACAAAAATCGCATTTATGGTCCGATTTGGCTGAAATTCGGAACATGTATTACTACCTTGAAAAGAAATATTTTCTTTAAAAAAATTCCGCTAGGTGGCGCGTGTGTCGCTATATTTACAAAAATCGCATTTATGGTCCGATTTGGCTGAAATTCGGAACATGTATTCTTCTTCTTGATTGGCGCTTAACCGTCTAGACGATTCTGGCCGAGTCCAACAGAGCGCGCCAATTGCTTCTGTTTCGTGCAGCATGGCGCCACTTGGGAACACCTAGGGAGGCAGCATCGCTGTCCACCTGATTTTCCCAACGCAGTGGAGGTCTCCCTTTTCTTTTGCGTTCAGCGGGTTTCGATAGAAATGCTTTCTTAGCCGGAGCGCCTTCGTCCATTCTCACGACATGACCTGCCCAACGCAGCCGCTGGATCTTTATTCGCTGAACAATGTCGATGTCTGTGTAAAGCTCGTACAGCTCATCGTTAAATCTCCGTCGATACTCGCCCACGCCAACGCGCAAAGGTCCATAAATCTTACGAAGAACTTTTCTCTCGAATACTCCAAGTGCCATCTCATCTGATTTTGAAATTGTCCATGCTTCTGCGCCGTACATGAGGACTGGAACGATGAGCGTCCTGTAGAGTGTGATTTTTGTTTGTCGAGAGAGGACTTTACTTTTCAGTTGCCTACTTAGTCCGAAGTAGCATTTATTGGCAAGCGTGATTCTTCGTTGGATCTCCGTGCTGACATCATTCTTGGTGTTAATGCTGGTTCCCAGATAGACGAAGTCCTTAACAGTTTCGAATTTGTAGCTATCAACATTGACGTGGCTGCCAAGGCGTGCTGTTTCTTTGTGTGATGACAGGAGGTACTTCGTCTTGTCCTCGTTGACCGCCAAACCCATTTTCTTAGCCTCTTTATCCAGCTTGGAGAAGGCAGAACATACGGCGCGCGTGTTAGTGCCAATGATGTCGATGTCATCGGCGTACGCCAGCAGTTGCACACTCTTGTGATATAAGATGCTTCCTGTATGGTTAAGTTCTGCAGCTCGTATTATCTTTTCCAGCATCAAATTGAAGAAGTCGCACGAAAGAGAGTCACCTTGTCTGAAACCTCGTTTGGTCTCGAACGGCTCGGAGAGGTCCTTCCCAATTCTGACGGAGCTGGTGGTGTTAGTCAATGTCATTTGGCATAGCCGTATAAGTTTAGCAGGGAAACCAAATTCAGACATTGCGGCATACAGGCAATTCCTATTCGTGCTATCAAAAGCGGCTTTAAAATCGACAAAGAGATGGTGTGTGTCGGATCCTTTTTCATGGGTTTTTTCCAATATCTGTCGTATTGTGAAGATCTGGTCGATGGTAGATTTACCAGGTCTGAAGCCACACTGATAAGGTCCAATCAGATTGTTGACGATAGGCTTCAGTCTTTCGCACAATACACTTGCTAAGACCTTATATGCGATATTCAGGAGGCTTATCCCACGATAATTGGCGCGTACTGTGGAGTCTCCTTTTTTGTGGATTGGGCAGAGCACACTTAAGTTCCAATCGTCGGGCATGCGCTCGTCCGACCATATTCTGCATAGGAGTTGATGCATGCTCCTTATCAACTCTTCGCCACCATGTTTGAATAGCTCGGCTGGCAAGCCGTCAGCGCCCGGGGCCTTGTTATTCTTAAGCCTAGATACTGCTATTCGCACTTCGTCATGATCAGGTGGTGGAACATGCCTACCATCATCTGCTATTGGGGATTCGGGTCGTACATCTTCTCCTTCCGCACTTTCACTGTTGCCATTATCTAGCAAGGAGGAGAAGTGATCCCTCCACAACTTAAGTATGCTCTGGACATCAGTTACCAGATCACCGTTATCATTCCGGCAGGAATTTGCCCCGGTCTTGAAACCTTCAGTCATCCGCCTGATTTTTTGATAGAATTTTCGAGCATCGTTCCTACCCGCCAGCATCTCAAGCTCTTCACACTCGCGCCTTTCAGCCTCCCTTTTCTTCTTTCGAAAAAGGCGCCTCTCTTCCTTCTTCGCCGTTCGATAACGCTCCCATACGCTTCGCGTTGCGCCCGCACACAATGTAGCCCTGTAGGCGGCGTTCTTTCTTTCCGAGGCATCGCGACATTCCTTGTCGTACCAGGTGTTCTTGTGGGCTCGCTTGTATCCTATAGATTCCTCAGCGGCGATACGAAGTGAACGAGCGATGTGTTCCCATTCCTCAGATACATCGTTTGGTGAAGGGTTGCTCTCAGAGAGCAGGAGTGAGAGCCGAGTGGTGTATTGATTGGCTGTCTGCGTCATGTGCAGCCTTTCGACTTCAAACTTTCCTTGCTGTCCTGCTGGCACATTCTTTGCTGCACAGAGGCGGGTGCGTACCTTGGCTGCTACAAGATAGTGGTCGGAGTCGACATTGGGACCACGGATTGTGCGCACGTCTAGGATGCTGGAGCTGTGTCTGCCGTCGATCATGACGTGATCAATTTGATTTCGCGTTTTTCGATCAGGAGACAGCCATGTGGCTTGGTGTATTTTTTTGTGCTGGAATCTGGTACTGCTAATGACCATGTTTCGCGACCCGGCGAAGTCGATCAGCCTCGTCCCATTGGGACTGGTTACGTCGTGGAGACTGAATTTTCCGACTGTGCTGCCAAAGATACCTTCCTTACCCACCCTGGCATTAAAATCGCCAAGCACAATCTTAATGTCGTGACGGGGGCAGCGGTCGTAGGCATGCTCTAACTGCTCATAGAAAGTGTCTTTGATCGCATCGTCCTTCTCTTCCGTCGGGGCGTGGGCGCAGATAAGAGATATGTTGAAAAATCTCGCTTTGATGCGGATGGTGGCTAGACGCTCGTTCACTGGCGTGAACGACAGTACTCGGCGGCTGAGTCTCTTTCCCACCACAAAACCAACACCAAATATACGCTCCTCTGCATGGCCACTGTAATATATATCGCAAGGCCCACATTTCTTCTTGCCTTGCCCCTTCCACCGCATCTCTTGTATGGCGGTGATGTCAGCTTTCACTCTTTCGAGGACATCAACCAGCTGGGCAGAGGCACCTTCCCAATTAAGGGTCCGGACGTTCCAGGTGCTTACCCTCAAATCATAGTCCTTTAAACGTTTGCCGTGGTTGTCATCAGAAAGGGGTGGTCTCATCCGAGGCTTTGTTGTTGTTTTCATTGGATAGGATTTTTACGTGGTGGGTCCCAAGCCCGACGCACAACCCGCCCTGCGGGAGTTGTATATTGTTACACGTTTATATAGCGAGCCGCTTGCTCCAAGACAGACGCCCGCTCGCAGCCGCACCTTCTGGTGAACAGACGCTGCAGTTATTCCCCTCAACAAGCCCTTAAACCGAATATGTCGGAGTGGCCTTGTCGAGTTGTCGCCTTCTCACTTTAGTTCACCACCAAACATGTGTTCGGTGGCTATCCAGAGGACACTGCGCGGAAGTCGTGAGCTGCTTGCTCCGCATGGAACATGTATTACTACCTTGAAAAGAAATATTTTCTTAAAAAAAAATTCCGCTAGGTGGCGCGTGGGTCACTATATTTACAAAAATCGCATTTATGGTCCGATTTGGCTGAAATTCGGAACATGTATTACTACCTTGAAAGGAAATATTTTCCTAAAAAAAACTTCCGATAGGTGGCGCGTGGGTCGCTATAGAGGCGTTGGACTGCAATAAACTAACGGGCAAGAAACCTTGAAATAATGAAGCACTAAATGAATTAAACAGAATGCGAAATAAAAACTAAAAACTAGAAAATAAAAATAGGTAAAAAAACTTTTTAAGTTAAACGGTTTTATGTTATACATACATTGCAATGTTTAAGATAAATGTACTAAAAACCAAAAAATAATAAAATAGATACAGTCGTGGGAATTATAAACATTTGCATAGACTAGACTAAAATAAAACCGGGGGGCACGTCAATTGTCTACAAATTATCGACTTAATGTGCGATAGAAGAATCGTTTAATTCGTCGTTAGGCAGTTGGCCCGCAGACGGTGAGGAAAATACTTACTATTTTCTTGCTCATGGAAATTCCAATAGTTATACACTCCATGTTAATAAAAGAGATGTTGCAACTAGTTTATCGTTGGACATTCACACGAGGAATCGTTTAACTGCTCGTAGTTTGTCTTTAATCGACAAAACATATGATAAAAGTACTACTCGCTCACCACTATGAAACCCTAAAACTCGCTTATAATCGAGCTTGCTAGCTTTTTTCCACATTCTAGCTCTACTTATCACACGTCCATCGTTGTCGGTTGAACAACTGCCTAATTATAGTGTAACATTACAAAACAAACATTTTAATCAACGATTGTAGACAATTGACGTGCCCCACGGTTTTATTTTAGTCTAGTCTATGCAAATGTTTATAATTCCCACGACTGTATCTATTTTATTATTTTTTGGTTTTTAGTACATTTATCTTAAACATTGCAATGTATGTATAACATAAAACCGTTTAACTTAAAAAGTTTTTTTACCTATTTTTATTGAATTTTTAAACAAGCCTAATTGTACTATGCCTAAAAACATCAAGCATCTTGGTATAAGCCCCAAAAGAAATGAAAAAGAAGTCCATCAAAGAAATTGCATATATGTATGTATGCACTCGTACATGCCACATGCCGCATATGAAGTATTTATAAGGCTATGCAACACATGCCATAGGCCAAATGGGAGTTGCAAGCAGCAAAAAATCAAACACACATAAAAATACCCGCCAAAAAAGACAACAAAAAAAGCAAGCAATGACATTAATGCATTAGACATTGATCGGACAGTTTTTAAGTTATTTGAACGTGCTGCAACCGCGTAGCTGGAGACCTCGAGCAACCTCAGCGAACCACAGCGCGGTGCAAGTAAAGTAAAGAAAATAACAGATTGCTGCAGTTGTTATTGTATTTCTGATTGTTATTGCTGTTTTATTCTATGATGTTGTTGTTCATTCTGCTGCTGCTGTTGTTGGTCTTGCTGTTGTTGTCCTCGTTGCCAATTGCTGCTGATTGTTGGCGAAGATGCGCTGCAGTGTTGATTTCTCATTTGTTCTTGTGCTTGTACTTTCTATTTATGTGTGTTTGCTGCAGCATGTTTTATGACTACGACAAGGCAGCAGCGAAAGATATTGCAGGCTTCGAAAAATAACTCGAATATTGTCCAAACATACAAACGAGAGTATATGCAGTTTACTATTCGCAGCAGCAGCAACAAGCAATACAAAAGGTCATCAACGAAAACAGATTATGCTGAGTTGCGCTTAAAAGTTGTTAAAAAGAGAGAAAGGAAGCTGTCAACTCGAAGCGAGGACGGCGAAGACGAAGAACAACAGCAATGAAAATGGTTTTGGCCAACAGCCGAAAAGGCAGCAAGAATAGTAAAAGCAGTAAATGCACAACGACCAACAACCAAAAAATGATGATCAAACATAATGGCAAAAGAATTGATGGAAAATTGATGGACGAACGTATGTAGTCGCAAACATTTAACGATGTGCAGCAGCAAAAATAAGTGGAAAGATTGGCAAAAAAAAAACACACACACAGATGTAAAGCGGGGCGATAAAGAGGAGCTGGAGCTGGCGTAGAAAGAGCAGCAGTTAAAATGCAGTTAGCTGATGAGGTTGCGAGGTTGTGAGGCCAAATGTAACCAAAAAAAGTAATTGAAATTAAATTGATTTTTTTTTTGTGGCATTTAAATGGTGTTTACACATGTAAAAATAGATGAAAGGAAGCAATAGTTGGGTTTAAATGGCGCTGAGCTGGCGCTGAAGATGGTACGAGTACGAAAAAAGGGAATATGCTTTACAATTTTGTAAGTTATAAAAAACAAAGGTTTTATTTCGCTAGATAAGTCTTCTGAGCTGGTTTTCCTCAATTAATTTTCACAATATTGCGTTTTAATATTCTAATCTATAAAGGAAAAGTCGTCGCGCCTACTATAATACTTTAGGACCTAAAATTTAGGTTATTCGTTCTGCTGTGCAACAATTTCAGTGGCATTGTTTGGGAACTCGAATCATTACAACTCGGAATGAGAGACCTATATACAATATTTTACACCTTATTCATGCCTTATTTTTCGGGGCATCACTTCCCAAAAAGTGGTCTAAGGAATTTGATCAAATAAACCGGTTATCTCTCAGAGAACATTGAAAATTAATATAGCCTAGTGGAGATGCCATTAGATTACCATTCCAACGACCCGAATTCGATGCTCGGTGAGGCCGCCTAGCGAAAAATAAATCTGATGAGGATTTGTTATCTCCGAAATAGATCTATAACTTTTACCAAGCAATTAATTTTAAATTTTTCTTAAAAGGCTGACCAAAATAGCTCAAAAAATTAGTAGCCATTAAAATTAAAGGGTCATTCAAAAAAAATAAAATTAAAAAGTTAAAAAAAAATAAAAAAAAAAAAATAAAAAAAAAAAATAAAAAAAAGAGGAAATTTAGTACCTAAATGCATTTTTCATGAGCAGAAATACCCTCGGAGGGTGGGAATAAGGTTTCCTCTCAGAGGGAAATAGAGAAAAAATGTCAGAATTCCTTATGGTGTGATGACATCATCATAAGCCTTATTATAAGGCATTTTTCATACAACTGACGTTCTTTAGAAATTTCAGACATTATTTTTTAAGCCTGAAGATTAATTGAAATAAGACTAAATTAGTAGCCATTAGAAATAAAGGGTCATTCAAAAAAAAAAAAAAAATTAACTTAAAAAATTAAAAAAAAGAGGAAAATTAGTACCTAAATGCATCTTTTATATGCAGAAATACCCTCGGAGGGTGGAAATAAGGTTTCCTCTCAGAGGTAAATAGAGAGGGAATGAGAAAATTCCTTATCGTCTGATGACATCAACACAGGAAAATAAATAAGCCTTATTATAAGGCATTTTTCATACAACTAACGTTCTTTAGAAATTTCAGGCATTATTTTTTAAGGCTTTTCTGTAAACTCAAGTCAAATAATTTCTTTTCTACCATTTTTAAAATTTGCAAATTTTTAGCACCATCGTTCTTGTGTTTTAAAAAAGGTTTAAGCGCTTGAAAGTAGGCTAATTTTTTAGTTTTTAAACTCACTAAAATGACGCAACATCATTTTTAAAAGCAATTCATATTCCTTTTTAGCTTAACATACTAGCCCATATATGCCACTAAAACGTTTGTGAACAATTTCTTTTCTAAACGCTTCGCTTTGCCCTCTTCACCTTAATTTGCTATTGCGCGCTGTACCTACATACATAAATGCATTTTTCTAATGCAACCACACACAAATGCAATAAAACTAAATAATTTACGCTCTCAGCCAAAGTGCTGCTGCTTTCATGCTTTTCATGCTACTTTAACGCTTTGCTCCACTTTTCACAAAAAATAGTAGGTTTGTTGTTGATGATGATTTTATGTATGTGGGTACATAGTTGACGGTTGATGGTTGACGTTTGACGCACAAGTGACTCCACAAAGCACTGCTCTACCTACTCTCATTGTTGTTGCCGTAGTAGAAGCTTGTTTAATGCTTGAGCCAGCAGCGCACAAAATTCTATTACTGTGCTGTTTGTTTTGTTTATTGTTATTGTTATTTTTGTCTTCTCCCTTTTTGCCCTATTTTTGCTCCCTTTTTTCTTCCTTTCCCCCTTTTTGCCCTATTTTCCCCTTTTTGTCATATTTTCCGTCTTTGCTCCCTTTTCCTGGCTTTCGTTTGTCAAGCTTTGTCGGTTTTGTGAGCATTTGCGAGTGTATTTCGAGTTGCCGGCTGCGCGTGCGCATTTTGCTTATTACAATTTGTTTTTTGTTTTCTCTGTTTGTTTGCTTGTTAACTTTTTGCATTTGCTATTCCTACCGTGCAATTTGTAATATTTCTATACCCTTCTTGTTTTTTAACTTTTCTATCCGTTGTTGTTGTTTGCTTTAGTTTATTGCCGCAGCACTTACATTCATATGTAAGTATGAGTGCTTGTTATATGTTGTTGTTTGCTTGTTATTTGTTGTTGCTTTGAAGCAGCAGAAAGTGCACCTTTATGTCATTTGTTTTCCGTGACATAAGCAATCTGAAGACGCAGTGCGCGCTTTAGTCGTTCGTCAACTTGTCATGCCCTATTTCACCGCTATGCCACTTTCACTACAAAAAATCCTAGATTTTTTTTTCGCAATTTTTGCTTTATATGCAAATTTATGTGTGTTCGTTTTGTTTGTTCGCTTGTTTGTTCTGCCTTTGTTACATTTCTCGCTGTTGCCTAGTGGCATTGGTTAGCAGTTTTTTATTTAATTTTTTTGTTCTTTGTTGTTGCATTTACCTTTGGTTGTTTGTGTTCTTGTTTTTCGGTTGTCTTTTGAAGACTTAATGGGAAACTGTGTTATCTACGCGCTTTGTCTTTTATTTTGCGATGACCTTAGATAACAAAGAAAATTGACAAGCGCCTTTGAAGGAATGTTTACCAACACATAAACATGTACATATGTATGCACATACAGGGTTTTGCAAAACATAAGCTTACCAGTATTCATCTCTTGTAAGATGATTTAAACTTGCATACGTTGATGATCGAAAAACTTCCGCTTTAAGCCCCGTACAGGTTTTTTTTAGCATTTTAAAGCGAGACTAGTTTTCATAAATTTTCAAGCAATTCTTATATACAACGCCTGTTGGTATGCAAAGATTTTTAGCGAAGCAAGTTACAGCGGCCAAGCAGACAGAGCATTGGTAATTTTAGCGCTTATTATTCATAAAATGACCCGTAAATCGCAACAAATCTACGACTCTAAGCCATATTTCTTCTAAATAGCGCATGTGCGCCTAAATGTAGGCTACATTTTTTTCAAAATTGCATAAAATCACCTAAAAGGTTAAACATTGTTTTTTGAAAATGTTGGAGCTTTATTTTTTATGCTACTTAAACCTTTTTTAACGTTTTTTAAATTTAAAATTTTTAAATATTTTTAATTTTTTTTTAAATTTTCTTAATTTTTTTCTTATAATTTTACTGATTTGTTAAACGTTTAACACTTTATTTTTATGCTATTTAACTGTTTTTAGTCGTTTTTTTTAATTCAAGTTTTTTTATATTTTTAAATTTTATTATTTTTTCACATTTATTTTATTTAATATTTTTTTAATTAAATTTTTTTTATCGTTTTTGAAATTTAATTTTTTTATATGTATGTAATTTTTTTAATGCTATTTACTATTTTTTTAATTTTTTAAATTCAAAAATTTTTTTAATTTTTTTTTAATATTTTAATTATACTCAGCTGTACTAGTACACAGAGTATTATAGTTTTGATTTCCTAACGGTGGATTGTAACAGAATGAAATAATCGAGATAGATATAGACTTATATATATCAAAATGATCAGGGTGAAAAGAGAAATCGATTGAGCCATGTCCGTCCGTCTGTCCGTCTGTCCGTCTGTCCGTCTGTCCGTCTGTCCGTCTGTCCGTCTGTGAGCACGATAACTCGCGCAAAAATTGAGATATTTTGATGAAATTTGAAATGTAAGTTGGTATCAAGGCAGGAACGGATGGTATTGAAAATGGGCGAAATCGGACCATGACCACGCCCACCTCCCCTATATAGTAAAAATCGGAAATTTTGTATCTCAGTCACTAATAGAGCTAGAGTGATAAAATTTCACCCACGTGTGGAGCTCAGGCCCTTATGAAGAAATTTGGTGAGATTTTGAAAAATGGGCGGTGCCACGCCCACTTATTAAGGGCCAAACATTGAAAGTTTTATATGTCATAACTCAGAAACCGTTGAAGATATATCGATGAAATTTTGTAGGCGTGATATACTTACTTAGGCAAATGTTTGGACGAAAAATTGCCAAAATCGGTTAACGACCACGCCCACTTTTATATATGGGTATTATAAAGTGACCTAATAAAAACATTTTAAGCGATATCTCTGTCAAATATAAAGGTATATCATTGAAATTTTATGGCAGGAGTCCAACTGCGGATATAAAACGAAAAGCACAAAAAATTTGGAAAATGGGCGTGGCACCGCCTCTTTTTTTGAAGCAGGAATATACGAGATTTCTGAGCCCATAACTCGACAAATAATTTAAATATAATGACGAAACTTGGTGTGTACACTTTTATTAGTTGTGGTAATACATGTTCAAAATTTTAGCGAAATCGGTTGGCGACCACGCCCACTTTTATATATGGGAACTATAAAGGGGCCTAATAAAAATATTTTAAGCGATATCTTTGTCAAATATAAAGATAATTCATTCAAATTTTGTGGCATGAGTTCCACAATAGACCGGAAACAAAAAACAGGAAAATTTGGAAAATGGGCGTGGCACCGCCTCTTCTTAGACAAAGGAATATACGAAATTTCGGAGCCCATAACTCGACAAATAATTGAGACATTAAGACGAAACTTGGTTTATACACTTTTATAAATTTTGCTAATAGACACGCAAAAATTTATTCAAATCGGTTTATGACCACGCCTACTTTTTAACAAAGATATTTCTGGAACACCCTTTGGAAATTTGTAATGTGACATCTTTGTAATTAGAAGTCATAAAGGAATGAAATTTTGCACAAAGAATAATATTCATATGCTTAGTTGGATGACTGATAAAAATGTTAAAAATGGGCGTGGCTACGCCCACTTTATGCAGCACTCGCTTTATATAAAATACACCGTGTTTTCATCAAACGCAAACAAACAATGAAAGCATACAGCTGAGTATCTAATGTTCGATTCCACTCGAACTTAGGCTTCCTTACTTGTTTTATTTTATTTTTACATTTTCTTATATTATTATTTTTTTTTTCTAATTTTATTGATTTTTTAAATTATTATTTTAATTGATATTTATTTTTAATTATATAATTTTTTCGCTGCATTTTATTTATTTATTTTTTTTAATTTTATTGATTTTTGAAACTGTCGAAGTTTCATTTTTTACAAAATTTAAACCAATTTTTTCGTTTTGCAAATTTAAAACTTTTTTTTTATTTAAATTTTTTTTTAACAATTGATTTTGGAATCTGCTGAAGTTTTTCGTTTTAAATTTTTATCTTATTTTTTTGTTGCCTTTTTTATGCTTTGTTTTCTTTTGACGTTTTTATACTCAGCTGTACTAGTACACAGAGTATTATAGTTTTGATTTCTAAATGGTGGATTGTAACAGAACTTATATATATCAAAATGATCAGGGTGAAAAGAGAAATCGATTGAGCCATGTCCGTCCGTCTGTCCGTCTGTCCGTCTGTACGCACGATAACTCGCGCAAAAATTTAAATATTTTGATGAAATTTGGAATGCAAGTTGGTATCAAGACAGGAACGGATGGTATTGAAAATGAGCGAAATCCGACCATGACCACGCCCACTACCCCTATATAGTAAAAATCGGAAATTTTGTATCTCAGTCACTAATAGAGCTAGGATGACAAAATTTCACCCACGTGTATAGCTCAGGCCCTTAGGAAGAAAACTGGTGAAATTTTGAAAAATGGGCGGTGCCACGCTCATTTATTAAGGGCCAAACATTGAAAGGTGTATAAGCCATAACTCAGAAACCGTAGCAGATATATCGATGAAATTTGGTATGCGTGATTTACTTACTCAGGCAAATGTTTGGACGAAAAATTGTCGAAATCGGTTGACGACCACGCCCACTTTTATATATGGGTATTATAAAGTGACCTAATAAAAACATTTTAAGCGATATCTCTGTCAAATATAAAGGTATATCATTGAAATTTTATGGCAGGAGTCCAACTGCGGATATAAAACGAAAAGCACAAAAATTTTGGAAAATGGGCGTGGCACCGCCTCTTTTTAGAAGCAGGAATATACGAGATTTCTTAGCCTATAACTCGACAAATAATTGAGATATTATGACGAAACTTGGTTTATACACTTATATAACTTGTGTCAATAGACACGCAAAAATTTATTGAAATCGGTTTGTGACCACGCCTACTTTTTAACAAAGATATTTCTGGAACATCCTTTGGGAATTTGTAACGTGACATCTTTGTAACTAAAAGTCATAAAGGGATGAAATTTTGTACAAAGAATAATATTCATATGCTTAGTTGGATCAATGATAAAAATTTTGAAAATGGGCGTGGCTACGCCCACCTTATGCGGCACTCGCTTTATATAAAATATACCGTGTTTCCGTCAAGCGCAAACAAACAACGAAAGCATACAGCTGAGTATATAATGTTCGATTCCACTCGAACTTAGGCTTCCTTACTTGTTACTTATTGCTTTTGACTAGTTTTTTTTTTAGTTATTGTTGTAAAAAATCTCTTATGCCATAAGCGCTTGTTCAGCTCACTTTTTGATGCTGCAAAAATCAGAAATTTGTACGTACAAGTGCAGCACTTTACTTTCAACAAGGATATATACTGTGCGCGTTTACTACTCAACGGCAATAAAAGCAACAAGAGCAGTAGCAACAATAAAAACAACAAAGTACCTTTACACGCATTTAAAAAAATAAAAATTATATTTTACTTTATGTATTTTTATGTACATATGTAAGTGTGTGTACTCTTGCAGCCGCTCAACCATTTTACATGCAATAAAATACATATAAAAATATTTTTTTCCATTTTCATGTTTTCCACATTTTCCACTCAAACAACGCTGCTTATGTAATACATATTTGTTTTTACTTTTGCTTTTGTATTTAAATTTTTATTTGCTTATTTCAGTTTTTTCTGTGTGGATACACGCAAAGGTACAAATGCACATAGTAGTATATGCATATGTATGTACATATGTACATATGCATTTTTATATATTTTCACATGATCACATAAACAATTGCGTGCTTTATCGTCTTTGACTTGTTATTTGCAACAATGGAAATGTAAAATACAAATAAATATATGGCTTTTTATCCAAGAAGAAAGAATTGTGATAACGCGTTGTAAGGGTGCAGCTTTTGGCATAACCAGGGAGTTAAATGTTCTACAAGAATTTTCGTCGGCGAATTTAACTAAAGGTAGACTAAGAATAAATCTTAAAAAAAAGAAAAAAACGTAAGACTGCATAGAAAATAAATAAGTCACAGATAAGGGTGCTACTTACAGAATAGAGGATAGTATAAAATTTGTTGCATACTTCAAGGCTGAATCGTGTTTCATAACAAATATGTACATAGTATGGCCGCTGTGGTGCAGTGGGTAAAGTGCTCTGCTGCTATGCCAGAGGTCTCGGGTTCAAACCACGGTCCGAGCAAAACACCAAAACAATTTTTCTAATTAGTAAAAATCCAATTATTGGATTTTTTAAGAGCAGCGGTCACCTCTCGGCAGTGGACGGCATACCCTCCGAGTGTATTTCTGCCATGAAAAAGCTTCTCACAAAAATGCATTCGCCGTTCGGAGCCGGCATAAAACTGTAGGTCCACCCAATTAGTAGGAAACACAAAAAGGAGCACACCTCGAATTGGGAGAGAAGCTCGGCCATAAAACTGTCAGAGTTATAATAGCGCCCTTGTATTATATTATTATTACGAAGTTCAAATACCTGCAATAAATAGCATTTGCAACACCCTCTTTTCACATCCAAAGCGTGTATGTACTCACTATTAAAGTAGTGCAGCTTTTTGTAATGCTACAAATGTATTGGCGAAAAATGCATAAAATAAACTACTTGGGCAGCATTTCAATGCAAGTGCACGCACAAGGAGAGACACAGTCATATGCTCGTAAGGACTATTGTACTGAAAAGCAGCGAGTGAACCACTGCAAATTTTATTGCAAAGCGTAGAAAACCACTGATGTTCTACATGAATAAATTGTCTGCGCTAAAGCCACAAAACAAATCAGTGTATCGCCGTGAAAAGAATGCAAAGGAAGCGAAACAAAAAAATAAAAAAAATAAAAATTATAAAAAACTAAAAAATAAAATAAAAATATAAAAAAATCGCTAAATAAAAATAACTGAAGAAGTTGTGCGATTTCAACTTTATCGGCTGCTTTCTATGCTCTCTTTATCCACCTACCTTTGTTGCATTGTTGAATTTATTGCAACTGAATGTTATTTGTTATGTTATTATGATTTTTTCTGAGGGGACCCCTAGTGAAATTTTATGCCGAATAATTTTCTAAAACATTTTAACGCTCTATCTGCATATTCTAATTAATATTTTCTCTATGTGTTTCCAAAAAGGGTTAAAACAGCCATTTTTGTGGGAGTTATAGGGTTAAAGGCTTACGAAAAAAATTACTCATTAAATTCTGTAGCAATAGTCCGAGCTCAAAAACTTCATTTGAGGTCATTTTTTCTAAGATATTTTCAAAAAAGTATTTGCACTAGACATATACGCCGCCGATTGACGCCGCCGCCGCCGCGCCGATTACCTTCATAATCGGCCGCCGCCGCCATAATCCGTGAAATCGGCGTATTGGCGCGGCGGCGTGCGCTGGCGCGCCATACCCGTATGGAGCGAGATGTGTACATATTTTCCTAGTTTTGCTAACTGCTAAAGTTCTTCAAAATTAAAAAAAAGGAACCAATCGACGTGTTTTGGCCTCAGGAACACGAAGCTGAATGCGGAAATATTTTGTTTTTTGCCGGTTAAAAGTTATTAACAAAAACTTTGGCTGTTCCCTACTTTACTAGCCTCAGTCCTAAAGAATTTAAGCTACTGGAAAATTTCAGTTCGTTGGCTTACATAAATTTTTCTCAGATACGGAACTGTCTGTTGCTAATTGTTCTACTCACAACTGCACCATTTCAACCCTCCTTGATATCATTAGATGCCGAAAATGATCCCAAACATGCCTCCAGAATCGAAAACTCATAGTTTGAACGTAAGAAAGTTGCTGTTTTTGAGTAGCCCTCATAGTTGTCGAACCTCAGCCCTATAGGGAATATTAAAGAAGACGATGGGGGATCAAAAATGTAAAAATAAGCAAGAGTTATGGAAAAAAAAAATTAAAGAAGCTTGGTACTTAATACCAGTTGCAAATTGCGCTGATTTGGTCAACCCTATGCCACGAAGAAGTAAGGAAGTTATAAAAAAATAAAGGAGCTTCAACTAAACATTAGATTAAATCTAGCTGCAGCAGTAATATTGTAGTTTATTTGAAGAAACAATCGAATTTAAAGTTTGTCCCTATTATTATTTCCAACTTAAATTATACATTTCATTATTTTTATTCATAAAAATTAAATTATTATACAAAAACCACCCCAGAGTCATTGAAGCATGTCCTCTCCGTGTAAGCATCAATATATGGTAATTATTATTTGGTCTTAAAATGAAATAAGTGGAGAATTGCAAAATTTTGTCCCTATTAATTTTTCCAACACTGTATATACATATATTTATTTTAAAGTGCCTTATATATATATAAATATGTACATATGTAAATATATGTATGCATGTTTATTATCATACAAAATAAGCAAATGAATTAAAATTTACCCTTACATATGGATTTGTGTATATTCTTTAATATTTATTTTCTTTATTTTATATTTTAGTTTATGTAACAATTGTTTTTTGCTGTTAATAAAAAAGTTTCAACAATTTAAGGTGGAAATTAGTTTATTTATTCCATTCAGCCAGCGCTATTAAGGTAACTAAATGAAATTAATATTTGAATAAGGATTGTGATTTGTAGATTTGGGGAAGGCGCGCCGGCGCGAAAAAGCACGCCGGCGTCGCCGCCGCCGCCGAAATGTTTTTGGAATAGCGCCGCCGCCGCCGGAATCACTGTCGGCGTATATGTCTAATTTGCACCTCCACCTAAAACCATAAAATTTTAACCCCCCTTAAAAAAAAGAACTCAGACCCTCTGGACTAGTACCCTGTTCGGGAAAGTTGGTCTGGGAGATATCCTCTTTCATAATTACTAGCGTTCGTTCGTGTTGAGAAATCACTGTTGTACTGTGTTTTTAGTTGTTGCACATACCTGAAACGAGAAGAGAAAAGAAAGAAAAATTAGTATTTTAGCAACACACTATTTTTTTTTATTAAAAAAGCTAATGCGCTTAAAGTAATACTATATTATTTTCCACATAAAATTTTAATTAAAAATAAAGCTTTTATCGGTTGAGAATTACAACGTGAGTGAAATTCACATTTAATTTATTTCTCAGAAAAACATTACATACCCTTAGGCGCTGCAAGCCACATTTGCCACAACACAAAACATACAATCAACCAGCAATCGCATATACATAAAAGCCATACGCGGCAATTGCGCATTTTTATTTATAATTTGATGAAAATATAAATACAAACACATATATTTTTACATATTTAACTAAGCGCTAAACGCTGCGTTAAGCATACACAATCACACATGCTCATTCAAAACACACATACGCCCATTCAATCACACACACACACACACAATCAAATTTGCAAAAACATTTTTGCTTATGCAACTTTTTGGCAAAAAGCCATAAAAAATAATAATCAATAAAATACTACATGTTTTCTATAGTTTTATTTATGGCAATTGTTTTGTTTGCCAATATTTTTATATGTTTTCTGTTATTTTAGTATGCCACCAACGACCGGCTTTTTGTCTTCATATGCGTGATTCTCCTTCTTCTGCTTATTTTTATTATGCTTCCGCTGCTTTTAGATACACTGATATTTATTTGGGTTTTTTACTATGCGCCGCCACTGCCTGCCGCCTTCTTAACCTGTCTAGTTTCATTTTATTTATGTATATGAAAGCAATTGCATGCAACCACAACAAAAACAGCAACCACAACAACAATAGCAACAGCAACAACAACAACAACAACAACAGCAGAAAAGCAATAAATATGTTGCAGCAACAAGAAGAAAAGTAAATGCCTCAGCAGCATAACTAAGCAAGCAAATGTTATAAAAAGGTGTGTTTGCCTATGTGTGTATTTTTACATCTGTTTCGCATTCATTCAACTACATTTTAACGTTGCCAGATTGTGTGTTGTGATAGATTTACCGTTAGCGCAATAGCCAAGCAAGCTAAGCTCTCTACTCTGTAGTTTTTGGCAAATTTTAGCATTTTTTTTTTACAATTTTCTTTGCTTCCTTTTTTCTTTTTGACTTCTCAACTTCAGCACATCACTCCTCACACCGTATCGCTTCCCTTGCCTCTTTTGCCTTTTACATTTTTATTGGCTTTTCCCAATTTTTCGCATAACCACAATCCATAAAGCCGTGATAGAGGTAAATGCATACATACTAGGGATTCCAATTTTTCCGATTTTTACGATCCCGGGATTTTCGAGATTTGTTTTTATAATCCCGGGATCCCGGGATTTGTCCCGGGATTTGGACCTTAATTATTTTCCCACATTTTGGGATTGAAAAAAGTAAATATATATTTCGAGGAACGCTACAACTTTAAAGTGCAAAGAAAAAATTGATTTTTATTGCCATCTTTATTATTTCATTAGTAACAAAATAAAATAGGAACGTAAAATCATGCGTATTATTTAATAATAAGAGTTACTTTAAAAAACGCAACCAACAAAGAAAATTACATACAAAACATTTGCCTTTACAGTTGGTACTTTTAGGATATTAATAATAAAGCTTGTGATCATTTGATAATTTCCAATACAAATTTTTAGAATTTAATGACGTAATTCGTTTAAGCGAATATTTCCAAGCTTGCCGAAAAATACTGAAAATTAATACAACATTCGGAAAATAATTAAAAATCGGATGCAGAAATTTTGAGATGAATTCCGTGTATGCAACTGCGTATTTTATTTTAGTACGTAATGTGAAATTCTCAAATAAAATTAAACTTTTTCCTGGTTTTTACTAATTTTATTTTTGAATTTTTTTTTTGCATTTTCTTCTATTATTTACTTTTCTTGGGAGGAAATTGCAAAAACCTTTGAGAAATAAATGGCCAAAAATCAGGAAATAGAAATTATCAAATGAATTTTACCACAAGAATTCTAACGATTTAAAAAATACCTAACGTACATTTCCTTACAACGCGTATTTCACAACAACAAAAATTTAACTACATTAGTTTATAGCCTAAAAAATATCTAAAAATTCAGGTATGGGGGAGGATAGGTATGGGACTGCTGAGCTCAGAACTATTTTTTTTAATTGTTGGGGTAAGTGGAAAAAAATTCCACAACTATTTACAGCGAAGGTTGAGTGTATAGCTATTTCACGAAAAACCATTTTTCGATCATCAGCACTCTTTTCGGAAGTGGATGCACCGGGGATTGAACCCGAGTCCATTCCAACTTCAGCCGCAATGACCCAACGGATAAACACACTCGGCCATTGAGACTCTGTGCAAGCTGTTGGATTTTCCCCACTTTTGCCTTTTTCATTTTCAACATTAACGTTAGTGTGTATATGCTTTTGCATATATTCTCCACAAACGTGCTGAATTTTTGTTGTAGGCAGTTCGCAATGAACATTGTTGTTGGTATTTATTTTATGTATATACCAAACAACGTTAACAATTTTACTTGAAAGAGTTTTTAGTGCTTAGCACGAAATTTTTATTTTTAATTTAATTTTTAATTGTTGGGGTAAGTGGAAAAAAATTCAACAACTATTTACAGCGAAGGTTGAGTGTATAGCTATTTCACGAAAAACCATTTTTCGATCATCAGCACTCTTTTCGGAAGTGGATGCACCGGGGATTGAACCCGAGTCCATTCCAACTTCAGCCGCAATGACCCAACGGATAAACACACTCGGCCATTGAGACTCTGTGCAAGCTGTTGGATTTTCCCCACTTTTGCCTTTTTCATTTTCAACATTAACGTTAGTGTGTATATGCTTTTGCATATATTCTCCACAAACGTGCTGAATTTTTGTTGTAGGCAGTTCGCAATGAACATTGTTGTTGGTATTTATTTTATGTATATACCAAACAACGTTAACAATTTTACTTGAAAGAGTTTTTAGTGCTTAGCACGAAATTTTTATTTTTAATTTAATTTTTAATTGTTGGGGTAAGTGGAAAAAAATTCAACAACTATTTACAGCGAAGGTTGAGTGTATAGCTATTTCACGAAAAACCATTTTTCGATCATCAGCACTCTTTTCGGAAGTGGATGCACCGGGGATTGAACCCGAGTCCATTCCAACTTCAGCCGCAATGACCCAACGGATAAACACACTCGGCCATTGAGACTCTGTGCAAGCTGTTGGATTTTCCCCACTTTTGCCTTTTTCATTTTCAACATTAACGTTAGTGTGTATATGCTTTTGCATATATTCTCCACAAACGTGCTGAATTTTTGTTGTAGGCAGTTCGCAATGAACATTGTTGTTGGTATTTATTTTATGTATATACCAAACAACGTTAACAATTTTACTTGAAAGAGTTTTTAGTGCTTAGCACGAAATTTTTATTTTTAATTTAATTTTTAATTGTTGGGGTAAGTGGAAAAAAATTCAACAACTATTTACAGCGAAGGTTGAGTGTATAGCTATTTCACGAAAAACCATTTTTCGATCATCAGCACTCTTTTCGGAAGTGGATGCACCGGGGATTGAACCCGAGTCCATTCCAACTTCAGCCGCAATGACCCAACGGATAAACACACTCGGCCATTGAGACTCTGTGCAAGCTGTTGGATTTTCCCCACTTTTGCCTTTTTCATTTTCAACATTAACGTTAGTGTGTATATGCTTTTGCATATATTCTCCACAAACGTGCTGAATTTTTGTTGTAGGCAGTTCGCAATGAACATTGTTGTTGGTATTTATTTTATGTATATACCAAACAACGTTAACAATTTTACTTGAAAGAGTTTTTAGTGCTTAGCACGAAATTTTTATTTTTAATTTAATTTTTAATTGTTGGGGTAAGTGGAAAAAAATTCAACAACTATTTACAGCGAAGGTTGAGTGTATAGCTATTTCACGAAAAACCATTTTTCGATCATCAGCACTCTTTTCGGAAGTGGATGCACCGGGGATTGAACCCGAGTCCATTCCAACTTCAGCCGCAATGACCCAACGGATAAACACACTCGGCCATTGAGACTCTGTGCAAGCTGTTGGATTTTCCCCACTTTTGCCTTTTTCATTTTCAACATTAACGTTAGTGTGTATATGCTTTTGCATATATTCTCCACAAACGTGCTGAATTTTTGTTGTAGGCAGTTCGCAATGAACATTGTTGTTGGTATTTATTTTATGTATATACCAAACAACGTTAACAATTTTACTTGAAAGAGTTTTTAGTGCTTAGCACGAAATTTTTATTTTTAATTTAATTTTTAATTGTTGGGGTAAGTGGAAAAAAATTCAACAACTATTTACAGCGAAGGTTGAGTGTATAGCTATTTCACGAAAAACCATTTTTCGATCATCAGCACTCTTTTCGGAAGTGGATGCACCGGGGATTGAACCCGAGTCCATTCCAACTTCAGCCGCAATGACCCAACGGATAAACACACTCGGCCATTGAGACTCTGTGCAAGCTGTTGGATTTTCCCCACTTTTGCCTTTTTCATTTTCAACATTAACGTTAGTGTGTATATGCTTTTGCATATATTCTCCACAAACGTGCTGAATTTTTGTTGTAGGCAGTTCGCAATGAACATTGTTGTTGTTTCGTGAAATAGCTATACACTCAACCTTCGCTGTAAATAGTTGTTGAATTTTTTTCCACTTACCCCAACAATTAAAAATTAAATTAAAAATAAAAATTTCGTGCTAAGCACTAAAAACTCTTTCAAATATTTTTTTTAATGTTTTGTATGGTTAGGTTTTTGAGATAACGGTAATTTGGTGTTTCTTTGGTTATCACTTCATTCAAAAATTATTTTCGGAAATCACAAATGCGATAACCACAATTAAGCAGGCCAATTTTTAAAAGAATAAAACTTTCCTGAATTTTACAACTTCCTACATAAACTTAATTTTAAAATCAAATTTTTTTCAAAACTCGCAAGTAGTTAATAACATTTTGATTTCGACCAGCTGTCACTCAGCGAGGTAATGTCCAATTACTACAAGTTGTACATCGACAATTTTAATTGTCTTTCGAACGAGGTACTGTACTGCTTGTGATTATCGCATTTGTGACTCCCGCGAAAATAATTTTTCAATGAAGTGATAACCAAAAAAACCTAACCAAACAAAAATTAAAAAAAAAAAAATTAGTTCCGAGCTCAGCAGGCCCATATCTATTCTACCCCAAACCTGAATTTCTTGGTATTTTTTTTTAATTATTTGTAGTGTTATTAAATCAAAAATATTAATCCTTACTTTGCTTTTTTTATTCTGGCAAAAATGTCAAACTTATTCTGCATTTTCTTCGGACCGTCAAGTTTTTTTATTCTCTTCCACAAAGATTCCACACATTTTTTAGGGCTGTTTGTTCTATAGACAAAATGTAAAACTGGCCCGACTAAGGGGCAACATTTTCTGTTCTTAGCACAAAAGGGTTGCATTATTTTTGTTTCATTTATCACATGAAAAATGCACCATTTTCATAGGGCACAGGGCACATGTTGATAATGCTGCCATGTGATAATGCAACATTTTCGTTCAGAATAGGAAACGCTATTAGTATACAGATCTGAGACCAATAAAAATTATATAAAATACAATTTTTCATTGCTATAATAGGGGAATATTCTCTCTTTATTTTATCCCGAAAATCCCGGGATAAAATTCTAGTAATCCCGGGATTTCCGGGGAGTCAAAAAGGCCGGGATCCCGGGATCCCGGGATTGGAATCCCTAATACATACATCTACATATACATAGTAGTAAGTTTTTGTTTGCTCTTTGGGCGTGAGCGGGTTAAAGGTGAGTGGTTGGGGCTTCATAAGCATTCATACTTACATAAATACATATGTGTGCTGTAATGTGTGCATTTGTGTAAAAATAAATTGAACGAGCAGCAGCAGCAAATTTCACAACAAATTCCGTTTGCAGAATTTATTTTTTTTATTGCTTTTCGTAAATTTATAACCGAACAAAACACATGTTGCTATTGTAGTTGTTTTTGTTGTTGCTGCTTGGCTCTTTGATTTGCGTCTTATTCACCTGAAAGGCAGATTAACATACATATGTATGTACAAATGTATACATTTTTGTACGTAACCTATGGTTTGAAGCATGGTATAAAAATTCAGAAGGTAACTTCACTTCAAACACTTGACGGCTATTGAATTTTTCTGAAGTATACTTTCTGTAAACATTATTAGTGAGGCTGCCATATTGGACAAATATAAAAATGGAGATTTTTTAAAAAAATTTTGGTAATTTTAGTTTTCGTTAAAGAAAGCTCAGTAATTATCAAAGGAAATCATATATTATTAAAAGGGATGTGAAAAGTGGAAAGTATTTGGCTCGAATATTTAATACAAGGACTTACGAAATACAGCAGACAGAGCGTTTAACAAAGAAGTAAGGCTGGAGTCATCGTTATGTCCGAACAAATTTTTTGTTTACATTTTGCCGAATTTAGATGTTCCAAAATATTTATAAAAGTTCAGTTTGGCCTGTATAAGCCTCCCTGATATAAACAATTTACAAACGAATAATTTTGATGCTTTTCCTCACACGTTCTATGTCCAAATTCTTTGATACCTACTAATTGCACTCTAAAAATACATACACATTTTGTTTTCGCATTATAATTTGGCACGGCACATTTCGATAATAACGTTTTGTTGTTTGTGCTACTAATATCGCTAGCACCGAAATGCACTGAGCAAATCAACGGGTTCTTTGGAAGATCAACTTCCTTTATTTGGCACGGTTGAAGCCATTGATTTCTTATAAACGGAATTGCTGGAAACCTAAAAAACTTCACCGCTGAGCCTTTGTAAAAGTGCACGCATCCCCTGAAGAGCTGTACTCAGCTGTACTAGTACACAGAGTATTATAGTTTTAATCACATAACGGTGGATTGTAACAGAATGAAATAATCGAGATAGATATAGACTTATATATATCAAAATGATCAGGGTGAAAAGAGAAATCGATTGAGCCATGTCCGTCCGTCCGTCCGACCGTCTGTCCGTCTGTAAATACTCTAACTCGCGCAAAAATTGAGATATTTTGATGAAATTTGGAATGCAAGTTGGTATCGAGACTGGGACGGTTGGTATTGAAAATGGGTGAAATCGGACCATGACCACGCCCACTTCCCCTATATAGTAAAAATCGGAAATTTTGTATCTCAGTCACTAATATAGCTAGAGCGATGAAATTTTACCCACGCTCAACGCTCAGGCCCCTATGAAGAAATTTGTGAAATTTTGGAAAACGGGCGGTGCCACGCCCACTTATTAAGGGTCAAACATTGAGGGTTTTATAAGCCAGAACTCAGAAACCATTGAAGATATATCGATGAAATTTGGTACGCGTGATATACTTACTTAGTCAAATGTTTGGACGAAAAATTGTTAAAATCGGTTGACGGCCACGCCCACTTTTATATATGGGTCTTATAAAGTGACCTAATAAAAATATTTTAAGCGATATCTCTGTGAAATATAGATATATCATTAAAATTTTATGGCAGGAGTCTAACTACGAACATAAGACAAAAACCGTAAAAATTTTGGAAAATGGGCGTGGCACCGCCTCTTTTTAGAAGCAGGAATATACGAGATTTCTTAGCCTATAACTCGACAAATAATTTATATATAATGACGAAACTTGGTGTGTACACTTTTATTACTTGTGGTAATACATGTTCAAAATTTTAGAGAAACCGGTTAACGGCCACGCCCACTTTTATACATGGGAACTATAAAGTGGCCTAATAAAAACATTTTAAGCGATATCTTTGACAAATGTAAAGATAATTCATTGAAATTTGTGATATGATTTCTACAATAGACCGGAAACAAAAAATAGAAAAATTTTGGGAAAATGGGCGTGGCACCGCCTCTTTTTAGAAGCAGGAATATACGAGATTTCGGAGCCCATAACTCGACAAATAACTGAGATATTATGATGAAACTTGGTTTATACACTTTTATAACTTGTGTTAATAGACACGCAAAAATTTATTGAAATCTGTTTATGACCACGCCTACTTTTTAGCAAAGATATTTCTGGAACACCCTTCGAGAATTTGTAACGTGACATATTTGTAACTAGAAGTCATAAAGGAATGAAATTTTGCACAAAGAATAATATTCATATACTTACTATACTGACATAGACTGATAAAAATTTTGAAAATGGGCGTGGCTACGCCCACTTTATGCAGCACTCGCTTTATATAAAATCCATCAAAAGCAAACAAACAATGAAAACATGTAGCTGAGTATCTAATGTTCGATTCCACTCGAACTTAGGCTTCCTTACTTGTTCTACCATGGTTTGAAGTTTTAAGGGAAGCCATGCAATTTTTTCCTAACTTAATTTTGTTGGATTTTTTTAAGCACAAATTAAGTGCTTTTGAAATTGAAAACATATTATCGGTCCCTACGAAAATCATGCTTCGATTATACAAAATCCCAAAAACCCCCTTCCCTTCCCCTTGATATTGCATAGAAGATACTCTAGCGTGGCAGTTGTCTAACAGCACAGCCATGACAGCTGTGGTATTGCCAACTATGTAAATTGTAAAATAGGGGAATGACAGCTGCGGTGTTGCCAACTATTGATCATGTTGATGTGCATATAAACTATGTAGTTGTCACAGTTAGATGGCGCTAAGATTTTAATAATGCGTGATTATTTGATACGCTATCACAAATGCCTCCAAAACAGTGATTGGCAGCATACCTATGGACCAATTGGTGGTCTATGTGGAAATCGTTGATTTGAGACCAGTTTATCCTCAACTAATCTCCACTTCCACGCTAATAACTAAAATGAGTGAGCTTTTATATATTTTTTCATCTTTATATTAATTTCATTTAGAAATAAAACGTAAGACCACATTGTATTTTTCTTTCCATTTTCATTTTTATTATTATTCTCTTTTTCAATAGGTACACTTTTAATTATTCTCCAATCTCTTTTGGGTACAAAAGCTGTCTGAAGCCTTTGCAAGTGCAACCTGTACAAAAGCTTAAAGCAAATTTTTAAATTAATCTCTGATCTAAGCAAACTTTCCAACATTTCTCCTTTTTTACATTTCAAAAACTTCGAATTCACGCCTTAATTTTTAATAAATTTTGACTTCCTTATTCCAATTCTTGGCGCTGCCTCTCCTTCACTCCTCTTTCTTCGGCCTCTCAGCTGCTTCACTTTATTTCTCCTTTTATGCGGCCAATCACAAGCAAGCATTATATTTATCCGCTAGTTTTTCTTATTTTTTCAATATTTGTTATTTCTCTTTTTTTATGCTTCCACTTCTTTAAATTTTTTTGCTTCCCTTTTATCTCAATTTTTCAATTTTTCCCATTTGCAAAAAGGGTACAAGATTGAATTTATGGTTGCTTTGTTGCAGCAGCAGCAGTTGCAACGGTGGTAAGCCAATAACCAGCAAATATTGCAAATAACAAAAAAAACAATAGCATACTGTAACAAAAACAACAACAGCAAGGCGCAACAACAACAATATAACAAATATATAACCAAAAGCACAGGTTGTATAAATTTTTGCAGTTTTGTTGTTTTCTCAGTTTTTTTAACTTTTTTTAATATTATTTTTTTTTTAAATTTCCAGCTGCTCTTTCATTGCTTGTTTTTATTTTTGAATTTTTCCCTGCATTTTTCCATTTTAGCCCTTTATCTTTTATTACTTGTCAATATTCATTTTAATTGAATGCGTTTGCTTTTGTGCAAAAATGTTGCAAGAAAATTTTTCAAAGAAATTTAACCGTAAATGGATTTTTATTACAAGTTAATAATTTTGTACTGCAATTCCATGGAAAATTTGTTAGCTTTAGCTGCAGATTTCGTTTGACGTATTAAGTCTGTAATTTGTGCTAATTAAGCTTTAGTTTGCATGTTTCCTCTCAGCGCTCTCGCACAATAGAGCTCTACGAAATATGTTTGTAGTCCGAAGAGACCTGCGTAGAGCCTTAGGAGTAGTCCATGGGATAGTTCGCGGATTATTCCAAAAATAATGAGAATGTACTTTAAGCTATAAGAACAACTGTTGTAAGTTGTAGAAGTTTTCGAAAACAGTTTCATGAAAAAAAGGGATAACAGCGCTTTACTGTTAAAAAAATCCCTTTCGAATACACAGAAAAAAATTTCAAATATAAAGAAGTTTTCCCAAGCTTTCAGAAGTATTAAATATGAAATCAAAAGCTTCAGAAGTCTGCTTTAGACAAGTTCTTGGTTATCGTCGGCTCAGAAGGCTTTCAAAGCTTTCAAGGGTCGTGAATATAATACCCATAGCTTCAAAAGTCTGTTTAAAGCAACTTCTTGATTATCGTTGGCTGAAAAATTTTCTAAACCTTTCTAGACTCTTGTATATGGAACCGAAAGCTTCAAAAGATTGCTTTAGGCAACTTTTTAGATTATCGTCCGCTCAAATAGCTTTCCAAGGCTTTCAAGAGGCTTGAATATATGTAAGATTTCAAAAGCTTTCAGGAGTTTTAATATAAGACCAAAAGCTTCAGAAATCTATTTAAGGCAACTTCTTGATTATCGTCGGCTCAAAAAGTTTTCCAAAGCTTTCAGGACTCATGAGTATAAAATGAATAGCTTAAGAAGTTTTCTTTAGACAAGTTCTTGGTTTTCGTCGGCTCAGAAGGCTTTCCAAAGCTTCAAAGACTCTTGCATATGAAACAAAAGCTTCACAAGTCTGCTTTAGGCAACTTCTTAGGTTATCGTCGGCAGATAAATACCATCATAAAAATACTAAAATAAGCAGTTCTAAGCAAAAAGCTGCGAGCGACCAATAAAATATATATATACATTTTTTTTCTAACTTAAATCTCTAAAGTACTTTTGTATGTGCGCTTTTTTATCTTCACTGCCAATATAAAACTTGCTTATCGCTTTGCCGATCGCGTACTTTACTACACATATGTTTAGATACATGCGCTAGCAACATGCGCATGTTAAGTTACATGTTGCAACATTATTATGATGGCAATTGTGTGGCTTATTGTGACCTGCAAGGCACAATTACGGACATACATAGAAGCAAATGGTTAGGGAATTTCGCAAATATAAATAAGAAAAAATTAAATTGCGTATATGTAGGTACATAGATATGCATGTGTATTCATATATATATGTAAATAGATAAATGCATTGTTAAAGCCCGCCAAAGGAAAAGACCAGCATGTGAGGAACAAATAAATATGAGGTAGAAATAAAAATCTTAGTCAAAGTGAAAATAATAAAATTTCCACTACATACACGTAGGTATGCAGGGAAAGCAACAAGCATACACAACCACTTTTAGGTATACCTACATATACCGAGGCTCAAAACGAAACCTCACATTTATGCAAGTACACCCAGAAAAAAAATAGTGTGAAATCAACCAAAAATCAACAAATTTTGTGGTTAATTTTTTTCAACACGATGCTTAATGTATGCCATCATGTAATCGTGTAAATTTAACACTACTGTCAAGTGTTAGTTTAACAAGATGACAACTGTAGAATTAACACTAAAAAGTATTGAGTCTTCCTGTTGATTTTAAAATTTTAACTAGTTAATGTTACAATAAAAGCTGGTTAAATTAACACGAAATGGTCCTGTTGAATTGACAATAACATCTTTTTGATTTTACATTAAATTTATTGTTAAATTAACTAGAAAGTCTTGTTGATTGTACAATTTATTTTTTTAAATAAAAAAACATATAAAACATAAAATATATAATCATCACTTCAATTAAGCACATTCGTACATCACCCACACAATTGACCAAATTGAAGGCGTCCTTCTCATACGAACACAAATGTACCGGCGATAGTTTATACATGGGCGATAGTACTATCACTTGCACCGAGTAATGTTTGGCCGCTAATGCAACAACCGCATGCTGCACGCAAACCCCCATTCGCTAAAAAAACCTCCTCGTGATATTGCAACCTATGAAGAGGAAAAATAAAACATTGAACATTAAAAACTTTTAGAAACAAAAATGCAATCCTCTTTTAACTCACCTGCAAACTGAAAATATAAATCGAAAACCCACTATCGCGAACTGACAATGATGCTAAACTCGCATTACTGCCACGGCACAAAATTTTCCTTTTTTGTTTTAAAAATAATTTGCGTTTTGCACGAAAATCAGACTTCAAATGATCAAAAAAATTATGTATGTTTCAAAATAGTTTTGACGTTCTTTTTTAACACTTTTTTTTAGATTACATTGACACTATGATCGTGTTGAATAAATCAAAATTACAAATGACTTTTATGTTTGAACATTGTTTCGTGTTATATCAACTAAATTTTATTGTTAATTGTGGTTCTTGTTGTTTTCACATTTGTTTTCATGTTGTATTAACACTAAAATTGGACGTCATTTTTCTAACATTTTTTTTAGTTTATATTGATACTATCATCATGTTAAATAAACCAAATTCCAAATGACATTTAGGAATAAAATTTTATATTTGAAACATCTTGTATATTTTAAAATTTCTTCATGTTGTATCAACAATAAAATTTGGTTGAATTTACCAAATTTTCAGATGACAGTTACAAAGCCAAAATCATGTTTCAAACATCGTGTAATTTGAAAAGAATTGTTGCTGTTCTATGTGTAAAGATCGATCGTGTTAATTTTACATGAATCGTGTTGATGATTTTTTTTCTGAGTGTACAATACCATATATTTATGTGTTGCCATTGGCGATTGACAAGTCGGCGGTTTTTTTTTTTTGTTTTCTTGAAATTGTGGCAAGTAAGTAACAAGCCCAAATTGACGCAAATATTTTGCAGAGAGGCAAAAAAAAAAACAGCAAATCAATAAAGGCAATAAACGAGGCAGTAAGGGGTGGGCCAAATGCTGATTCTATTGCGCCTCGCCTCGTACCACCGCCATGTACTATCAAGAGGACATTAGTTGCTTTTAAAGTTAAAACTGCAATGGTCAGTTGCTATATATGTATGTATGTATATGTATGTGCCAGATATACATATAGAAGTATCTTCCTGCGCATCAAAAGTGGTAAGCTGCGGTTGCTAACATACCCATCAACCAACTTGGGAAGAACTTGGCTGCATTTGAGTAACCCAAACCAAACCAAACCAAGCCAAACCAAACATGCGAATATGAGCTTAGATAAAACTGAATTTAGCGTTAACCATACCATAAGTGAGTATGGCATATCAAGGAGAATATAACTAGATGTTGTTGTTGTTGCCAAAAACAATTTTGTTGCATGTGCGTTCAAGTTGTGTGAATATGTGTTCTTGTATGGAAAAGCATTGCGCTATACGTTTCTGCAGCACATTCTAGCGGCAAGCAAACAAGCACAGCTATTCCACAATTCCTCGGAACTCCGATCGCGGCGACTCCGACTGCTACGACAAAACGAAAATTGGTATTCTGGTTTACGACGTTTCGAACATAAGTGTTGTTAAGTGTTAAACTATGTTCGAATCAGTGTTAGAAAGCGTTTATGCGAAATAATATGTATTATTTGACAGCACATTTGTATTTTTGACAGCAAATTTATATTTTCAGTAAGTTTTAGATTAAATTTTCAGAAAGAATATATGGTTAAAAAATGGATTCCATTGCTGCAGCAGCTTATTTAGTGGATACATAAATGGAAGAACAAAGGAATTTGGACATTAATTTTAATAAATTTTTTTAAAATATTGCTTTCTATTATAAAAAAAAAAGTGCCAACATATATGAAAACGGCATTTATAGAATACTGCCACCAAGTTTCATGCGATAATACCTTGTAATTCGGAAATTAACACCGGATAAGCTTGGGTAGAATGAACCAATTTTATTTATTTACAAACTACTAGAAATTTTTCAGTGAAACTTTCAGGAAATATTCTTTGGATGATAATTCATCTACCTTCAACGCTTTCAACTATTATTAAATTATAATATTAAAGTTCTCCAAAAGGAGAATTCTGCCGGCTGAGGTTTTTTTAAAGCGCGCCCAAAGGCCGGTGACACAAAGAAGTCTTCTACACACACATTGCTTTAACAAGGAATATATCTTGCGCTATAATCGTCCGCGGGAGCGACTTTTTTATGATCTGCGATAGGATCGTGGTTCATTATATACAAATTTTCGCTTAACACCAGTGGTACATTATTGCGATTCCCACTTTAACTATTAGTAATTTAAAAATAATGAAAAAAACTGGACTCCATGAATTCAAGGGCAATGAAAATGCCAACTTTAGTGAAAATAACATTTACAGCTTATTCCAACAAAGTTTCATGCGAAAACCTCTTGCAGTTGGTTTGTTTTACACTATTTATAGTGATATGTTATACTGATGCAATGCATGGATGACGCTCCACACTGGTCGCATATCAACAAGTTTTTATGGATCACAAAACATAAAAGCAAATTTGAGATCCAGGTTGCGATCAACCAAATCATGAATATGTACATATCGTGTAGCAGGAATTTTGTGACTCGCCAGGACGCGTTGAGCATGAACGGATATAGAAAGTGAGCACGTTTCTTCGATTTGTTAGTTTCTCGTGCAAATGTTTGTAAATCATGTTGCAAGGCGATATTTTAAATCTTTAAAAAGACACAGTCAGGCAAAAATGCTTAAAGGAGTACATCTTGGCACAGAAATTATGCCCGACTTGCGCTACCTAAAAATATTTTCAGAAGCTTTTATTAAACAATAATATATAAATATTGCTAAAAAGGATAATAAATTTTATTATTAATAAAAGTTCAATACATTGCAACTCCTTGTACTTATTTCCCTCTATTCAGTCTATTGTACTAAAGCAGATTCCTTTTGTTCACTTACATATTTTGCAAAGAAAAGGCCAGTAGCATAGCTAAACCAAGCCTGTTTTGTATAATAATGTTGCATAAATTTAAAAATCATAGTTTAATTACATTAAATTGGCAATATTTCCAAAAATAATCAAAATTTCTATTGCCTCCGACACACAAAAGCTGACGGAAAGAATCGCTCCGATAAACTGTCAAAAATCCGATCCATCGTGAACCAGAATACCGATTTGCGAACTTCGAAAAAATCTGACGTTCATCGGACGTCAATCGAATTGCAGAATGCCATTTGATCCGATTCACCTCCGATGAAAGTGGATCGTAAACCGGAATAGATGTGATAATCTCCAGCAACAGTTCAGCTTGAGTTTTTTTTTTCTTTTTTTGTGCTTGTTGTTGTTCTCTTGCTCATCTTCTCAACTCATCATCTGTTTACTTCACTTAGTCTTAGTCATTTTACTTTGGCCATGCTGTGCTGCTGTGCTGCGCTGCATCATCAGCTTCTATTTAACATACCCATACTCATCTACTAAGCGGTGTTGGCGTTGCATGCAACATAACGTACACGACGCGCATATGTACATATTTGGTATGCTCCGTTAACTGATAAAAATCGCCTTAAAGAGTTTCAAATTTATCTCTAACTATGGACGCACAGACCCAAGTGAGTAGCCATTAAATGGTTTTTAGTTTGTGGAAGAAAAATAAATAAAAAAGGAAGATAATGAAGCGCAAAGGCGGCAAAAGTTAGACGCAGTTGCGGGGCAAATTAGGCGGCGCGGGAGCTGTCTTATACCCGTGGGATGCGCTGAAGCACAGAAAAAGGAATAAATAGAGTTGCTTTGCGCAAGTTTCTATGTTTTTAGGAAATTCTATGTTTAACTTGATTGCTAGTACCTTAACTGCAAATTGTTGTTTGCTTTGGCGCGAAGGAATGCATGTGGGTGCCATGTGGGAATAGATATTGGCAAAATAGTATACAATTGTTAATAATACATGAGCGACAAGCTAAAACAATAAATAAAATTTATTGGTAATATTTATACCTTTCATGAGAATGAAATGGTATTATAACTTAGTGCCAAAAAATTTTTGTCGAAAGTACCAGAAGGAAGCGTGGGGGACCCACCAAAATATATACCGATATGATCAGAATCACGAGCTGAGTCGATTAAGCCATGTCCGTCTGTCCGTCTGTCCGTCTGTCCGTCCGTCCGTCTGTGTGAACGCAAACTAGTCCCTCAGTTTTTGAGATATCTGAATGAAATTCGGAATACAGGTATGTTGTTATATGCAGCTGATCATTTGTCGGAACCGGCCGAATCGGACCACTATAACATATAGAAAACAACCGATTATTCAGATATACATGAAATTTTTGGAAGTAATTTGTGCATAACTTCCCCATTTAAACAGCTAAGGACATGAAACTTTGAAGTAGACGTGCCCATTTTGGCCCAAACAAGGTAACCGAAAATTGTCTAGATCGGACCACTATAACATATAGTTCCACAACATCCGATTATTCAGATATACACATTTTGGTGTATAACTCCCCCATTTTAACAGCTAACGGCGTGAAATTTTGAAGTATTTGTACCCATATGGGCCCAAACAGGGTTACCGAAAATTGTCAAGATCGGACCACTATAACATATAGCTCCCATACAACCGATTGTTCAGATATGGACATTTTGGTGTATAACTCCTCCATTTTAACAGCTAACGGCGTGAAATTTTGAAGTATTTGTACCCATATGGGCCCAAACGGGATTACCGAAAATTGTCAAGATCGGACCACTATAACATATAGCTCCCATACAACCGATTGTTCAGATATGCACATTTTGGTGTATAACTCCTCCATTTTAACAGCTAACGGTGTGAAATTTTGAAGTATTTGTACACATATGGGCCCAAACGGGATTACCGAAAATTGTTAAGATCGGACCACTATAACATATAGCTTCCCTACAACCGATTGTTCAGATATGGACATTTTGGTGTATAACTCCTCCATTTTAACAGCTAACGGCGTGAAATTTTGAAGTATTTGTACCCATATGGGCCCAAACGGGATTACCGAAAATTGTCAAGATCGGACCACTATAACATATAGCTCCCATACAACCGATTGTTCAGATATGCACATTTTGGTGTATAACTCCTCCATTTAAATAGTAAAGACACCATTTTTTCTAATAAATCTTTCCATAAATAACCCACAGAATTAAAATTATAAATTAAACTTAATCCGGCTATGTACATACATAGGTAACTTTTCATTTCCCCACTCATGAAAGGTAGAAGTCTTCGGTACGGCCGAAGACAGCCGCGCTTTTACTTGTTTTTATTAAATTTTCAATTCATTGTATGTGAAAATAACTGCGGGAGGAAAGTTTTCGATTTTGTTTCCCAATAAACATTTTAGACTTGACTAACAATTCGATAATGATTCAAAAGTGGATCTCGCTTTCAAGTTCTCCACACGTTAATGAATACGATTCGAGGGCTAGAAATCATTGTGGATCATTTAGCAAAAAAAATATGAGGGTTGCCTCCTTCTTAAAAAATTGAACTAAGTCAATTAATCAAATAAAAATATTATGGTATATCGTATATTTTTTCAAAAAAATGTAGCAACTGTTTTTTGGAAAAAAAAAATTTTTTGAGTGATGCCACCTGTATGAAGCATTTTAGCTTAATAAAATTTATTAAATTTAATTATTATTAAATGCTATAATATGGGTATCAAATTGAAGGTGCTTAAGTAAGCTGATTGTTGGAAATATTTTTGTTAGTTGAAATATTTTTCGCCGGAAACATTTTTGTGAGGGTAACCACCTGCTTAAAATCAATCATATAAAAATATTACGGCATAACGTGTATTTAAAAAAAAAAAAATGTAGCAATTTTCATCGGAAAATTTTTTTTTCGGGTTGCCACCTGTTTGAAATTTTTGATATTTTTATTAAATTAAATTATGTATTACAATATGTGTGTCAAATTGAAGGTGCTTAAGAAATCTGATCGTTGGAAATATTTTTGTTAGGGTTGCCACCTGCTTAAAAAAATTAAATTAGGAAATTTGATAAAATCAATCCTGCTTAAAAAATCAAGTTAGGAAAATTAATAACCAAAAATATTATTACATATCGTGTATATCTTTGAAAAAAAAAAAAATGTAGTAACTCTCATGTGAAAAGAAAATTTGGGTTGCCACCTGTTTGAAATTTTTAACTCAAGAAAATTTATAAAAATAAATTTAATATTACAATATGTGTATCAAACTGAAGATGCTTGAGAAAGTTGATCGCTTGAAATATTTTTGTTTGGTTAGCCACTTTTAAAAAAAAATTAGATGTAAATTTAGGACCTTTTTTGCAAAAAAAATATATATAGGATTGCCACTTGTTTTACATTATTTAGCACAATAAAATTTATAAAAATAAATTAAATATTACAAAATGGCTATCAAATTGAAGATGTTTAAGTAAGCTGACCGCCGGAAATATTTTTGCTAGGGTTGCCAGCTGCCTCAAAATTTTAAATTAGGAAAATTGACTAAATCAATATAATATAGAATATCGTGTACTTTTTCGAAAAAATGTAGGCACTTGCGCCAATAAATATGTATTTAATGGCTATAACTATGCATTTACCCTTTTATTTCTGAAAAACTTTTCTTGCCTTTTTTTATAAATTTATATGCGCAACAATCAATCTCAGTCAGCTTTATTTTAACTATTTCCACTTTATACATAATCCTGCCATACTTAAATACAGATCAAACTCAATATATAAAAAGTGCTAAAATAAAATTTCACATAAAAAAATCATGGTAATAAAAATATTGTGTATTGCTGTTGTCGCTGTCGCTGTCCGCATCTTTGATGATGACGACATCAGCCGTTGCAGCTATAAAAAGCAGCAAAGCTTTTTAAATAAAATTTGCGCATAAAAGAAATAAGAATTGATTTGCGTGTGAACTAAAAATCAAAATAGTAACAGCAGCAGCATATAAAAATAGAAATTGCAAAAATAAGCAATTGCAAATGTGATTTAACGGGGCAATATAATACACGTACATAGGTACACAGTGTGCAGTTGCAAGGTCAGCGGTTAGAAGCGAGAGAGTGCGCTAGCATGTGCCTTAAGTGAAAGAGAGAGCGCATGTGTGGTGAAATTTGTCATATTTTTAATAAAGCCTCCAAGAAATCTATCTACGCCTTATTTCAGATGCCCATAACGCTTATAAGCTAATGCCTGAAATTTCTAAGGGATGCCAGTTGTATTAACAAGGCCTCATATTAAGGTTTATTTTCTTGTGTTGATGTTTTTGGATCATAAGGAATTCTATCTCTCTCTCTCCCTGAGAGAAAATCTCTTTTCTAAGGCTTATTCGCCATAGGAAATAAAGCAACTTCATTCCTTATAATGAAGGATTATTTTGAGTTTAATTACCTTAAAATACGGCTTCTATAAGTGATAATAAAAAGGCATTTATAAGGTATAAAGTAAATTGTATAAGGTATAATATATAATAATATAAAAGGTATAATATAAGGTATAAGTTACAGTATTGATTTACTTGGCAACTCCACCAAAATCCATACCTCCCACGACATTCGCCAGTTTGTCCGTAGTTTTCCGAAGGCATTTGCCTCCATCACACCTTTTCTCTTTCCTTGTGATCTAACAAGTTGTTGCGAAGAGTGTAATGGAATTTTTTTACAGATTTACAAACTATATTTTACACACAATAACAACAACCAACACTGCCTAATGTGATGTTAGTGACGTTGCTGACGTTAACACTAACGCCTACGCTTACACGTCAATTTGTTGTGTTGCACTGTAACAAATCTAAAATAAAATATAACCTGCATCAAACATTAGGCATTTGCATTTGCATTTGAACATTGAGCTAGCCAAAACATGCAACTGCCACATAAATTAAGGCAACACTGTGTTGCCGTTGCCTGCCTGCTTGCGTCTATTCCTCGTTGCTGGTTGCAGTATTTCTCAGTAAAGTGCTGCAAAAAGGAATTAGTCCTTGTTGTTGGGCAGTTAGTTAGTTAGTTTGATATTGATGTAGCTGTTATTGTTGTTCTGTTTAGTTGTTGTTCTTTTTACTTGATTTGTTTGCTTATTTTTGTATGTAGTTGGTTGTTTTAGGGAAATTAGCAAGCGACCCAAATGCAAATCTGCGTCCATCCTCCATAATGGTGTTTGCTTGTGTAATAAATACATAAATACATACATATGTATATCGCAAGCAGGCACTAAAATTCATTTTAACATAAGTGCATATACATAGAACGGTGTATTAGGGTGTTTGAAAAACATATGGGGATCGGTTTACCCTGCCATCCATCATTACACACTTTTCAGAAAAATTTTCACGCATCAAAACATTTTTCAATGAGAGAATGCACAGCTTTTTCTCTGTTATGAGTACACTCAATTGCTCTTCTCTGTGCATGTAAAAAGAGCGACAGAGAGTTCACTCATATGGGTAAATGCAGCACTGCTGCAAACATAAATACCATTAAATTTACCGTAGATTTAAGTGCGTGTTATCAGTATATTACCAAGTGTTTTATCCAGCGATGGCTGCTAGGGGTCCCACCAAGGCTGCACAACGATATCAACAAAAATATTTTGTTTTGTTGAATATCAAATAAAAATTAACAAAAAAATTTTGTTTTGTTGAATCTCTATTATATAAAAATAAGTCGCATTTTCCTCCCTGATGATTTAACTCCAGAACGGCTGGACTGAATTAAATGAAATTTTGCACGTAGTTTTCGATTGAGCCCGACATGGTTTATGGCCAAAAAAAATTATAAGAATCCGGGAAGGTTTTGGAGATATTCCACAAAATGTGGACCAGGGTAACCCTATAACGGGTTCGTACGATATGGGTATCAAATGAAAGGTGTTGACGAGTGCTTGAACAAGGTGTAGTTATTGGTCCCATATAAGACCCCGTATTCGAGGTATTTCCTGAAATATGAACCAGATGTGACCCCAAATGGGTTTTCTACAAAATGGGTATCAAATAAAAGGCGTTGGTGAGTATTTAAAGAAGAGGTGATTTTCAAGACCTTATGCGACCCGTTTTCCGAGATATCGACCAAAATGTGGACCAGGGGTAACCCTAGAAAGTCTGGAGCGATAGAATAGGCATAGGGATAGGGTTAGAGATATGGATAGGGATAGGGATAGCGATAGGGATAGGGATAGGGATAGGGATAGGGATAGGCATAGGGATAGGGATAGGGATAGGGATAGGGATAGGGATAGGGATAATGATAGGGATAGGGATAGGGATAGGGATAGGGATAGGGATAGGGATAGGGATAGGGATAGGGATAGGGATAGGGATAGGGATAGGGATAGGTATATGGATAGGGATTAGCGATTAGGGATTAGGTATTCGGGATTAGGGATTAGGAATTAGGGATTAGGGATTAGGGATAGGGATTAGGGATTAGGGATTAGGGATTAGGGATTAGGGATTAGGGATTAGGGATTAGGGATAGAGATAGGGATAGGGATAGGGACAGGGATAGGGATAGGGATAGGGATAGGGATAGGGATAGGGATAGAGATAGAGATAGAGATAGAGATAGAGATAGAGATAGAGATAGAGATAGAGATAGAGATAGAGATAGAGATAGAGATAGGGATAGGGATATGGATAGAGATAGAGATAGGGATAGGAATAGGAATAGGATTAGGGATAGGTGTAAGTTAAGGGATAGGGATAGGGATAGGGTTAGCGATAGGAATAGGAATAGGAATAGGGATAGGGATAGGTGTAAGTATAGGGATAGGGATAGGGACAGGGACAGGGACAGGGACAGGGATAGGGATAGGGATAGGGATAGGGATAGGGATAGGGATAGGGATAGGGATAGGGATACGGCAACACGGTAATCTAGTACTTTTCCTTTAGGCTTTATAGGAATAAATTTTAGGCAGAACAACGTCTGGCGGGTCAGCTAGTATCAAATAAAAATGATTGAAATTATTTCGTTTCGTTGATTATCAAAAAAAATTATCAAAATTATTTTGTTTCGTTGATTATCAAAAACAAAATAATAATAAAAATTTGTTTCGGGCTTACGGCTTCATTTTACTTTGAATTTTTATTAACGTTATTTTTTTTGATAATTTTTTTTGTTGGCTACCGAAACAAAATTTTTTCAATATTTGTTTTTTGATAACACTGGTCGACAAGTTTTTGTTACAGGAATAAAATTCTACTTTTCTAAAGGATTTCGGTGCGCTGAATCCTAATCTGAAGTCAGATTTTCTGTAATACGTACAGTTTTTTAGATATTCATGCCCAAATAGGCGAAAAACACGTTTTTTGGCTATATTCACTCATCAATATCTTTTAAATTACTTACTTATTTTAAAAATTGATTAAAGCTATTGAAAACGCTGACATTTCTCTTGAAGAAACCATTTTAATATTTCAGATATCTTTCTTGTAACTTGCAATATTGCATATTAAGCTTCATTAGTTTTGGAATATTTTCTCCATACAAAAATAATTAAAAATTTTGAAGCACGCTTTTAGGCAGTTTATTATATTATGGACGTATATAAGTTGCTTCGTAAAAAAATTGTTTTGCTAAGCAACTACAAAATTTGATTGCGCCTATAACATGCTACAAATGCTGCCGTTGTTTTTGACGACAAATACCTTATTGTGCAAAACATATATTACTACATACTAAATAAGATATCCGAAAAATTAAAACGTTGTCTTCAAGAGAAATGGCTGAGCTTTCAATAGCTTTAATCAATTTTTAAAATAAGTAAGTAATTTAAAAGATATTGAGGAGTGAATATAGCCAAAAAACGCGTTTTTCGCCCATTTGGGCATGAATATCTAAAAATCTGTACGTATCACAGAAAATCTGACTTCAGATTCGGATTCAGCGCACCGAAATCCTTTAGAAAAGTAGAATTTTATTTCTGTAACAAAAATTTGTTGAAATTTTGTCGACCAGTGTTATTGATAAAAAATAACGTTAATGTGCAGCCCTGGGTCCCACTGCTTTATTGCTCCACTCTAATGTGCATATTTATGTATGCGTATAGCCATTTGAAAGCTGCTGCCTGACTTGCTGCTGCTACATATGGAAGTGCGTCACGTGCGTTTGCATAAATTAATTCTAAATTTAACATTTAATTTATACATTCAACACATATGTACATACACACGTATTTATGTAAGCACATATTCTCATATATGTACATAAAACAATCTGCATATTGTGTGTGCGCGCTGTTAAAATTAGAAATGTTATTTGTTAAATGCACAAACATGTAACTTATTGCCTGCCACGTCATGCACAGCGCAATACCATCGTACATACTAGCCCATGTAGAGGAATGTAGAGGTGGCAAGTGACAAGTTATTTATGCTTGGAATGTTTCAATACTCTTACTTATACAAATTCGTGGAAATTGCTGGGGTGTTGAAGTTTGCGGGTTAATTGTAAGAGCACTTGTATTTTTTTTTTCTTTTTTCTAAATTATTTTTTTTTGTGTGAAAAGTTTTAGGAGAACTTCTGGCGCCGAAGTTGAGCGAGTGTGTCAAATCTAAAGATAAACTTCCTGGTAGAAAAATATCCCCCCTTTTGAGTTACCGTAATTATACTACATACATATATAGCTCTAACAACACATAAGCAAGCTGAGAACTATAGAGATTTTCAAAGTCGCATGCAAATGAATGAACGAAAAGCTATAGATAGCAAAGGTGGTTTAAACAGCACCCTCCAAAAGGTGGTCCAAGAAATTTGATCTTATGAAGCGGGTATAAGGTATCTCTCAAATAAAAAGAGAGGAAATTGAGCTTTATGAGCACGCATGGGCAAAGAGAGCACAATGTTCTGCAAGCTTAAAAAAAATTGTGTACGCACACCCAACGATTGTCGCTACTACACATATGTGAGTAAAGAGCGTAAAACGAGCGCTAGGACTAGCGATAGGACTAGGCGATCGTCGCTTAGAAAAAATAACACTGGATCACAAAATGAAATTTTTTGTCTGTACTTTCAACGTGACTATCCTACCTATATGTAAAATCGGTCGCTGATTCCGAAAATCGGGTTCATTTTTAATTCTATGGGAAGGTTTTTGAGATATCGGCAATTTACCGTTATTTGGCCAATTGCTCCACTTAATCCTGTATACCTCTTTAACGCAGTGAGCTATCTTCTTTGGAGTGACACCATACGAAAGAAAATTAAATTTCCTTTTCATGGCTGCTATAACATTTTTACCTAACTCTTATAGTCTCTGAAATATTAACGATTCAATTTGATTTTTTTCGATTTTTTACGATTTTTTGAAGAAAAAATTGACTTTGTCAGGCAATATCTTTAAAACCAATGTTTTCACCTTCGGTTTTACTCCTTTACGTGAAGCTCCATTCTATTGGGAAAAAGATAAGCTATCAACGAAGAAAATCCATGGTAAAATGGAAAAGTTATAGGCGATCAAGTAAATACACCCAAGTCGCGCAATGCCTCTGCACGGGTATATTCTATGCATATTATACCAATACCTACACATCTGCAGTAGCAGCACATTGGCAGCGCAGTAGGTAACAGCGCATTTACGGGTATAACATGCATAGAATATACCCGTGCAGAGGCATTGCGCGACCTGGCTGTATTTACTTGATCGCCTATAACTTTTCCATTTTACCATGGATTTTCTTCGTTGATAGCTTATCTTTTTCCCAATAGAATGGAGCTTCACGTAAAGGAGTAAAACCGAAGGTGAAAACATTGGTTTTAAAGATATTGCCTGACAAAGTCAATTTTTTCTTCAAAAAATCGTAAAAAATCGAAAAAATTCAAATTGAATCGTTAATATTTCAGAGACTATAAGAGTTAGGGAAAAATGTTATAGCAGCCATGAAAAGGAAATTTAATTTTCTTTCGTTTGGTGTCACTCCAAGGAAGATAGCTTACTGCGTTAAAGAGGTATAAAGGATTAAGTGGAGCAATTAGCCAAATAACGGTAAATTGCCGATATCTCAAAAACCTTCCCATAGAATTAAAAATGAACCCGATTTTCGGAATCAGCGACCGATTTTACATATAAATAGGATGGTCGCGTTCAGAGTATTTTTTGGCTGTAGAGCAGTGTAATCAGTGCGCTTTCAATGGACATAAATACAAGCAGATGGTAGCAGGGCCGTAGCCAGGAATTTTTTTCGTGGCGGGTTTTCATCTTAGATTTTTTTTTGTGTTTTTTTTTTTTTGTGAGAAAAATATATAACCTATTTCGTGCACTAAATAAAAATAATAAAAAAAAATCTGGTTTCTAAAGTGATATTTAGAAGAAAAATTTTTTTACAAAACTTGATGTTTTACAAATCAGGAAACTTTTATTCATTTAAAAATTAGACTGTTCTATTGCAAACACGATGAATACTATATTTTTGGTGATTTTATCCAAGTGAAAAAAAAAAAAATATTTTATGGACGAAAAACTCGGTTAGATTACCCAACCATGTGGAAACGAAAACAGATGTGAAAGTCCGCCCCAAGATTTTTAGCTTATGTTGAGACTCTAACTTGTTTTTTTGCAACTTTGTTATTTAACATCCGATTTTTAAAATTGATAGATATGTCATTATTTTAGTCTTTTGAGCAGGATTTGAAATTATTTTCAACTTTTTTTTTCATTTCCATTGAATTTCATTTTCATTTGAAAATTAAAAAATAAACAGCGTTCTACTGTACTGCAACTGGGCAGGCTTAAGTTTCAAAAAATTATAGTCGACTGTTGCTCTATTGTGGAAATTTTTACAGCACAGCATAGGGCAAACATAATTTCGAGTTTTTACAGCAGTGTTGTTGTTGTTGTTTTTTTTTAATTTATGGGAACACAATCGAAATAATGTACAAAAAACAAACAATTTTAAAAAGCCGCACTGGAAACTAAAATTCTGTTTATCTGTGCTTTGCTGTCTGATCTGTTTGAAATTACACAGTAAAGCAACAACACAAATAAACAAACAAATATATTCGACTGTTCAGTACTTCGACTTCAGATATTTTCAAAGGAAATCGAAATTCAAAAGTTCTCAAAAAATTATGATATCTTTCGCAAAACAGCAACAGCTTATTTTTTGAGACTGTTGGTGCTATGCTGGCAAACAGTGCTTGGGAAGCTATATATTTCCCCCTAATGTCTTTGATCTGTGAAGTCGTTTTCATAAGTTGGGTCACCTAGCCGAGTTTTTCGACCATAAAACATCCTTTTTGTTTCACTTGGAAAAATCGCCAAAAATAAAGTATTCATCGAATCTTTTCAATATTACGCTTTGCAATAAAACAGAATAATTTTAAAAAGAATAAAACTTTCCTGATTTTTACAACTTCTTATAAAAACCCCATAAAAACCAAATTTTTTCAATAATCGCAAAAAATCAATGAATGAAAATAGGTGAAATCGGACTATAACAACGCACACATCCCATATATGGGATCTTTCGAAAAACGCACAAAATGTTATAATTCAGACACTACTATAAGGTAATTAAACTTCATATAATCCCTTATTATAAGCAATGAGTTAAGCTTTATTTCCCTCGGCGAATAAGCCATAGGAATACTGATTTCTCTCAGTCGGAGAGATTTCCTTATGATTTGATGGCATCAGCAAAGGAAAGTAAGCCTTATTATAAGGCTTTGTTCATACAACTGATAAGTGATACATTTCAGCCATTATTTTTATAAGCCTTAGGCATCAACATTTGTGTGAAACGTAAATTTTTTGAAGGGTAATTAAATGATCGCTTAACCTACATTCCATTGAGCTAAAAAATGAGAGGGAGAGAGAGTAAACATAAAATATACCTAACCAAATAAGTATGTGTTTTTCGCAGTTTTGCTTACGTAAATCGGCCGACCGTGACTTTGCATTGTATGTGAAACAAAGCAAAAAAATCAAGCACTTGATTTCTTCGTCGTGGCAATAAAAGTGACACACGAGTAATGTATGTAAATATTTGATGAAGTAGTAAAGAACAGGCAAGTGAATGAAATAATAGCACAACGGAGGCAACACTCTTGCAAAAAGCCAACAAAAAATAAGCACGAAGAAAACTGTTGAGAGAAAATCGCAGCAAAAGTAGCTGACATAAATTTAAATAATAAAATAACGAAACCACTGCCTGCCAAGAGTAGACAACAACGTACGAGATGAGATGATAGTCGCTTGGGGCGCACGCGCTATCGCTGGCCAGCAGCGTTGCCACTGGTTTTAACCACAGAGCAGCGTTGCGTCCATGGAGGAACAATAAAGGAGAATGCATAAGATCAGCTGACTTCTTCTTCAATCTTCATAAACACACACGAACACAAGCATTTTTTTGTTGACATATTCCACACACACACGCACCCTAGCATTTGTGTGGCCCCTACATCTGTCAAATTCTTCTACATTCCTCTTTGCATGACACTTCTCGGCCCACTATGTATGAAGGTATGTCGTTATGCATTCTCCTTTATTGTTCCTCCATGGTTGCGTCATTCGAATCAATTTTGATTTCAAATCAACTTTCAAATAAAGAATCAACTCGATTCGTGATTCAAACTATTTTCAAATCAAAGATAATTTTTATTTGTGATTCATTTCTCAAAAGAATCAAAAATACCCTTTGATTCGTGATTCAAACCATTTTCAAATCAAAGATAAATTTGATTTGTGATACATTTCTCAAAAGAATCAAAAATACCCTTTGATTCGTGATTCAAACCATTTTCAAATCAAAGATAAATTTGATTTGTGATTCATTTCTCAAAAGAATCAAAAATCTTTTTTGATTCTTGATTCAAAAAATATCTTTGATTCGAATCAAAAATTTATTAAGAATCTTGATTCGAAATCAAGTTTGAATCAAGAATCAAAAAAGATTTTTATTCTTTTGAGAAATGAATCACAAATCAATTTTATCTTTGATTTGAAAATAGTTTGAATCACGAATCAAAGGGTATTTATGATTCTTTTGTGAAACGAATCACAAATAAAATTTATCTTTGATTTGAAAATAGTTTGAATCACGAATCAAAGGGTATTTCTGATTCTTTTTTGAAACGAATCACAAACAAAAATTATCTTTGATTTGAAAATATTTTAAATCAAGAATCAGAAAATATTTTTGATTAGTGATTCAGTCAAATCAAAATCACGCAACCCTGCCACAGAGCTTATATGTAGATGATGTTACCCTTGCGGTTAATTGAAGGAAATTAATTATTTATTTAATTACGCAAAAACAACAATGCGATTTCAGCAACAAGCATTGAAGAAGAAGAAGCTGGCGCAGAAAGAAGTGTATGCAAAAAGACTGGCAACTTGCCGCAAGCAGGGACAGGGTAAGGAAGAAGAAGAAGACACACACAAAAAGCGCCATAAAAACTAACGAAGGAGACGGTAAGAATAAACAAACACAAACAAGTGTATAAAGGGAAATATTGTCGACTGGAGGAGGAGGAGAAAGAACAGGTGAACAGGGAAGGGTGGAGACAGTAAAGTGCAAGCAATTTCTTGTTAGCCTTTCCCCAGGGCATACACATGTACATATATAATAATAACTTACTGCTTATTGCCGAAAAAATAACCACACTCTTGAGTTGCTGGCGTGCGAATTTTATGACATGGAACTATGGAAGTATGCAAAAGTACAAGCAGATACTTCCCAACGGACAGCAAACACTACATAATAGCTAAAACAAAAAGTGGATTGTGTAACAGAGAGAGAGTAAGCAACTACTTAAAAACCTCCATGCACGCACCACTAGCCAAGGTTTATGGTGCGTAACTAACGCGGGCACGCAAGTAAAGATTTTGCTCATATGGAGGCCAAACTACCAGTCTTTCTTCAAAGATTTTTACGGATCACATTCAGCTTTTGACCGGCGACGCGTTCTACCATTTAATTATCTTGTTGTTGTATATTTTAGTATGCCATTGCTTGCGCTGAGATTACAGCAAAGTGTTCTTTCTTTGAAAACATTGCATGCTTGTTGTTACGACAAAAAAATCGTAAAGAAGACGACGGAGCAAGGAAAAATCGCAAAATTTGCGTGTCAAGGCAAATTGAGCAAAAAAAAAATGAAATAAAAAAAGAATATTTGAACATGACATGGCATGTGTTGCATGCAAAGTGCAATGGTATACGCTAAGCTACTTAAAAAGAAAGCGGGTTATTAAATCCATCACTAAGAGGTAAAGTATGTAAGAATGTACGAAGGCAGAGTATAGGTACATGTGACATGTGGGCCCGACGAATTAAGGTTATACCATTGACCGGTTATTTATTTTCTTTTTCAGCATTTTTGACTGCTTTGATTTGGATCTAAGCTCCCATTATGGTACCACGAGGCTTCGAGGGCCTTCTGCAATCAGTCTAGAGGCTTTGGAAGACATAGAATACCTTTACACTCGTTTAAGACTCCCCTTAGTCTCTACAACTTTTTCAAAAACCACTAAATAGAGTAATCAGCCTTGCTGTCTGCCTTCGACGAATTATATGGCCAATTAACAGACCCATCCATTAGCACTAAATCAGTTCTTTTGTGCAAGGGCAAACTGTCACGCATTCTGATCAAAGGTGCTGACGTGCGCACTGGTGACTCCATGATTGCAACGTATTTTCAGGGCTTGCATTACGATTAACCATGTTCCCCTAAACTGGAGAGAGACCAGAGTGATTCTCATTCCAAAGGTTAACAAGAGTGGACATGACCAGTCCAAGGAATTCCGACCCATTAGTCTTTCGTCCTTTAATTTAAAAACATTCCGGAGGCTACTGAATACACATGTTCGAGGGAGGTTAGACATTTCCGGGCTATCAACAGCTAAGCACGCTTACCTCAAGGGACGCTGAATAGAGACCGCATTGCACGAAGTGTTAGACAAGGTGGAGGCATCCTTGCATCCTTTGAGAGCAAACATCTTGCCTTGTGTGCATTTCTGGATATAGAGGGGCCTTGAACAACGTTCGTTGGGAAGCGATAGAAGACTCTCTCTCTCCCTCTCTCTCTGCTCTTGATGTAGACGACGCTATAGTAAAGAGCAAATGAGGTGGGTTATGTAGCTGCTATGTTGGGGAAAGTTCAATGAGCTGCTTGCATTGTGTGTGGGGGGGGGGGGGGGCGACTATATTATATCCCACAAAGGCTCTGCACTATTCCGTCCATTGATATTTTTGCTAAGGAAAGGGCATCTGATGTTTACCGGAGGTTGCGGGAGTTGGCAGTTTGGAAGGAGCGCACATATGGGCATGGACGTATTCTGCTCAGCGTTACAGACCCCGACATCAATATGAGAACAGACTACATCTGTCCTACAACAGCCTGATCCAATCTTTATTCTTTATAAAACCTTGCCTCTTTTACCACTAACATTTTAATTTTGTCCTCTTGCCATTAACCACACATTACTTTTTATTCTCAGAGAGTGTTTTAATCGCTCTCATGGCACTGCTTAACGTCGCTCGGCACACAGCGCAATTCAGGCACGCAACATTGACGTTTAACTTAATACATGCGGCTTTTTTACATACAAATCCATGCGACCACTACGGGCCAGCCAGCCCAACTCGTTACTATTATTTTACTTTTGCCCTTTTTATACTCAGCTGTACTAGTACACAGAGTATTATAGTTTTGATTTCCTAACGGTGGATTGTAACAGAATGAAATAATCGAGATAGATATAGACTTATATATATAAAAATTATCAGGGTGAAAAGTGAAATCGATTGAGCCATGTCCGTCCGTCTGTCCGTCTGTGCGCACGATAACTCGCGCAAAAATTGAGATATTTTGATGAAATTTGAAATGTAAGTTGGTATCAAGACAGGAACGGATGGTATTGAAAATGGGCGAAATCGGACCATGACCACGCCCACCTCCCCTATATAGTAAAAATCGCAAATTTTGTATCTCAGTCACTAATAGAGCTAGAGTGATAAAATTTCACACACGTATTGAGCTCAGGCCCTTATGAAGAAATATGGTGAAATTTTGGCAAATGGGCGGTGCCACGCCCACTTATTAAGGGGCAAACATTGAAAGATTTATGAGTCATAACTCAGAAACCGTTCAAGATATATCGATGAAATTTGGTAGGCGTGATATACTTACTTAGGCAAATGTTTGGACGAAAAATTGCCAAAATCGGTTGAGGACCACGCCCACTTTTATATATGGGTATTATAAAGTGACCTAATAAAAAAATTTTAAGCGATATCTCTGTCAAATATAAAGATATATGATTGAAATTTCATGAAAGGTGTCCAACTATGGACACAAACCAAAAAATACAAAAATTTTGGAAAATGGGCGTGGCACCGTCTCCTTTTAGAAGCAGGAATATACGAGATTTCTGAGCCCATAACTCGACAAATAATCGATATATTATGACGAAACTTGGTGTATACACTTTCACTACTTGTAGTAATACATGTTCAAAATTTTAGCGAAATCGGTTGACGACCACGCCCACTTTTATATATGGGTATCATAAAGTGACCTAATAAAAACATTTTAAGCGATATCTTTGTCAAATATAAAGATAATTCACTGAAATTTTGTGGCATGAGTTCTACAATGGATCGGAAACAAAAAATAGAAAAATTTCGGAAAATGGGGGTGGCACCGCCTCTTTTCAGACAAAGGAATCAACGAGATTTCGGAGCCCATAACTCGACAAATAATTGAGATATTATGACGAAACTTGGGTTATACACTTTTATAACTTGTGTTAATTGAAACGCAAAAATTTATTGAAATCGGTTTATGACCACGCCTACTTTTTAACAAAGATATTTCTGGAACACCCTTTGGGAATTTGTAACGTGACATCTTTGTAACTAAAAGTCATAAAGGGATGAAATTTTGTACAAAGAATAATATTCATATGCTTAGTTGGATGACTGATAAAAATTTAGAAAATGGGCGTGGCTACACCCACTTTATGCAGCACTCGCTTAATATAAAGTACACCGTGTTTCCATCAAACGCAAACAAACAATGAAAGCATACAGCTGATTATCTAATGTTCGATTCCACTCGAACTTAGGCTTCCATACTTGTTTTTCTTTATTTTTATTGTTTCACCGCTTATGAACGTTTTTTTTTCTCTTAAAGTTACTATGTGATTGTTTTGCACTGCCGCTGTGATTTCCATTGTTTCTTTTTCTTTTTTTATTGGCTTGCTTGTTATCTTCGTTGTTTTAAAGCCAGTTAGCGTTGAACGCTGTCATTTTTTTTGCCTTGTAACTTGCGGCAAAGCAAGCATCCTTTGATTATTATTTTTTTCTCTTTTTGCTTTTTAATTTCTTTTATTTGATTTTTAGCCACTTCTTGTATCGCTTGTTTATTTGATTTCTTTTCGTTTTTATTTATTTGTTTTGTTGTTTTTTCTCTTGTTTACCTCCCACAGTAACATGTTGTAGTCAACTGTAGTGAAATTGTAGTTGGCAACGCTAAGCCATTGCCGTTTCACAAGTTCATTGTACGTATGCGATTGCGTTGTGGTCGCGCATGCGTGGGCGAAACATGTTGTGTGTTTTTATTGTTTTTGTGTGTTTTATGCTTTCTTTTTTTTGCTGCACATGTACAATTGTCGTATGTTGCAATCTAACATGACATGTTGTGGAGAGAAAGAATGAATTAAAAATACAACAAAGAAACTAACTTAGAGATTTGTATGCGAGTGAAAGAAAAAAAGCTTTTAATAACTTCGCTTGCTGAGTGAAAAGTGGAAAATGTTGTCACGTAATGTACATACATACAAATCTTTGTAAAAACAATATGTAAGAATGTGTTATTTTTTCTGCGTATGAATACAAATGCATATCGGTTTAAAATCAATGACAGCACTTAAAAGCACAGTTAGGAAATAAGGAAGTTATGTAGCCAGCAAAAATTCGGTTATCTCTTCTCTAAGAGTAGATACTGTATTTCAGTAGGCATTGTCTTAGAATGTCTTGTTGTAATATCACTTCTGCTTAGCTATGTATATAGAATGGCCTTACAAAGGTGTTCTGCAATCTTTCGATTATTAGGCAAAATTAAACGGTCCTTCAATTGTTTTCACTTGTTCCCTAACCCATTACGGTTGGCTAGCTGAAAATATAAGAGCTTAACTCAGCGGTAAGAACACGCGACACGTGAGATTTCTTTTCTGGAATAAATGCCGCTTTAAGCCACTTGATCCTTCTAAGTCTTAGAGCAATATATTTATCACCCGACTAATAGGCAAATTAAAACGGTGGTGCACTTGCTACATGACAATTTTACCTTAAAGCAGCTCATCCTGAATACATCTAAGTCTCCTACATCTACTACTATGTAATAAAGTATTAATAAATCAAGTATTGACAATCTTTAGAACAGGGCGAGTCTGAGGCGTTTTATGGCATTATTTTGCATTTCGAATGCTCTGGATGATTTTTATTCGTATTCGAATCTAGTCACGAATAGCCGTCAATGGAAGTAATCGCTAAAACATCTCAAAATCGTCAACGATTCCCCACTCTTTCAAAGCAACCCTAAAACACCTCGAACTCGCCCTTCACTTATCGAAACAACATCCGACTCAGAGTAATCCCAAAAACATCTCGATTATGTAGTCGAGAAGCGAACTTTTGACTCGATTGTGATTTTGAAACGTTATCGATTCTCTCGATTGTCAAACATGTCGGACTCGTCCATCATCGTATTATATGTATTTCTGCTTCTCTGTAGGGTATTTCTCAATCTCTTCTTCTCCTCATATGTAATGCCTTACTTCTAGAAAGCTCGAAACTACAAATTTTTCCACAATTTGTTTCCTATTTTATTCCAATTAAATCAGCCTCAACACGCAACAGCCAGCCATTCATTAAACTTTTCCTTGCAGACAGCTCATCTCTTCCACCTTCTCTACGAAAATTGCGTAGGTGTTTTTTCTGTTTATACAAGATGCATGCAACATACTTGTAGGTGGGTACATAATTTTTTCTTTTAAATTAAATTACTCAAAATAAATGAGCGAAAAAACAAGGCATGTAAACAAAATACAAGCCAAATTAACTAAACAACATGGCAGAAACATATTTTTTTTTCATTTTCTTAGGCAACTCACATACTCGTACGATCAACGTAAGCAACGATCTTTTGCGTGTAGCAGATCGTCTGTGGCTTACCTTTAAGTAAAAACAGACAGTCAGTCTTAGGTACGGGTACATGTATGTACATGTTGTTGCATGTGGCATAATGTACCTTAAACCATATAGTTATTTATTCCAGTTTGTGCCCACATGATGCATGCGTGAGGTGTGGCCATTGCAGCAACAACAACAGTCAGTCATTAAGCCACAATTTTTAAGTTTTTCGTGTGTTTGTTTTTTTTTTTTTTTTTGTTTTCGAAGGCGGTTGTTAATTAGATTTTTTTGGATTGCATAAAATAACCACAATAATTGAATTTTTGTTTCGTATGGGAAAAAGCGTATGAACTTTTGCAAGGTTTTTGCAGCGAAAGTGAATTTAATTGAATTAGGCTGTTTTTCTCGCTTTGCTCTTTGGGAATATGGCATAATAATTTATTGAGTTTGGGCGGTAGGTGTTGCCGCACAATTTAGTTGGTGAAAGATGCTGGCCTTATCCCAGCGAGGAGGTTGCAGGAACTCGATACGGAAAAATAGTTCGAGGATCACTATCGATAACTATAATTGTCTACTATTTCAATCGCAAAGGAAATAGGAACTCTATTGCGCTTTGAAGCATCTAGGAATCACTATCCATAAGTCTAATAGCCTTTTAACTTTTCTCCCGAACACATAATCTGCCTATCTCATTATAAAGTTGGAGTATCACTATCTATAAGTCCATAATATAATATAATATACTATAACTCTTCTCACAAGCACATGTGCTCTCTATTTCGTCTTTGAGGCATCTCGGGAACTACAATCGATAAGTTCATAGACTATCATTCCATTCACCATGAGAAAAGAAGCCTCTTTAAAGGAGCTCAGGGACCACTATCGATAACTCCATAGACATAACAAGTTTATTGCCCCTTTGTGGCATCTGAGGAACTGCAATCGGTAAGTCTATTCACTACTGCTCATCTCCTGGGCATGTGACTTGCTGGGTACTGTCCTTAAAGCATTTTAGGACGTACTATCTATAACGCTAACTGTTTACTATTCCAATTGGAAGGGCATATGAATTTTATTACCTCTGTGTGGCATCACAGGGACCGCTATCAATATGTCCATAGACTAATCTTTCAAGAACAATGGAAATAGAAAGAATATCTCCCCTTTAAAATTGCAGGGTCTACTATCAATAAGTCTAATTGTCTACTATTTCAATCGCAAAGGAAATAGGAAGTCTATCGCATCTTTGAAGCTCTTAGGGACCACAATCTATAAGATCAGTTGACTATTACTCTTCTCCCGAACATATGAACTGTCTACCTCGATCATTATCGATACGTTTATATACCAATCAAAAGGACATAGAAAGTCTATCGCCTCTTTCAAGCATCACATGCACTACAATCGATAACTGCAATTGACTATCATTCATCTTCCCAGTACATGAGCTGCTGTCTAGCACCTCTTGAAAGCATCACACATCCATAATTGCGCCTGCTGTCGACAACCAGCCATTTGCATGGCATAAAAAACGCATCACCATTTATACTTTAATGCAACAATTTCTCAAAGCACCAGTAACAAATGTCGACAATTTGTTTGAGTAGTGCAAGCAAGCAAGCAAAAAAGTCAAAGGCGCAGAGCGAAAAGCAGCAAAAGGCCAACATGCAGACACCCGCAGCAACCAAACAATTCGCATGCAGCGACATGAAAACACATGTGGATATGTGAAAGCACCTTTTTTTGCCAACTCTGACTTTTTTGCCTATTTTGACCTTTTTTTGCCGCTGGTATGCATGCATAGGTGCTGTAGCATCATTTTAACTAAATAAATGGCAGCGCTGACGCTGCGTAGCTGAAAATATGCGCCGTGTGTCAAACAAAAGGGCAGAGCCAAAATAGGCGCAGTTCGCCTACGACTGAATGTACAAAGAAAAAAGTACTAAAAAAATGCAACTATGCAGTCAGCCAGACCAGCAAGTTGGCAAGTCGTATAGTCGGCAATCAGGCATGCCCAAACGCCGTCCATCCGTTCATCCGTCAGCACACGCAAACAGCCAACGCAATCGCAGTCGCCACTGGCAATGCGTGAGTTGAATTTAAAATTAGTCGTATTGGATATTCAAAGGTGCAGGAAAAGGGGAAACCGAGTAGAAGGTAATGCAAAGCACATGCAGAGAACCAAGCCAAGCAATGAAATGAAAAAAAAAAAGTCACGCAGCACACGAGGACGTCAACAGAAAAAGTCACAGCAAAGCAAGCAACGAGTTGGTATCTACTCGCTCATTCAGCAGAGTCGCAACGCGTCCTCGTTGAGGCGGCAAAAGAAGAGGAAAGGAAAGCCAAGCGAGCAACGACAACACAGCGGCGACAGTGTTGCCGCAGCCTCAAAAAATTTGGTATCAAAAATTGATACTTTCATGGTTTTTTTCGTATCACCGAAAATTTTTTGGAAAAAAAACTTAAATTAATCAAAAAAGCTGTTTTCGGGCTTTTAACCCGTAAAACAAATTGATACGGCAATTTTTTTTTTCGTATCACAGAAAATTTTTGAAAAAAATTTAAATTAATAAAATAAGCTGCTTTCGTGTTTTTAACGTGACATCGTTTTTTTATTACATTTACCAATATAAAAATATAAAGATAATGAATAGTATCATTTTAGATTTTTCGAATTCAATTTATGTAATTCAGGAAAATCATAAAGGCTATTAAAATAATGGTTAATATAAAACATAACGCTCTTTGCTCATGCCTGCCATGGGTAGTGATGCCTACTATACAATTTGATAAAATGTTGCCCATTTTTGATATTTTCAAGACTTTCACAATACATATTTTTCGCGGCAAACACAGGTTGTTACAATTTTTAGAAAATCTTAAAAATGAAAAAGAATAGGTTAATATTCTTTAATTTTGATTAAATCGTATCAAAATTATTTGATGTTGATTAAAAAGGTATCAAATTTGTTCTACGTCAAAATAAAAAGTATCTACGTATCTTGGGCTTAAAAAAGTATCACATTTGATACGATTGTATCAAAACGGCATCACTGAGCGGCGACAAGGAAGCAAACGGCATTCGACGGTGCTTTTGGCGCAATCATCAACGCACATACATGCAGCAGCAAGCACAGACAGACAGACAGACATTTGACGGCGCGTACGCTGCATGTTAATGACAATTGTAATGATGATGAGTTGGGCCATGTACAAAGCAATGAGTTGCAACAAATCAAGACGCACAAGAGGCGCAAAGTCTTAAGACTTAAGTCCAATAAACGTGCATAAGTGGTTATAAAAATTGTGTGGCGCAAAGCAAAACAAGCATAAACAGCAAATTAAATGCGAAAGCTATGCGCAAATAAAAAGAAAATCAAAGCAAATATAATAAAACGAAAATAGATAAGTGCAAATAAATAAGAAAAAGAAAAGTAAAAGAGAAAAAAACCAAAAGAATTTGCAAAATTCGCAAAATCTATGTAGACGCCATCGTCGCCGCCGCCGCCACCAGCAACAACAATAGCAAATGAGCCGTGATTCTTTAGCCACACGAACGACATGTTTTGCATGCCTAAATAAGTTGAAGCAAATTTGTTTTTGTGCAAACATATTTTTTGTAGCGTGTTTCTTGGCTTTTTTTGTGTATGGAATATTCTGCTTTTTTTACGGCGTTTGTTTATTTTTTTTGCGCGTTAATCTAAACAAAATGTAAGCGTTAAGTGGTGGTGCTTTGGCTGGGCTGGATCTTGCGGCAGCAATTAATGTGCATGTCAATTGGTTAACTGACAGTTATTGACAATTTGTTGTAGCCGCCGCAATCCGCAATGGTTCGCAGTAACGATGCGCTTTGCTCCGGCGCTGCTTAAGTAGTTGCGGATTAGCATTTTGTTGATAGCAAAAGAGACAGAGAGGCACAACGCTTAGAGTGCACTATAGTGAACGTGAGTGTGAATGGCTGTAAGTTTGGGTGCGGTGGCGAAAATCAATCAATACAAATGACAGACAGTGTTGGTAAGTGGTATGTCGAAAGGTGAGCGCATAGCATAGGTACTTAATGTTTTAAATGAGGTGGGATAGAGACTTCAGACAGTGATATTTTTTACTTACATAAAATTTATCTTAAAAGCTTTTTGCTACATTGTAAAAAGGGTCATTAGAGTAAAAAAAAACATTAGTGATCGGTGAGTCCGAGAGAATGGTTCCGTGTGTAGAAGTCCGCGTAAGTGGGGAAAGCGTCTGACTGCCATCCATTTGGGTATGGCCAGAGCAATTATTTTGGATGTGGTGTAAGTACCTGAAGACTTCATCGCAATATCCTCTGTATAGCTACCGAATATCCGTTCGGCGGAGAACTAAATTAAGAAGGCAACAACTCGACAAGACCACTCCGAAATATTCGATTTAAGGGCTTGTTGAGGAGAATAGCTGCAGCGCCTGTTCACCAGGAGGTGCGGCTGCGAGCGGGCGTCTGTCTTGGAACAAGCGGCTCGCTATATAAACGTATGACAAATAATTACAATTACCGCGGTGCAGGTTGTGCGTCGGTCTTGGGACCCACCACGTAAAAAACATATCCAATGAAAGATAAAGACTCAGATGAGACCCCCCCCCCCCCCCCTTCCTAGATGACGATCATGGCAAACGCTTAAAATACTACGATTGGAGGGTATGATTTGGTTATAAACCGATTTCGGCGTTGCACCATTTTCAGTATATTTTTTTCTTCTCATCTAAGATCTTCTACACATCTTTTTGTTTATTAAAAAAATAACTCTGCACACAAAAGTTAGTTCCTTTGTAGTTCGGTACTTTAATAGGATGAATTGTGGAACGATTTTCCGTCATCCTTGTCAAGTTTGGTTTTGAGCCGAAACCGGTTTGTCTCCAAACCAAACTTGACAAGGGATGTCGGAAAATTGTTCCTAATTGTTGGGGTAAGTGGAAAAAAAATTCAACAACTATTTACAGCGAAAAAACTCTTTCAAGTAAAATTGTTAACGTTGTTTGGTATATACCTAAAATAAATACCAACAACAATGTTCATTGCGAACTGCCTACAACAAAAATTCAGCACGTTTGTGGAGAATATATGCAAAAGCATATACACACTAACGTTAATGTTGAAAATGAAAAAGGCAAAAGTGGGGAAAATCCGACAGCTTGCACAGAGTCTCAATGGCCGAGTGTGTTTATGCGTTGGGTCATTGCGGCTGAAGATGGAATGGACTCGGGTTCAATCCCCGGTGCATCCACTTCCGAAAAGAGTGCTGATGATCGAAAATGGTTTTTCGTGAAATAGCTATACACTCAACCTTCGCTGTAAATAGTTGTTGAATTTTTTTCCACTTACCCCAACAATTAAAAATTGAATTAAAATAAAAATTTCGTGCTAAGCACTAAAAAACTCTTTCAAGTAAAATTGTTCCACAATACATCATATTCCTACCTTAGCTTAACAAAAAGATTTAGTAAACCTAATCCCTTTCGCTCAATTTTAAATTTTTCTTATACTAAGCTAAACTAATATAAAAGCAGTCTGCCTGAAAATGGCGTAGGTATTTCTTTAAATATTTTTTCCTACTTCGTAGTACCCAACGCACTTTCTTTAAAAATTCTCATCTAGTTCTAAAAATATCTCTCTCACGAGTCTTACTGTGTAACCTAAATCAAACGCAAGTCGTCCATTTAACGCACGCACGCAAATTTTTCATATGCGTTGAACCGAAATTGACTTGCGTGCGTGTTCAGATAAAGAAATAGAAAAATACAGAAAATCAGAGAAAATCTTGTTATTTTGTGGAATATGTACCTAACAGACACGATATCAAAAGCAAGTGTCAATTTTTTTGCAAACAATCACCCACAATGCTTAATTTCAACTGTCACGCAAAACAAAAATTGGGCGTCGAATTTGCTTTTTACGCACGCCGTTCAATTTCGGTTACTCCCATACAAGTTGTATGGGTATGAGAAATTTTTGACAGTAAATTGACGGCGTGCGTTTGATTTAGGTTACACAGTTAGTCGTGTGTTTCTTGAATGTTTCTCCCACATTAATTTCTGCACTCTGCCACATTGCTCCTACACACACCACACGCAGCCACAAACTTCCGGCTTAAATATGGAACAGTGAAAAAGAAATGCGCTAAGCCATATCTTGAGCGCGCTCTCTGCCTGTCTCTCTCTCTCTTGCACGCCCTAACTCATTGTGTCTGCGTAGATAAACTAATCCAGTTGAGTTATTAATAATCATTTAAAATTCATAGCTTATTTTTCTACGCTTTTTTAATCTGCTCAACGCAAAAGGCAAAAAAGTAAAAATAAAAATTCCCATAGTCTATCTGCTAAAACATTTTGCTGTGGCAGCATTGTAGGTTTTACATACATACATACATATGTATGTACATATACTTTTTATTTTTTTGGTTAGGTGCACTCATGAACCAGTGCTGCTGCTGCTGTTCATGGTGGTGCCCCGCCATGGCATAGTATTTCCCCAAAGTCTCTTAGGGAAAAACGAGCGATTGTGGCAGCGAAAGAATAGTGAAAAAGTAGCAACAACTGGGATTGTATATTCATACCAAAAAATGTAAAATAAAAATAACAAAAAAGCGCTGAATAAATAGCAATCCGAAGTTGAAAGGTTTTAACTAAAAAAAAAAATAAAATAAAAAAACAAGAAAAAACCTAGAAAAATAGCAAAAATTCTAAGGAAAAAAACTATGAAAGTTAAATAGAAATCAAGCAAATACAAAAGCAAATACAAGTGAGACGAGGACGAGTAGTTGGAACAAGTGAAATTAAACGAAAAAGGATTATATATCTGTTTGCATCGTACTTGTGCGCTTTAACCCTCGAGTACTAGCGCCTCGTAGAGTAACACGGATTCTCGCGCATGAGCATTTTGCTCACTCGCTCTTGTAATGTAATTTTTAATGCGTTTACATTGTTAATCATTTCCTTTTTTGTCGTAGAAATATTACTACCTAATGGTTTTTGAAATAGCGTATTTATTTAAGGAATTCACCTTTTAAAATTTTATTAAATCAATCGAATAAAACATAAATTGGTTATTTCACATTTCACATATAGTACATTAACAAAAATCTTTATTGTAAAAAAAATAACTAAATAAAATTATAAAATCAGTCTGCGTTATGATTCACATTAAGGTTGCCTTCGAAGCAAAATGAGCACGTATATATTACATGTTCCGTGCAGAGTAATTTTGCACATAAATTTCACCCTCTGTTTTGAACGCCTATTTTTACTCCTGAGGCATAGCTCGCAAAGGCCAGGCCTTTTAGTATACTCACTTATGTTGTCCTCCTTCTCCAAACTATCGGGGGATTGTTCAGAGGTAGTGTTGTGATCACTTTTTCTGTTTCGCCATCACTTTGTTGAAATAATTCATTTTCGTCATTGTCTAAGCCTTCGTCATATAACACTTCTTCCAACCAAGAAGCAAGTTGTGAAGAGGCCCTACTACAATGACGTCTGCGTTCCATTTCAACAGTACTTGCAAATACAAATGAAAATATTGGAAAAATAACAAATATCAGCGTTAAATCCTAGGTTTCCAACAAAAAAGATTAACATAAAATACTTACATCGTTTCTCGCGCAATGAGCAAAATGTCGCTCTCGAAAAACAATATCCTATCTGAAGCTATGATGGTGCACTAATGGAAAGAAATATTCGTCAAAGTGTGAATCACAACCACTTGCGAAGGTACTCAACACATCAAGTGCCACAAATCCATAGAACATAGAAATTTCGCGAAATAAAAAATTGCTTGAGCAAAATGCTCATAGCGCGAGTGCTCGAGGGTTAACAGTAGTCAGGAGAAGGTCGTAAGTTAGCGCTGAACCGTACAAAGTGCGGCTGAACTTCACATTGACTGCGCTTTTTGACATACACTATGGTTTCTTCTATAAACACATGATACTTTCGACAAAGATTTATTAGGCTGAAAGTAACTTTAGTGAAATTTTCCGGGTGCACATTTTCTAAAATTTTTTAACCCTCCAGCGCCCACGAAAATTCATGTTGCATACTTCAAGGCGACATTTTTTTAGCATATTACTTTAAATCCGCACATTTGATTTTTTGACTGTGGCCTCTCTATAAAGATTTAGGTACTAGTCAACAAAACCTTTAGTGAAATTTTTCAGTGTACATTTTTCCAAAATATTTTATCCCGGTAGCGTCTACGAAAATACAATTTTATAAGTGGCGAAAGAGATAGTTTTGTGAGGGAATTAACGGGTTAAAATGTGGAAATGTTCTGTAAAATTATCGCACATGTCACTAAATTTCGTATAAAGTCTGACATGAACTTTAACCCTTTTTGGCAATTTTCTAGAACATTTTAATCCTCTAGCACATGCGAAAATGCTATTTTATGCAAATTTATTTTGCGATTGAATGAAAGGGTTTAAATATTCTAAAAAATTATGGTACGTACAATTTTACTAAATGTTACTAAACTTCACTATGCACTCTGATATGAATTTTAACCCTTTTTGGAATTTGTGTTAAAAATACACAATAAAAAATTTATGTTAAAATATTCGTACAAAACTTTTTGAACTGAGAATGTAAATAAAAATAAGTAAAAAAACTTTTTAAGTTAAACGGTTTTATGTTATACATACATTGCAATGTTTAAGATAAATGTACTAAAAACCAAAAAATAATAAAATAGATACAGTCGTGGGAATTATAAACATTTGCATAGACTAGACTAAAATAAAACCGTGGGGCACGTCAATTGTCTACAATCGTTGATTAAAATGTTTGTTTTGTAATGTTACACTATAATTAGGCAGTTGTTCAACCGACAACGATGGACGTGTGATAAGTAGGGCTAGAATGTGGAAAAAAGCTAGCAAGCTCGATTATAAGCGAGTTTTAGGGTTTCATAGTGGTGAGCGAGTAGTACTTTTATCATATGTTTTGTCGGTTAAAGACAAACTACGAGCAGTGAAACGATTCCTCGTGTGAATGTCCAACGATAAACTAGTTGAAACATCTCTTTTATTAACATAGAGTGTATAACTATTGGAATTTCCATGAGCAAGAAAATAGTAAGTATTTTCCTCACCGTCTGCGGGCCAACTGCCTAACGACGAATTAAACGATTCTTCTATCGCACATTAAGTCGATAATTTGTAGACAATTGACGTGCCCCCCGGTTTTATTTTAGTCTAGTCTATGCAAATGTTTATAATTCCCACGACTGTATCTATTTTATTATTTTTTGGTTTTTAGTACATTTATCTTAAACATTGCAATGTATGTATAACATAAAACCGTTTAACTTAAAAAGTTTTTTTACTTATTTTTATTTTCTAGTTTTTAGTTTTTATTTCGCATTCTGTTTAATTCATTTAGTGCTTCATTATTGCAAGGTTTCTTGCCCGTTAGTTTATTGCAGTCCAACGCCTCTATAGCGACCCACGCGCCACCTATCGGAAGTTTTTTTTAGGAAAATATTTCCTTTCAAGGTAGTAATACATGTTCCGAATTTCAGCCAAATCGGACCATAAATGCGATTTTTGTAAATATAGCGACCCACGCGCCACCTAGCGGAATTTTTTTTTTAAGAAAATATTTCTTTTCAAGGTAGTAATACATGTTCCGAATTTCAGCCAAATCGGACCATAAATGCGATTTTTGTAAATATAGCGACCCACGCGCCACCTAGCGGAATTTTTTTTTTAAGAAAATATTTCTTTTCAAGGTAGTAATACATGTTCCGAATTTCAGCCAAATCGGACCATAAATGTGATTTTTGTAAATATAGCGACCCACGCGCCACCTAGCGGAATTTTTTTTTTTTAAGAAAATATTTCTTTTCAAGGTAGTAATACATGTTCCGAATTTCAGCCAAATCGGACCATAAATGCGATTTTTGTAAATATAGCGACCCACGCGCCACCTAGCGGAATTTTTTTTTTAAGAAAATATTTCTTTTCAAGGTAGTAATACATGTTCCGAATTTCAGCCAAATAGGACCATAAATGCGATTTTTGTAAATATAGCGACCCACGCGCCACCTATCGGAATTTTTTTTTCATAATATTGCATTGTCATCGGGGTTATACATGCGTGCAAAATTTCAGATTAATCGGTTGACAGGAAGAGGGTGAAATTTGAATTACTAAATTTGACCCAAGAATAAAGAATAAATAATAAATAAAACAAACGGGGTGAGCTAAATAAAACCGTTTAAAAATCTCCAAGCCTTATTATATTTCAGCATATTTCTTTCATCTTGTGTTCTACTCAGTTTCTCTCCCAATCATTAACCCTAAAATTGTTGCACAGTGTTATGAGGAGTATAGAAAGAACGCAATTGGCAACGCTCAGAGAGGGTAAATTTGCATAGAAAACCTTGCAGAATTTAAAGGCAATCAGCAGTAACTGCAGGCAACAAAATGTTTCACCAAATATACAGCGCTGCTAAATTCTACAACTTTTTGCTGAAAACCAAAATGCAACACTGCTGAAATTGCTTGCTTTGCAATGAATACTCCCTTGCAGCTAAATACAATTTTCAGCCTTTTTTGTCTTTTTTTGCCCTTTTGCCGCAACATTCGCGTTTTTTATTTGCATCTTTTAACATTTGAAATTTTTTAATTTCACAATCGAATGAGCGTCTGCCTAGAGTCTACTAGAAAGGGCAGGAGAGGCTGCTAAAGCGAGTGTTGTTGTTCGCAGACATTTTCACTGCCGTTTAACGATTTTTCTTCTATGTACATACGCTCTTTTTTTAGTGGCTACTTTTATAAATTTGCAAATATATTTTCTCATTACAAATACACATACACACCCACTACTGAAGTGCTTTGTTTACCTTTGTTGTTTTTTTGGCAGAGAAAGGAAATGTGGTAGCGCGCCAGACAACTTGAAATATAAGCGCTGCGGCAGCCAAAAAAAAAGCTTAAATAAAATTTTAAATAATAGAAAAAAAATGCTTGTTATTGTTGTAAGCAGTGAAGCGCTTAAATGCGTCAGCATGAACTGCTGTAAACTTCACGAGTTGAGCTGGGGCTGAGGCTAAGTGCTGAGCGCGCACTTTGCTAGTGCAGCTAAGTTTAGTGGCATTTTTATGTTGGTGAGATTGCTGAAATATTGCATTTTTTTGTTGTTGCTTGCAACATACAAGCATTTTTGTTTGCTGTGGCTGCTTTGTTGTGTTTGGCAGAAATTTATTTTTAGTAATTTTTTGCAAAACGCTTCGGCGCGCTGACGCCACGCCACATCAAGTGGGAGTTAGCTGCGAACTGCGTTTTTATACTCAGCTGTACTAGTACACAGAGTATTATAGTTTTAATCACATAACGGTGGATTGTAACAGAATGAAATAATCGAGATAGATATAGACTTATATATATCAAAATGATCAGGGTGAAAAGAGAAATCGATTGAGCCATGTCCGTCCGTCCGTCCGTCCGTCCGTCCGTCCGTCCGTCCGTCCGTCCGTCCGTCTGTCCGTCCGTCCGTCCGTCCGTCCGTCTGTAAACACTCTAACTCGCGCAAAAATTGAGATATTTTGATGAAATTTGGAACGCAAGTTGGTATCGAGACTGGGACGGTTGGTATTGAAAATGGGCGAAATCGGACCATGACCACGCCCACTTTTCCTATATAGAAAAAATCGGAAATTTGGTATCTCAGCCACTAATATAGCTAGAGTTTTAAAATTTTACCCACGTATTGAGCTCGGGCCCTTATGAAGAAATTTGATGAAGTTTTGGAAAATGGGCGGTGCCACGCCCACTTATTAAGGGTCAAACATTGAAAGTTTTATATGTCATAACTCAGAAACCGTTGAAGATATATCGATGAAATTTGGTACGCGTAATTTGCTTACATAGACAAATGTTTTGACGAAAAATTATCAAAATCGGTTTACGGCCACGCCCACTTTTATATATGTGTATTATAAAGTGACCTAATAAAACCATTTTAAGCGATATCTCTGTCAAATATAAAGATCTATCATTGAAATTTTGTCGCATGAGTCCAACTATGGACATAAAACAAAAAACACAAAAATTTTGGAATATGGGCGGTGCCACGCCCACTTATTAAGGGGCAGACATTGAAAGTTTTATGAGTCATAACTCAGAAACCGTTGAAGATATATCGATGAAATTCGGTACGCGTAATATAATTACTTAGTCAAATGTTTTGGCGAAAAATTATCAAAATCGGTTGACGGCCACGCCCACTTTTATATATAGGAAATATAAGGGGGCCTAATAAAAACATTTTAAGCGATATCTCTGTCAAATATAAAGATCAATCACTGAGATTTTGTGGCAGGAGTCCAACTATGGACATAAAACAAAAACTACAAAAATTTTGGAAAATGGGCGGTGCCACGCCCACTTATTAAGGAGCGAATATTGAAAGTTTAATAAGCCATAACTCAGAAACCGTTAAAGATATATCGATGAAATCTGGTACGCGTGATATATTTACTTAGGCAAATGTGTGGACGAAAAATTACCAAAATCGGTTGACGACCGCGCCCACTTTTATATATGTGTATTATAAAGTGACCTAATAAAACCATTTTAAGCGATATCTATGTGAAATATAAAGATAATTCATTGAAATTTTGTGACATGAGTTTTACAATAGACCGGAAACAAAAAATAAAAAAGTTTGGAAAATGGGCGTGGCACCGCCTCTTTTTAGACAAAGGGATATATGAGATTTCTTAGCCTTTAACTCGACAAATAATTGAGATATTATGACGAAACTTGGTTTATACACTTTTATAACATGTGTTAATAGACACGCAAAAATGTATTGAAATCGGTTTATGACCACGCCTACTTTTTAACAAAGATATTTCTGGAACACCCTTTTGGAATTTGTAACGTGAAGTCTTTGTAACTAAAAGTCATAGAGGGATGAAATTTTGCACTAACAATAATATTTGTATGCTTATTTGGATGATTGATATAAATTTTGAAAATGGGCGTGGCTGCGCCCTGTTTATGCAGCACTCGTTTCATATAAAATACACCCTATATCGAACAAACGCAAACAAACAATGAAAGCATACAGCTGAGTATCTAATGTTCGATTGCACTCGAACTTAGGCTTCCTTACTTGTTTTTTGTGAAGTTTTGCGTAACAAAATACAAAAACACAAAATACATAGAAAGAAAATACATAAAAGCAGCAGCTGCAGTGAAGCAAAAATAAAAATAGGTAAAAAAACTTTTTAAGTTAAACGGTTTTATGTTATACATACATTGCAATGTTTAAGATAAATGTACTAAAAACCAAAAAATAATAAAATAGATACAGTCGTGGGAATTATAAACATTTGCATAGACTAGAATAAAATAAAACCGGGGGGCACGTCAATTGTCTACAAATTATCGACTTAATGTGCGATAGAAGAATCGTTTAATTCGTCGTTAGGCAGTTGGCCCGCAGACGGTGAGGAAATTACTTACTATTTTCTTGCTCATGGAAATTCCAATAGTTATACACTCCATGTTAATATAAGAGATGTTTCAACTAGTTTATCGTTGGACATTCACACGAGGAATCGTTTCACTGCTCGTAGTTTGTCTTTAACCGACAAAACATATGATAAAAGTACTACTCGCTCACCACTATGAAACCCTAAAACTCGCTTATAATCGAGCTTGCTAGCTTTTTTCCACATTCTAGCCCTACTTATCACACGTCCATCGTTGTCGGTTGAACAACTGCCTAATTATACTCGTAGTGTAACATTACAAAACAAACATTTTAATCAACGATTGTAGACAATTGACGTGCCCCACGGTTTTATTTTATTCTAGTCTATGCAAATGTTTATAATTCCCACGACTGTATCTATTTTATTATTTTTTGGTTTTTAGTACATTTATCTTAAACATTGCAATGTATGTATAACATAAAACCGTTTAACTTAAAAAGTTTTTTTACCTATTTTTATTTTCTAGTTTTTAGTTTTTATTTCGCATTCTGTTTAATTCATTTAGTGCTTCATTATTGCAAGGTTTCTTGCCCGTTAGTTTATTGCAGTCCAACGCCTCTATACGTAGTCCATGCAAAGTTCTTACTCTACTAAGAGCCACGTAGGCTTGACCTTCTTCAAACAGTTAATTAGGATTTTCAGTTTTAATTACCCCGATCTCAGCTCCACCTAGCGGAATTTTTTTTTAAGAAAATATTTCCTTTCAAGGTAGTAATACATGTTCCGAATTTCAGCCAAATCGGAGCATAAATGCGATTTTTGTAAATATAACGACCCACGCGCCACCTAGCGGAATTTTTTTTTAAAGAAAATATTTCTTTTCAAGGTAGTAATACATGTTCCGAATTTCAGCCAAATCGGACCATAAATGCGATTTTTGTAAATATAGCGACCCACGCGCCACCTTTCGGAAGTTTTTTTTTAGGAAAATATTTCCTTTCAAGGTAGTAATACATGTTCCGAATTTCAGCCAAATCGGAGCATAAATGCGATTTTTGTAAATATAACGACCCACGCGCCACCTAGCGGAATTTTTTTTTAAAGAAAATATTTCTTTTCAAGGTAGTAATACATGTTCCGAATTTCAGCCAAATCGGACCATAAATGCGATTTTTGTAAATATAGCGACCCACGCGCCACCTAGCGGAATTTTTTTTTAAAGAAAATATTTCTTTTCAAGGTAGTAATACATGTTCCGAATTTCAGCCAAATCGGACCATAAATGCGATTTTTGTAAATATAGCGACCCACGCGCCACCTATCGGAATTTTTTTTCATAATATTGCATTGTCATCGGGGTTATACATGCGTACAAAATTTCAGATTAATCGGTTAACAGGAAGAGGGTGAAATTTGAATTACTAAATTTGACCCAAGAATAAATAATAAATAATAAATAAAACAAACGGGGTGAGCTAAATAAAACCGTTTAAAAAATGTAGAAAAAGCATGAAGCAGCAGAATAGAGAAGAAGCATAGACGTATAGAAAAAAAGCAGGATAGAAGAACAAGTGCCATGTTTGAAAAAAAAAAAACAAATTCATTTGAGTAATGGCAAATACTAATGAGCTGTTCTTGCCGAGCGCCAAGTGGCATTACAACGCCCCATAAAATAAGAATAAAAATGTATGGCAAGACAGGCAAAATGCTGCGTACTTAAGCGTACGCGCTCTAATTTAACAACGTCTGCCATTTTTGCTAGCCATCGTGCTCGTAGAGCTGGGGCGCTGGAGTTGGTGGCGCACAAATATGTAGTAAATAAATTCCCCCAACTAATTTTTAAACAAGCTTTTACATACGCTGTCAACATACATATGTACCTAGCAAGCACAGGAAAAGAAGAAGAAAACAGAAAATATTACAAGTATGTACCTAAAGTATATACCAAAGCACATACCTAAAGTATATACAACATACCTTAAGTATGCACCTAAGTAGTTAAGGATTTGCTTGGCTGCATACATAAATGGGATTTACGACTTCTGTGCGTTCTTAGTTATTATGTAGAAAAGCGCGCCAAACGCACAATATTTTTGCGATTTTTGCGCGCGTACAAAGTCCACAATCCAGCAGAGCCCAGAGAGCTGTAGCCAAGTGGAGCTCTATGTAAAGCAGTGCGTATGCAAGTTGCTAGTGCATAAAATAATTTTTAAAGTATTTAAGTGCGTGCCATAAAAATGTGTGTACAAAAATAAAATCAAAATCATAAAGTATCTTCAAGTGTATACACTGGTGGCACTTTGGGCGTCGCGCCGCGGTGTTGCGCTAAGGTGAAAGCGAAGAGGTTTTGCGAAGCAATGAAAGAGTGCTAAGGCTTCTGGCAGAGTAGATACGCTCAAAAGAAAAGAGATCCGTGCTTTCCAGCAGATATCGCTTTGGTTCACTTCTCATATTTGGGAACCAGCATTAACTCCAAAAAATAATGTCAGCACGGAAATCCAACGAAGAATCGGTCTTTTCAATTGAAAAGTAAGTCCTCATGTACGGCGCAGAAGCTTGCACGAAGCTTGAAGTATTCGAGAGAAAATTTCTTCGGAAGATTTATGGACCTTTGCGTGTTAGCGACGACGAGTATAATGATGATGAGCTGTACGAGCTTTACGCAGACATCGTCATAGTAAAGCAAATAAAAACCCAGTGGCTACGTTGGGCATGTCATGTCGTGAGAATGCATGAAAGTGCTCCGACCCAGAAGGTATTTCTATCGAAACCCGCTAAAGGCAGCAGAGAAGGGAGACCTGTACTGCGTTGGGAAGATAAGGTGGAGACTGACTCGTCCTTATTGGTATTTGCAATTGGCGACACGCAGCACGAAACAGAAACGACTGGCGCGCTATATTGCACTCGGGCAGAAACGACAAGATGGTTACGCGCCTATCCCAGTCGAATAGGTTCATTCATAATTTAATATACACATTGGCGAATAGAAGCTCATCACCGAAGGAGTTCGCAACAATGTTCATTGGTGTAATAAGCTTCGACGTTTGCAGTTTTCAGTCTATAGTCTTTATTCAGCCTTAGTTGACTAAAAATAGTCAAATTTTTATTACTTTCAACCAAGGATGCATCGTAACGTTAATATTATCGTTTACCGAAAAAAAGCAATCGTTTCCGTTGACATTATTCAGGTTTTTACCGTTTACACAATTATCAAAATAATTTATAGTCGCAAAATAACGATAATGAAATTATCGAAATAATACCATTTCGTTGATTAGCGAAAAGAAATTATCAAAATGATTTCATTTCGTTGATTAGCGTTATCATAACCAAATTTATAACGTTGAAATGCTTAGTGCGCTCGCAATGCCGTCGCGAACAATCGGCCGAGTACTCGCATACATACATATATGCATATGCACACGAACTGCTACGATTTTACCCTGCAGGGAACTCAATAACTAGTGAGCAAAATTTCTAGTTCCGAACTAGCGAAAAGGTGCCAGAAGGGAACTAGATCAATTGTAGTTAGACCCTCACCAGTTCAGAAGGAGTGACCCTTATAAGACACACTTTGATTTGTATGCAATTTCGAAGTGACAAAATTTCTATGAAAATTTTTCGTTTGTTCAACTGCCGTCGGCTTTGTACATTTCTGCAATTCTCAGATGTTTAGTGAAGCATTTTATATAAAGAGTTTGCTATTTGCATCTTGTATGAAATGAAATGTTCCCCTAATTATGCTTTTCCGATCCCTCAGACTTATTTTTAATTTTTTTTTATTTTATTACTTTTTAAATATTATTGTAAATTTTTATTAAATAAATAAATAAAAAATATTAGTTAAAAAAAAATAAAAAAAAAAAATTATCATCCACCTTGACACCGGCAGGATTCGAACCCGCGCCCCTCAGATTGAAAGGCATATGCGTTAGCTAGTCGGCCATTGCGCCACTTGCATGAAGTGTGTCAAAGGCTGCACTTAAGCGACATATGTAAAACTGTAGAATTTGTAAGTACTTGTAACTAGTTGAGAACTATCGAAATTGTGCCAATAAACGAACTAGTGTAAACTGTAGAATTCAGTACTAGTTCGGAACTATCGAAAATGTAGTGCAGAGGGGGCAATTGACACCGCCTAGGACATCGCCGTGTTAATTTCGCCAGTTGATAACATGCAAAAGAGATTTATGTAGCTCGCACTAGTAGTGTCGAAAAATGCACTAGAAGCAACCTAGTTCGGAACTAGAGATTTTCCCTACAGGGTAGTGACAGCTGTGTATGTATGCGCCTCGTGCAGGCAATCTTTTTGTTGATTTACTTCGTTTCAACGTTACCGATTGCATTTTGATAATTTAGTTTTGTGAATTATCGAAACGAAATGGTTTTGATAATTTAGCGTTGCGAATTAACGAAACAAACCCATTTTGATAATTTAGCATTGTGAATTAACAAAACGAAATAGAATCCGTTCGTTCGTTAAGCATCTCTGCTTTCAACGCAATATGCTGGCAAATTTTTGCTGCCTAAATTTTCGTAAAGCATTTCAAAGCATTGGCAGATGCCTAAAAATCTTCGCGCCAGTCGCCTCTGGATTTCTGACAGCCTTAATGCCTGATTGACGCTTTAATATGCTAAACAACTAATACGTTAGCCAGGCCAGCGCAAACAGGCACAACGAGTGAAATATTATTGAATTTTTCAAAGAACTCTTGCATAGCATTAGCATAGAGTTTACTCTTCTTTGAATTTATTTTTAAACCTCTTAAGCTTTCAAATTAACAGAAAAATGGCAGCCGAACAGCAGCTAAATTTGTTTCTACTCTGTAATATACAAATCAGCGAATCGCCTTTGACAAGGCATACACACTATCTATTCTACAAACTATCTCAAGTATGCATTAGTCTGCTCTCTGTTTCGCTTAAGCCTAGACCACGCGCATTACGTGTAGTGCTGACGTAGCCAACGACGCGTCTCACTACTCGACTGCTGGCGCATTTTGAAACCGCGTCACAGTTGTCGTTAATCGCTTTTTGAGCTGTCACATTTAATACAGAAATAAATTTCTAGCTGCCTGTCTGTCGGTCTGATAGGCGTTTTCTCTTGCCGTGCTAGCGCTGCTTCTCTGCATTTAATTACGCGAATTTTCAATTTGTCAACGCTTAAGCTGTACTCTACTTCAAATTGCTGTTTTTTTTTCTTCATTAAGCCTATCCAGCCCTCTTATACATACTATTTTTATTTCATCATTTTTTTCTTTGTCTCATACTCCGTATTTGTGGCTTTAAGTCGCTGATATTGTCATAATAATAAAAAGTATAATAGCAATAATGATTATAATAATCCAGCAGCCTGTCTGCCACATTATTAAGCATTCAGCCGTCATCATAAACTCCCTTTTTGCTACTACCTACAGAGTGCTGCCTACTTTTTTCATTTTTTCATTTCATTTAAGTTTACTGCTTTATTGCCTTGTATTGTCAACTGTCATTATATTTTATTTTTTCTGACCACATGTCTTTATAATTAGTGCCCAAAATGTAATTCAATAAAAATTTAACAAATTTACTTATTATATTACACCCTCTCTGGTCTGCTGCCTTACAACAGAGCAACACAATCACGTGGATTACTACTTTACTTTAGCACAACAGCTCAATGACATTTTGCTCACCCTACTTATATGCATGTACTACAGCAGCATCAGCATTCTAGCTGTCATTTGGTATTACGAGTAGATATAGTAGCGCGCTCGCTGGCTTTTGTGTCACTCGCTAGTGTGTTGTCACCCCTCTAGTGTTGGGTGGTGTACACGGTTGTATTAATGATAGTTTTCCCTTGTTGTTGAGCGCATGGCTTGTGAGCATTGTTTTTGTACTACAAAAGCTATCCCTCATGTACTTTTACGAGTAAATTTAAATGTGTGTGTACCTCGATACTTCATTTCTTTTTTGCACTGCATTTTTCGCATTGCATCGCCAGATTCAGTTCAGTCAGTCACGAGTGTCACCCTCACCCTCATCAACCTCACGTTGCACTGTTGCTGTCATTTTAAATTTTCGTCTCACAACGAATATTAATTGTTTTGCGACATCCTTGCAAGCTATTTTTTGCTACTCATACCCTTGTGTAGGGTGTGCATTATAATCGCGCATATCAATGCGTGGCGTGTGTGAGGTCATTACACATATGTTGCAATCTGTGCGCGAGCGAGCGGGTGCTTGTTTTCGTGTCACATTGCAGCAGCAGCCAGTCAGCGTCGTGATGTGTCAAATGCAATTGTCAGTGCAGTGAAAAACTATTATTGCTTTCGCTTTTGAGTAAAAAAAAAGTAATTTTATCACATTTCTCCCTTCGCTTTTCCCGCTGCAATTTCAAGTTACACTTTCGCTTTTCTTCCATTTGGCATTTCTTCTACATTTTCTCCCAATCTGTGCAATTATTCATTTCCTCTTGCCAAGTTTTGTTTCTGTTTTCCTCTTCCTTTGCAATTTTAACTGCGCTTATCGTTATATTTGTTTATTTAGCTTCACACTACACCCTAGCACCTACTCTCCCTTAACACCTAATCTCCCTTAACACCTACTCTCCCCCCCATCGCACATAATTTTTTGGCAATTCGATACGAAAATTAACCTGCAGCATAATTTTTCTTTTCTAACACTTGGCGCATTTTTTGACATAATTTCCAAACGAAGCTGCAGCGTTGCCAAACATGTGTACATTACTCGTATGTAGCATAAGTGACAGCTGACAGTTGGCAAATGTTCACCCAGTAAAGCGAATGTGTCAAATAGCCAAAAAAAAAAACCAAACGAGTATGTGCCCGCTTCAGCGAGTGTGACTGCGACAAAAAATAGTGCACTGGCTGTGTGGGCAAGCAGAAGTCCCCGCGCGTTATTTAAGTTGACTTTTTTGTGCGCGCTCACTTTTTTACTTGCTCGTCCCTCTCCTACACACTACAAATGTACTTAGCAATCTGTGCGAGTGTCGTTGACAAATCATGCAATTTCTTTCTGGTTATGATTGCTCTGAGCAAGTGAAAGCGTGCATTTTATTGTTTTTGGCGCGGCGCATCCAATTATTCTATGTGACAGCGCCAAACGAAACGGACAATGGGTTGAGGTTATGATGAGCGGCCGCATTGAAAGTTAGTGGGAACGCTGTTTGTTGCAGAGAGTTTTGTCAGTGTTGTTAAGCATTTTTTTAAGCTAAAGAAACCCACTTGACTGCGTACGTAGATTTTTTCGATGATTAGGTCATTTAAAAGTTAACTTTGTACTTACCCACATACATAATGGAGTAATCCAGTCTTATTAATCAAAAAACCAAATCGAGTATGGCTTACCTGCAATGAAAAGGAAGCAGAAAAAGTAAATTAAAAACATTGAATTTAAAGAGGTAAGAAAATAATAAAAAATTATTATGCCAAAGTAAAAAAAGGCACACGCTTTTTCAGCATTGCAACCAGCAAAGACCCGCAACAGACTTGCTATTCGCCGGAAAGTCAACTCTAATTAAAAGTAACACGCTTTGATTAACTATGAAAAGAGGAGAGCAAGTAGAAAAAAAGAAGATAATTTTCAAGAAGAAGACAAATGTAAAAAAGAAAACTAATTGAAAGAAGAAAACAAAATAACGAAGGCAGCCACAACAAATTAGCTTGTCTAAAAAAACAAAGTCGCAAGCAAGATCTGGCTGTAGACTAATTTTTTGCGCGGGCAATTTGCAAAAGATTGAGGTGGGCGCATACAAAAAATAAAAAAAGCCGGCAGATCAAATCACGCTTGTCTGCGCATCACAAAAAACTAAAGCAGTTTCACTTTTATCCTATGCGCTGACTGGATGGAAAATGAAAGAACGCAAATGATGATCAAAAATGAACAAGAAAAAAAAAACAAAATTATGATAAAAGTAAAAGATAGAGCAAGCAAAGCAATGGAGGGTTAATCAATGATAAATGAAAAAATAAGAAAGTGAATCGGAGCAGCAAAGAAAATAAATGAGTTATAAAGAAAAAAGACACACGCCACACGAAAATCTTGTAATAAAACTATGCAAATGCAGAGAAGATAAGGAAAAAACTGGAGAAAAGGTGAAAGAAGGAAGTAAGGAAAGAAGGTGCTGAATGTGGAAGTACTAGAAAGACAAAATGAAAGAAAGGTGAGGTGTACGAAAGTAATAAAAAGAAAAAACTGAACGAAAGGTGAAAAGTACGAAAGTAATAGTAAGAAAAAAATAAACGCAAATTTAACACGAACAAGGAAATATTTGAAGACAAGATAGACAGCTGAAAGAAAAATCAATAAAATCAGGGAGCGAAAGAAGCCAATGGAACAAAAAAAGTTAGAAGGTAGAGCATAGCCTAACAAAATGTGCTAAAGGCTCAAAGCAAAAAAAAAAAAAAACGAAAGAGAAGCAACACTGGTCACTGAGATGTCATTTGCAGTGTTTTAAAAATTATAACCTGCCTAAAAATGTCAACTTTAATCTCGTTCTTAGCACACACTGTAGAGCTCTGGGCGTTTGTTTTCAAGTGCTGAAAATAGGTCTGCCAACCAAACTCAACCTAATGCTGTTTAGAAGGAGGCATTGCTAAACCAGCAACTATTTCAATTAGGCCTTAAAATTTGCATTGTTATGTAGTTATACCAATTTTTCTCCCCACACAAACAAAAGAAACAACACTAGTTACTGAGTTGCCAATTGCAGTGTTTTCAAGTTGATGCTGGCTGCCCAAAACTGTTAACATGGCGCTCTCACTCCAACCTAGCAAACATTCGGAACCATAAAAGAGTCAGAAAGGAATCCAAAACCGGAACGTGCACACTCATTAGGAGCTCATTTTGGTGTGCGAAATGTATGTATACATATATTTCTGTTCTTAAGGTGGTCGCCCGATATAAGCCTAATTTCATACATCATGTGAGCCTGAATAAGAGCCATAAAATACGACTATTGGACTCATATTCAGTGATGCCGTTTTGATACAATCGTATCAAATGTGATACTTTTTTAAGCCCAAGATACGTAGATACTTTTTATTTTGACGTAGAACAAATTTGATACCTTTTTAATCAACATCAAATAATTTTGATACGATTTAATCAAAATTAAAGAATATTAACCTATTCTTTTTCATTTTTAAGATTTTCTAAAAATTGTAACAACCTGTGTTTGCCGCGAAAAATATGTATTGTGAAAGTCTTGAAAATACCAAAAATGGGCAACATTTTATCAAACTGTATAGTAGGCATCACTACCCATGGCAGGCATGAGCAAAGAGCGTTATGTTTTATATTAACCATTATTTTAATAGCCTTTATGATTTTCTTGAATTAAATTGAATTCGAAAAATCTAAAATGATACTATTCATTATCTTTATATTTTTATATTGGTAAATGTAATAAAAAAACGATGTCACGTTAAAAACACGAAAGCAGCTTATTTTAATTTTGATTTTAATTTTTTTTCAAAAATTTTCGGTGATACGAAAAAAACCATGAAAGTATCAATTTTTGATACCAAATTTTTTGAGGTTGCGGCAACACTGCTCATATTTATTACTTCTTTTTCATTCTTTTTATGACCGCACCGAGAAAACTATATGGATAATCCTGTCCATATATATGGATAATTCTGTCTGATCCATAAACTATGGATATCATATCAATATAATGGGTATCACATCAAAAAAAAAATTTAACGTATAAATAAATATGGATATGGCATCCATATATATGGATAATCCTATCTGATCCATAAACTATGGATGTGAAATCGATATAGGTTTTTCCGTGCGGTAAAACCAAAAACTATTTTTTTTTTGCATTTTCCGTCCCCTGACGCAGTTCTCTTCATCCGCTCTCTCCATCCGGTTTCGGAAACAAACAAATTGTAGGAAAATAATTTCTTAAGCTTACATTCCACTCATACATATTTCGGACTCATATCAGATTCCAAAATTCTGAGTGCTCCGAAAATGTTTGCTGGGAAGCGCTAACCCAAAAAAAAGAGCATCGGGTGTGTGTTCTCAAGCTGAGAACAGGACAATGGTCAACGATACCCCACTTAATGATATTTAGCAGAGAGGTATCTTTCTAAACCAGCAAACCATTTGTATTAGACCTTCAAATTTGCATTATTATTTATGCCATTTTTTCTCTCAACTCAACATTTTATTATAATTTGGTTTTCAAGTATTTATTGTTAATGACATTACACATGTGCGTACATAAATCATTTTGCGTATGTCATATTTGACAGCTTATACTATGAAAGAAAGCAGGAAAAAAATGCCATATACCAAATATTAGATGCTCAACGCATGTGCGGCTGTGCAAAAAAAGGAAAATTCATTTGCTTTGGATAATCATTCATTATACGTGAGGAGGCAGTGAATGAATGGCAAGTGACAGGCCGAGCAAGCACAGGAAAAGGCAAGCAGTAATGGCAGCAGCACCATTTCACTAACTCTGCATTTGCTGCTGCCATGGCACACTCGGTTGATGTTTTGGGTCCAAGGTTATGTACTAAAGTTTTTAAGTATCAAAAAAATTTGGACAGTAAAAAATGGAAAATTAAAGTGTGAAAAGTATTTTTAGCAAACATTTTTTTAAGCACAACTATACCTTCTTACTCCCACTCCTAGCTGTCATTACCATGTAGTACTCCTGCATGATTCATTAATAATACCAAATTTTAAAGTTTGCTTGGGTGGAGTTGATTTTTTTTTAATAAGATAAATACTTTATTAGTTAAAAAATATTACTGAAAAAAATACGTTCAAGCGTCAAAAAGTGGCAGGAATTAATTGCCTTTTGCCTTTAGGTTACTTTGAAGCCTTTTTTAATCCCTTTTTTCAACATTTTTTATATATATTTTTCTTAAATATTTTCCTTTTTTCCTTCTCATTCAGCAAATTTAAACTTCAGAAACTTTAAAAACCTATTAAAGTAGGCCTCAGTTACCAAAAGATAACTATTTTCTTTTCATTTTTGATTTCATTTCACAAGTCCATAGTGACCATATGATATTCTTGACATGATTTGCGCAAATTTTTACACTTCCTTTTTTCTATAGCCAACAAACTAATTTTCTTTGTACACAGACATACTTTACAATACATCGTACATTCCATACCGTTGCTGTGGCAAGTTACTGGATAAACATAGTACACCTTTTCGTTTTTGTATACATATCTCAAACACATGTACTCTGTAGTATAGTTTAATATTTGCCAGCTTAATTAGGTCATGACCTGGTCAAATGTTGCCTCATTCTTTATAAATGTCAAAACCACACACACAAAAGAAAAACTAAAACCAACTAAAAACTCTTAGCAAAAGTTTTGGACAATACCAAAAATCTACCCGCGCCAAGCACACAAAACCCACTTTCTAAAATACTACTTTGTTTACACTACCAAAAATGGCACAAAGGCAAAAAAAGTCAACAACCCTGTGGTTCGTTGATGACTATGTAGAAAATAGTTTCGGCCACTTTGCTATTTTTAGTGTGTACCCAATGAACTTAAGCTTGGTTAGCGTTTTGAAAATGATTAACGAACGAGTTATTTTTTTTATAGCTCAGTTCCATAATGAATGTGGAAGGATTGTTATTCGATTCGAGAGGTAAATATTCCCCAGCAAAACAAAACCTTCGTTATCCGATGTATTTCAACTTGTTTATTGACTTCGTAAGCCAGCCTATAAACATAAAAAAATGTTAGCAAGAGAGGGAGAGAGAGAAAGAGTACTTGTCTTAGAATATGTTGTTGTTGTTAAAGCAGTACAAATCCCCTGCTTAGCCGGTACCTTTAGCTCACAGATCGTCCTCAGTTACAATTAACGGGAGGCCTATGAATGAGGCAGCATTTTTTAGGCTAGTCCAGAGCGACAATGGGGTTAAATGAATAGGTTTAAGTGGACATGTAAAGAGATGCTGTGTGTCATGCGGCATCTCTCCATATGTCGGGAATACATTAGGACCTAATGATTAGGTAGTCGAGGTCTATTCTGGCCCTATATGAGTTGAGGCGGCTGCAGTAACCTGACCGTAGATGCGCAAGGGTGACGCGAGTTTCCCTCGGTAGCACCAATTCCTCTTCTGCTATAGGGGATGGTTGATTTTTCAATATTATACGAGTATACGACGGACGGACTGAGACCAAGGTGGTGATGGTGTCAGCGTGTATCTCCTTTAGGACTTGCTTGTAACCCGCTGGGTCTAAGGATTGTTTTATATATTTTTCAACCTCTGGTGAGAGGTAGAATAGATGGCTCCTGACGTGCGCGAGCGGGGGGAGGGTAGGTTCTTCTTGTAGCAGATGACTATTAGGATGGCCCCTGCAGTAGAATTCCAGCCGAAAGTGCTTGTTTAGCATGATATTATGTTCCCCGACTGGGAGTAGGTACCTATGTCATCAGCAGATTACCCGTGGCTATACTGAGGGCTGAGTTTTGCCAGGCCTGGAGTTTTTGCCATTGGGTTCTGGAAGTCCCCTCTAGAATACATATGTCACTTGTTTCGCTTGTTATTCTTTTTTCTCGAGGATATTTGCAGAGTACTATAAAAATCAGAAATCTAAATTGTAATGGATTTAAAATGGTTACAAAAACTAGTTAAAATCTGGTTAAAACACTAGTTAAAAAGCTAGTTTAAAGAAACTAGCTAAGAAACGCTTTAACCAGTTTAAACTCGTTTAAAAACTGTTTATAAATTCATTATCAATTAGATATTCGAATATTCAATATCGCCCTTGAACATTCACCAAATTCTTTATTGGGTAGTGCGGACATTTGCTATGGCAGTTGAAGGACGCTGATTTTTTTTTTGCTCTACTACAACAAAATTGAATAACCAGTGACCGAATTAAAGTCAATGAACTTGTCACTAGCACACAAATGTGTGTGTGTGTGTGTGTGCGTGTGTGTGTGTAGGCAAATTTACATTTAAAATGTGGGTGATGCCTGCGAATCGCCAAAGCCAAGGTGGCAGAATGGGCGCATAATTAAGTATGCGGTTGTTGTTTTTTTTGTGTATTTCTCGCCTATTTGACCCAAACTGACCTGCTATACGCATAGATTTAATTAGCAAAGCAATTAAAATTTTATAATTTCCATTTTCTTTTTCACATTTAGATGCCCTGCCTTAACTCGTTTGTCAGAGAAAAAAAAGTGTGGCAACTCTCCCACTGCTACTAAATTCAATACAATTCACGCCACTTTGTTGGCTGTTTTTTTTTGCAATTCGATTTCTTTTCACAAAAAGATTTGAGTAAGCATTGAGAGAAGGTAGTCAACTGCTCCTCAATTGTAAAAGTAGTAGGTAAACATCAGTGGGGGTGACAGTTGAAAATTAGCACAGCGAATATAAAATTATGAAATTACTGGCACTTTGTTCTATTTTCGCACAAGCACAAAAAACAAAGTTGAAATGACCGTCATGCCACCAGCTGTTGACATGAAAAGTTCTTGTTGAAAAATGCTTTGACATTTTTATACCTTTCATGAGAATGAAATGGTATTATAACTTAGTGCCAAAAAATTTTTGTCGAAAGTACCAGAAGGAAGCGTGGGGGACCCACCAAAATATATACCGATATGGTCAGAATCACGAGCTGAGTCGATTAAGCCATGTCCGTCTGTCCGTCCGTCTGTGTGAACGCAAACTAGTCCCTCAGTTTTTGAGATATCTGAATGAAATTCGGAATACAGGTATGTTGTTATATGCAGCTGATCATTTGTCGGAACCGGCCGAATCGGACCACTATAACATATAGAAAACAACCGATTATTCAGATATACATGAAATTTTTGGATGTAATTTGTGCATAACTTCCCCATTTATACAGCTAAGGACATGAAACTTTGAAGCAGACGTGCCCATTTTGGCCCAAACAAGGTTACCGAAAATTGTCAAGATCGGACCACTATAACATATAGTTCCACAACATCCGATTATTCAGATATACACATTTTGGTGTATAACTCCTCCATTTTAACAGCTAACGGCCTGAAATTTTGAAGTATTTGTACCCATGTGGATCCAAACGAGATTGCAGAAAATTGTTAAGATCGGACCACTATAACCTATAGCTCCCCTACAACCGATTGTACAGATATACACATTTTGGTGTATAACTCCTCCACTTTAACAGCTAACGGCGTGAAATTTTGAAGTATTTGTACCCATATGGGCCCAAACGGGATTACCGAAAATTGTCAAGATCGGACCACTATAACATATAGCTCCCATACAACCGATTGTTCAGATATGCACATTTTGGTGTATAACTCCTCCATTTTAACAGCTAACGGTGTGAAATTTTGAAGTATTTGTACCCATATGGGCCCAAACGGGATTACCGAAAATTGTCAAGATCGGACCACTATAACATATAGCTCCCATACAACCGATTGTTCAGATATTTACATTTTGGTGTATAACTCCTCCATTTAAATAGCCAAGACACCATTTTTTCTAATAACTCTTTCCATAAATGAACCCACAGAATTAAAATTATAAATTAAACTTAATCCGGCTATGTACATACATAGGTAACTTTTCATTTCCCCACTCATGAAAGGTATGAAGTCTTCGGTACGGCCGAAGACAGCCGCGCTTTTACTTGTTTACATTTTCTTTGTTCTTGATAAGCTTGAAAAGTAAATAAAAAAACTTTGCGCTTTCATTCAAATTTCATTACTGAAGCTTTTTAATGGCTTTTTTGTTGGGGCAACTTTTTAATTTTTGTCGCACAACCTTGTCTTCTTCTGCTTTTTCCGCCTTACTTTGTTCACCACAAAAAAAAAAAGAAAAGAGTCCAGAAGAAAACACAAATAGCCTGAAAAGCGAATTCTGTGTCGACCCAATGGTCCACTTCTTTTACTAGATACTGCTGAAGGGCAGTGTCGCAGTGAATGAGTGACAAAATTTCAAGCGACGACAAGTTACAACAATAACAAAAACAAGAAAAATGCTGCTTAAAAGAAAAATACCAAAAAAGGAACTTGTTGTTGGCGCGTTGAGCGAATGTCAAGAGTAAAGAATGAGTACAAGAAAAAAAATAAAAATAAAAATGCATGCGTATTAAAAGAATTTTTTAATTAAAAAGCATTGCTGCTGCGTTCTGCAGGCATTGGTTGTGTGGGCAAGTGACAAAAAAATACAAAAACCAAAACATTGAAAAATGTGTTTTTGTTGTCAAACACATTCACAAAAACAATTTTCATAAAATAATTATAATTGTTAAAAATTTAACTTTTTTAATTTTTTAAGATTTTGTTTGCTGTTTTTTTTTTAATTTTTTTATTCTTTTTAACGATTTTGCTCGCTGTAATTGTAGAAAAAATCTAAAGAATAAATTATTTAAGCATCTCATTGCTTTCTCATAAATTTAATAACGCTAAATTGAGGTTATGTACAGCGCCTTTGCTGTCATTTGGAAATTTCAAGCTTGCGTTGAATGATGGGCTGTAGCAAGTGTTTGTAGCATTGTGAGCTTGCTGGTGGAAAAATAATTCAAATTTTTGTAATGTAACATAATCCGTATTCAAAAAATTTATGCTTAAGAACACATGTTCCGTCTCGTTACATGAGTATGACTCAATAACATAACTACAGGGTGTGCCGTATTTTAATTTTCTACTAGAGTGCTGCCTACAGTCGAAACTCGACAGTTTTTCTAGATGTTTTCTTATGACTAAAGTGCAAGTATAGTTTTTGTATAATTGTTTGTTGTTATTGTCACTGTTATCTACCATTTTCTTCTTGTTCCTGTTGATGCTGCTCCTTTTGTTGCTACTGACACTGCTACTATTTTGTATTTACTCGTCTTCCAAATTCTCCTACCTACTTCTTTCTTTCTATTTCTGCTCTTTTCTTTACTCAATTTATTTCCTAATTATTCTTTCTTATCCTTCTTAGTCCTTGACTTTATGTTTTTGTTGTAGTGCTTTTCCTACCTTTTTACGTTTCTGTATCTTTGAAACTACACACCACTTCCACCCAAACATGTTCATAATTGCATGGTAAGTTTGGTGAACACGCATGTACATGCATGGCCTTGTTACAGCTGTTCTGTTTTCAAAAGCATGCAACAACAACCATACGGATATTTTCCAACGGGTATTGTGGACGCATTTTCCAACCAATTTTAATGAAAATTGGCACAGTTCTATTTGAGAGCAATACCTTTCTAATGGTGTTGTTAGTTTTAAAATCGGTTCAGTAGTTTCGACGGAGAAGATGGAACAAAATTTATGTTAGCGTATTAATAATATAGATATATGTATGATGCAATCTACGGCTATTTAATTACCTTTACTAGCACCAACTATTAGGGATGAAAGAAAATGCTGTAAAAACGTAATACAAGGCTTGAGTGTCTGCCAAGTTCACTTAGAAGTCATGGAAGTCACCTCCATCTTGATACGTTACAGAACAATTTCAAAATCAGAAGTTGTGTACCGATTGAAGAGCTTGAGCTAATTCGCAGCATGTTTGTGAACTATTAGATAACCTACCTCACAGAGGGTGGGCGTGCAATTAAACTGGCACTGTAGACGGTTACCGAGGATTAAACGAAAAACATTGGCACGAGAACCAAAAGTCCAAGTGTTTTTTTAAATTCTTTGAAAATGACCTGGAGCCGGAAAAAACAGAAAATCTCTAACGAAGTGAAATGTTTTTATGATGATTTATGATGTTTTATTCGATTGTTCAAACATCTTGAATGCTCTGGTTGATATTCATTCGTATTTATTTGAGTCCCGTCACGAATATCCATAAACAAAAGCTCAAGCATCTCGGACTCGCCAACGATTTCTCTCGCTTTCAAAGCAGTCCTAAAAACCTCATACTCGGCCATTACTAATCGAAACAATCTCCAACTCGGGACAATCGCCAAAAATAAACATTTCAATTACGTTGACGAAGAGCGAATAAACTTTTGACGTGATTGAGATTTTGCAACGAGGGGTATTCTCTCGATTTTCTAAACATCTTAAGTCGTCCATCGCTATGTCTGGGACATAGACAGTACAGTGAACTACGAACAATTCATGAAAGGCATTTTAGCGCTTTATGTTTGCTAATGTGTGGTAGGGAAAAAATTCGTTCCGAAGTCAACAAGCTCCACTCTTTTATGTAGTTACTCTTTATTAGCCTGCAATTTGTACTAACATGCATATAGAAGCACCCTGTACCCCAAAAAAAAAAGAAGACCAAAAAAATAAGAAACAATAATTCACAACTCATCATTCGTTTGCTTGCCAGCCCCTAGCAGCCAGGCAGCCAACAAACAACATTTTTTAAAAGGGTGTGCTTGCGCTTCAATAGGCGATCTGTCATTTTTTGACACTTACAACACACACGCATGCAACCATGTCTTGAAAATGCATGTACATATGGAAATATACATAGCTGTATGCGCATATGTATGTACTAATATGAGAGCGTTTATTTCAGACAAGCTGTATGCACATTAGGGTGATCCAAAAATGTATGGAGAAGAATTGTATAACATATTTCCTCAAACTCACTCCCTATGTCTATGCTAATACAGTCGAAGATATCACATATAATTTTTTGTCCCGATTAGAGACAGTTAAGTGGTGTCGCAGAGGGGTCAAATTTCAGATTACCATATAGGTATCTAGATCAAAAGTTGAATTAATTTTTTTGAGTTTTCATATGGTAATCTGAACTGTCCGCAACTCTGTATCCATCTCCGATAGGGACCAAAATTTATATGTGGTATCTTTGACCGCACTTTAACCGATTTAGAGGGTGAGACTGAAAAAATTGTTCTTTTGGTTTTGAAGGCCACCCCAATGCATAAGCATACATACATATGTATGGGAAATACTGATGCTATAGCTTGACTTTTAAGTCTGTGCCGCTGATGCTGCCATGGATCATCATCATCTACCATCTCTTACGCTTAATTAACTGGAATTTTTACCACCAACGCGCTACAAAAGGAGCTTTTTGAGTGTTGTTTTTTGGATAATCTTTCTTCTGTTGTTTTGGGTAGTCTTTTTTTGCCTTTGCTAATCTTCCATTTTTGTATGTTGTGCCGCCAACACTTTTGTAATCTCAGCGCTTCAGTGTTTCAGTGTTGCAGCAACAGCATCACTTGCTTTTTGTATCGCCGCTATTTTGTCTGCATTTGATTAACATAATGAGTAACAGGCATGAGCAAAAATGCATAAATCAAAGCAGCAGCAACATCAACTACGTTTTTTGATGTGTTTATAATGCCATACACACATGTATGTATGCATGTTTGCTTATATGCAAGTTAACAAAATGCAATTTTGTATGAGTAATACGCTTTTGCCACATTTGACATGAAAAACAAAATGCTGCCGCCGTTGCTACGTGCGCAAGCAAGCGCAATACAGACTGTCACTTTTGATTATGGAAATCTTGTTGATGTGTAAACATCTTTGCTGTAGCTACGAGTAATTTCGAAAAACAGGTAAAGTTTACGCGTAAACATGTAAATGCGTAAACGAGTAAACATGTAAATGCGTAAACCGTAAATGACCTTTGTGTTAGGGCGCTGCTGTGTCAGTGTGAATCGCTTGGCATTGTCAGTGGTAGGTAGGTAGCTAGGCATGTACTTACAAATGCTTGCATGCATAGTCGTGCAAATGCAAATATTAGCAACAACAGCAACGAAGCGAAGCGAAGTTGTTGTTGTTTTTGTTTTCTGCAACAATGCGACAAATAGGCAAAATAAAAAGGGCCAACCTGTTTGAACATGTATGCAAATGTATGGATATGCATACCTACATCTACCTGTCTAATTTTCTGAGCAATATTGGTATCAAATGAAAGGTTTTGAGCAGGACTTCGATATGAAGCTCTTTTCATTGTGACTCCTAGGCCGGTTCTCCAGATATGGGTCAAAACGAGGACCGGATGATCCTTGAATGTTTCTGAGCAAAATTGGTATCAAATGAAATGTTTTGAGCAAGGCTTCTACAGGGAGCTTTGCTCTTTATGATTCCTAGTTCGGGTCCCGAGATATGGGCCAAAACGAGGACCCGGATGATCCTTGAATGTATCTGAACAATATTGGTATCAAATGAAAGGTTTTGAGCAGGACTTCGATATGAAGTTCTTTTAATTGTGACCCCTAGGCGGGTCTCCAGATATGGATCAAAACGGTGACCCTGATTATCCTGGAATGTTTCTGAGCAAAATTGGTATCAAATGAAAGGTTCTGAGCAGATCTTCTACACGGAGCTCTACTCTTTATGATTCCTATGTCGGGTCCCGAGATATGGGGAAATACGAGGACCTGGATGAGCCTTGAATGTTTCTGAGCAATATTGGTATCAAATGAAAGGTGTTGAGCAGGGATACTACATGGATGTCTATTCTTTACGATGTATAGGTCGGGTGCCGAGATATGGGCCAGAATAAGGACCGGATGATCCTTGAATGTTTCTGAGCAATATTGGTATCAAATAAAAGGTGTTGAGCAGGGCTTTCACATAGAGCTCTACTCATTTTATGAGTCCTAGATCGGGTCCCCAAATATGGGTCAAAATGTGACCCCGGATTAACCCGGAATGTTTCTGAGCAAAATTGGTATCAAATGAAAAGTGTTGAGCAGGATTTCTACACGGAGCTCTACTCTTTATGATTCCTAGGCCGGGTCTCCAGATATGGGTCAAACGTGGACTCTGATGATCTTGCATGTTTCTGAGTAATACAAAACAAAAGAAAATAAAAAATCAAAATTTAAAAACCAAAAACCAAAACAAACAAAAACAACAAAATAGTAGCAGTCACAATGACAACTAAAAATTACAAAAACGATAGTCGCATTTTAATCCATAGAAAACCAGGAAAAAAGGAATAAGGAAAAGGGAATAAATATCCGATTTCGAAACTGTTTACACATCAATGTTCATGAATACTTGCTATTCACGCTATTCAATAATAAAAAATATATGTATATCATTGCAACAATAGCTTCTTCTTCCTGCGCACTTCTTCTGTGTGAAGCGTCAACTTTTAAAAAGGGTGCAGTAGTTTATGGGTTTGTTAATAACAAAAGCGCGCCATTTTTTATGTGAAGGCTGTTGTGCGATATCTTTTAGCTGCATATCTTTTACCATTGCTGTGTCTCTGATATTTCTGCCAATTCGTTATGCGTTTCATACCAAAAAAAGGTGTGTGTGTTATTATATGACTGACAGTTAAGTTTGATATTCATAATTTGCATATGTTGCAAGTTTTCCCCTGTAAAACACTTTTCCTACGTCGCATTTGCATTTGTAATGCATTATTTTTGTGTATTTTTATTGCTTTCACGCATTTGCTATACATTTATTAATATCAAGTTATCTTTATATGCATTTTTTCACACTTTATTTTATTTACATACACAGAGAAAAAAGTACAATGGTTTTTTCAACCAACTTCATGGTTAATATTTTATTGGTTGATTTATTCATGTCAAAAGGCAAAAATGTAATATTCACATTTTCATTGTACCATTAACCAATATTTTGGTTGAAATCAATATCAAACAAAAAGTTGGTTACCCCAACGTGTATATTTGTAATATTAACCAAAAAATTGGTTGATTCATATCTAAAAAAAACATAAAAACATTTACGAAGCTTTATGGCTTCGGCTCTGTTGTGACCATCGCCTTCAACACCGTTTGTGCTTGACGAAGTTGAATGGCTGGACCCGAATTGCAGAGAGCGAGAGAGTTTTTTTGATGTTGTGATGAGCGCCGCTTGAAAAATTTTCGTTTATGAACAAAAGCAAATTGCGCCTCAAACCCTTCAACTGTACATACATATTTTTATTTTATTTAAACATGTGTTGGTTAATATTACCAACAAATTGTTTAATACTAACAAAAAATTGGTTGAAGATTTCAACTAACATTTTGTTATATCAACAAATATCATGGTTAATATGACCACAAACATGGTCAAAAAAATCAAACAATATCATGGTTAATATTACCAACAAATTGTTTAATAGTAACAAAAAATTGGTTGAAGATTTCAGTTTACGCAAGTTATGCTGTATAGCTTTCGTTCGTGCATTCGCATGCGGCTGTGAAAAGCTTCTGTAACTCTCAGCCGTCTTATGCATTGTTCGATCTATATAGTTTGAATTAGCAACTCATAGTCAGGGATTTTCACAATGAAAATGAGGTTGGCACTCCAACCTCGGAGCCGCAATCATGCGCCCCCCAACTGAATAAATTCAAGGGTTTTAAATATGGTATGTATGTGCATATATACATCCAATATATGCACATATGTACATACATATTTTTTTATTTTATTTAAACAGGCGTTGGTTAATATTACCAACAAATTGTTTAATAGTACCAAAAAATTGGTTGAAAATTTCAACTAACATTTTGTTATATTAACAAATATCATGGTTAATATGACCAAAAACATGGTCAAAAAAATCAAACAATATCATGGTTAATATTACCAACAAATTGTTTAATAGTAACAAAAAATTGGTTGAAAATTTCAACTAACATTTTGTTATATTAACAAATATCATGGTTAATATGACCAAAAACATGGTCAAAAAAATCAAACAATATCATGGTTAATATTACCAACAAATTGTTTAATAGTAACAAAAAATTGGTTGAAAATTTCAACTAACATTTTGTTATATTAACAAATATCATGGTTAATATGACCAAAAACATGGTCAAAAAAATCAAACAATATCATGGTTAATATTACCAACAAATTGTTTAATAGTAACAAAAAATTGGTTGAAAATTTCAACTAACATTTTGTTATATTAACAAATATCATGGTTAATATGACCAAAAACATGGTCAAAAAAATCAAACAATATCATGGTTAATATTACCAACAAATTGTTTAATAGTAACAAAAAATTGGTTGAAAATTTCAACTAACATTTTGTTATATTAACAAATATCATGGTTAATATGACCAAAAACATGGTCAAAAAAATCAAACAATATCATGGTTAATATTACCAACAAATTGTTTAATAGTAACAAAAAATTGGTTGAAAATTTCAACTAACATTTTGTTATATTAACAAATATCATGGTTAATATGACCAAAAACATGGTCAAAAAAATCAAACAATATCATGGTTAATATTACCAACAAATTGTTTAATAGTAACAAAAAATTGGTTGAAAATTTCAACTAACATTTTGTTATATTAACAAATATCATGGTTAATATGACCAAAAACATGGTCAAAAAAATCAAACAATATCATGGTTAATATTACCAACAAATTGTTTAATAGTACCAAAAAATTGGTTGAAAATTTCAACTAACATTTTGTTATATTAACAAATATCATGGTTAATATGACCAAAAACATGGTCAAAAAAATCAAACAATATCATGGTTAATATTACCAACAAATTGTTTAATAGTAACAAAAAATTGGTTGAAAATTTCAACTAACATTTTGTTATATTAACAAATATCATGGTTAATATGACCAAAAACATGGTCAAAAAAATCAAACAATATCATGGTTAATATTACCAACAAATTGTTTAATAGTAACAAAAAATTGGTTGAAAATTTCAACTAACATTTTGTTATATTAACAAATATCATGGTTAATATGACCAAAAACATGGTCAAAAAAATCAAACAATATCATGGTTAATATTACCAACAAATTGTTTAATAGTAACAAAAAATTGGTTGAAAATTTCAACTAACATTTTGTTATATTAACAAATATCATGGTTAATATGACCAAAAACATGGTCAAAAAAATCAAACAATATCATGGTTAATATTACCAACAAATTGTTTAATAGTAACAAAAAATTGGTTGAAAATTTCAACTAACATTTTGTTATATTAACAAATATCATGGTTAATATGACCAAAAACATGGTCAAAAAAATCAAACAATATCATGGTTAATATTACCAACAAATTGTTTAATAGTAACAAAAAATTGGTTGAAAATTTCAACTAACATTTTGTTATATTAACAAATATCATGGTTAATATGACCAAAAACATGGTCAAAAAAATCAAACAATATCATGGTTAATATTACCAACAAATTGTTTAATAGTAACAAAAAATTGGTTGAAAATTTCAACTAACATTTTGTTATATTAACAAATATCATGGTTAATATGACCAAAAACATGGTCAAAAAAATCAAACAATATCATGGTTAATATTACCAACAAATTGTTTAATAGTAACAAAAAATTGGTTGAAAATTTCAACTAACATTTTGTTATATTAACAAATATCATGGTTAATATGACCAAAAACATGGTCAAAAAAATCAAACAATATCATGGTTAATATTACCAACAAATTGTTTAATAGTAACAAAAAATTGGTTGAAAATTTCAACTAACATTTTGTTATATTAACAAATATCATGGTTAATATGACCAAAAACATGGTCAAAAAAATCAAACAATATCATGGTTAATATTACCAACAAATTGTTTAATAGTAACAAAAAATTGGTTGAAAATTTCAACTAACATTTTGTTATATTAACAAATATCATGGTTAATATGACCAAAAACATGGTCAAAAAAATCAAACAATATCATGGTTAATATTACCAACAAATTGTTTAATAGTAACAAAAAATTGGTTGAAAATTTCAACTAACATTTTGTTATATTAACAAATATCATGGTTAATATGACCAAAAACATGGTCAAAAAAATCAAACAATATCATGGTTAATATTACCAACAAATTGTTTAATAGTAACAAAAAATTGGTTGAAAATTTCAACTAACATTTTGTTATATTAACAAATATCATGGTTAATATGACCAAAAACATGGTCAAAAAAATCAAACAATATCATGGTTAATATTACCAACAAATTGTTTAATAGTAACAAAAAATTGGTTGAAAATTTCAACTAACATTTTGTTATATTAACAAATATCATGGTTAATATGACCAAAAACATGGTCAAAAAAATCAAACAATATCATGGTTAATATTACCAACAAATTGTTTAATAGTAACAAAAAATTGGTTGAAAATTTCAACTAACATTTTGTTATATTAACAAATATCATGGTTAATATGACCAAAAACATGGTCAAAAAAATCAAACAATATCATGGTTAATATTACCAACAAATTGTTTAATAGTAACAAAAAATTGGTTGAAAATTTCAACTAACATTTTGTTATATTAACAAATATCATGGTTAATATGACCAAAAACATGGTCAAAAAAATCAAACAATATCATGGTTAATATTACCAACAAATTGTTTAATAGTAACAAAAAATTGGTTGAAAATTTCAACTAACATTTTGTTATATTAACAAATATCATGGTTAATATGACCAAAAACATGGTCAAAAAAATCAAACAATATCATGGTTAATATTACCAACAAATTGTTTAATAGTAACAAAAAATTGGTTGAAAATTTCAACTAACATTTTGTTATATTAACAAATATCATGGTTAATATGACCAAAAACATGGTCAAAAAAATCAAACAATATCATGGTTAATATTACCAACAAATTGTTTAATAGTAACAAAAAATTGGTTGAAAATTTCAACTAACATTTTGTTATATTAACAAATATCATGGTTAATATGACCAAAAACATGGTCAAAAAAATCAAACAATATCATGGTTAATATTACCAACAAATTGTTTAATAGTAACAAAAAATTGGTTGAAAATTTCAACTAACATTTTGTTATATTAACAAATATCATGGTTAATATGACCAAAAACATGGTCAAAAAAATCAAACAATATCATGGTTAATATTACCAACAAATTGTTTAATAGTAACAAAAAATTGGTTGAAAATTTCAACTAACATTTTGTTATATTAACAAATATCATGGTTAATATGACCAAAAACATGGTCAAAAAAATCAAACAATATCATGGTTAATATTACCAACAAATTGTTTAATAGTAACAAAAAATTGGTTGAAAATTTCAACTAACATTTTGTTATATTAACAAATATCATGGTTAATATGACCAAAAACATGGTCAAAAAAATCAAACAATATCATGGTTAATATTACCAACAAATTGTTTAATAGTACCAAAAAATTGGTTGAAAATTTCAACTAACATTTTGTTATATTAACAAATATCATGGTTAATATGACCAAAAACATGGTCAAAAAAATCAAACAATATCATGGTTAATATTACCAACAAATTGTTTAATAGTAACAAAAAATTGGTTGAAAATTTCAACTAACATTTTGTTATATTAACAAATATCATGGTTAATATGACCAAAAACATGGTCAAAAAAATCAAACAATATCATGGTTAATATTACCAACAAATTGTTTAATAGTAACAAAAAATTGGTTGAAAATTTCAACTAACATTTTGTTATATTAACAAATATCATGGTTAATATGACCAAAAACATGGTCAAAAAAATCAAACAATATCATGGTTAATATTACCAACAAATTGTTTAATAGTAACAAAAAATTGGTTGAAAATTTCAACTAACATTTTGTTATATTAACAAATATCATGGTTAATATGACCAAAAACATGGTCAAAAAAATCAAACAATATCATGGTTAATATTACCAACAAATTGTTTAATAGTAACAAAAAATTGGTTGAAAATTTCAACTAACATTTTGTTATATTAACAAATATCATGGTTAATATGACCAAAAACATGGTCAAAAAAATCAAACAATATCATGGTTAATATTACCAACAAATTGTTTAATAGTAACAAAAAATTGGTTGAAAATTTCAACTAACATTTTGTTATATTAACAAATATCATGGTTAATATGACCAAAAACATGGTCAAAAAAATCAAACAATATCATGGTTAATATTACCAACAAATTGTTTAATAGTACCAAAAAATTGGTTGAAAATTTCAACTAACATTTTGTTATATTAACAAATATCATGGTTAATATGACCAAAAACATGGTCAAAAAAATCAAACAATATCATGGTTAATATTACCAACAAATTGTTTAATAGTAACAAAAAATTGGTTGAAAATTTCAACTAACATTTTGTTATATTAACAAATATCATGGTTAATATGACCAAAAACATGGTCAAAAAAATCAAACAATATCATGGTTAATATTACCAACAAATTGTTTAATAGTAACAAAAAATTGGTTGAAAATTTCAACTAACATTTTGTTATATTAACAAATATCATGGTTAATATGACCAAAAACATGGTCAAAAAAATCAAACAATATCATGGTTAATATTACCAACAAATTGTTTAATAGTAACAAAAAATTGGTTGAAAATTTCAACTAACATTTTGTTATATTAACAAATATCATGGTTAATATGACCAAAAACATGGTCAAAAAAATCAAACAATATCATGGTTAATATTACCAACAAATTGTTTAATAGTACCAAAAAATTGGTTGAAAATTTCAACTAACATTTTGTTATATTAACAAATATCATGGTTAATATGACCAAAAACATGGTCAAAAAAATCAAACAATATCATGGTTAATATTACCAACAAATTGTTTAATAGTAACAAAAAATTGGTTGAAAATTTCAACTAACATTTTGTTATATTAACAAATATCATGGTTAATATGACCAAAAACATGGTCAAAAAAATCAAACAATATCATGGTTAATATTACCAACAAATTGTTTAATAGTAACAAAAAATTGGTTGAAAATTTCAACTAACATTTTGTTATATTAACAAATATCATGGTTAATATGACCAAAAACATGGTCAAAAAAATCAAACAATATCATGGTTAATATTACCAACAAATTGTTTAATAGTAACAAAAAATTGGTTGAAAATTTCAACTAACATTTTGTTATATTAACAAATATCATGGTTAATATGACCAAAAACATGGTCAAAAAAATCAAACAATATCATGGTTAATATTACCAACAAATTGTTTAATAGTACCAAAAAATTGGTTGAAAATTTCAACTAACATTTTGTTATATTAACAAATATCATGGTTAATATGACCAAAAACATGGTCAAAAAAATCAAACAATATCATGGTTAATATTACCAACAAATTGTTTAATAGTAACAAAAAATTGGTTGAAAATTTCAACTAACATTTTGTTATATTAACAAATATCATGGTTAATATGACCAAAAACATGGTCAAAAAAATCAAACAATATCATGGTTAATATTACCAACAAATTGTTTAATAGTAACAAAAAATTGGTTGAAAATTTCAACTAACATTTTGTTATATTAACAAATATCATGGTTAATATGACCAAAAACATGGTCAAAAAATCAAACAATATCATGGTTAATATTACCAACAAATTGTTTAATAGTAACAAAAAATTGGTTGAAAATTTCAACTAACATTTTGTTATATTAACAAATATCATGGTTAATATGACCAAAAACATGGTCAAAAAAATCAAACAATATCATGGTTAATATTACCAACAAATTGTTTAATAGTAACAAAAAATTGGTTGAAAATTTCAACTAACATTTTGTTATATTAACAAATATCATGGTTAATATGACCAAAAACATGGTCAAAAAAATCAAACAATATCATGGTTAATATTACCAACAAATTGTTTAATAGTAACAAAAAATTGGTTGAAAATTTCAACTAACATTTTGTTATATTAACAAATATCATGGTTAATATGACCAAAAACATGGTCAAAAAAATCAAACAATATCATGGTTAATATTACCAACAAATTGTTTAATAGTAACAAAAAATTGGTTGAAAATTTCAACTAACATTTTGTTATATTAACAAATATCATGGTTAATATGACCAAAAATATGGTCAAAAAAATCAAACAATATCATGTTTAATATAACCAACATTTTGTTTAATAGTAACAACAAATTGGTTGAAAATTTCAACTAACATTTTGTTATATCAACAAATATCATGGTTGATATAACCAAAAGCACTGTCTAATATATCAACCATGGTAATTGTAATATTAAACAAAATTCACATTGATTCCATTTCAAGTGTGAAATTAGTACTATTAACCAACTTTTGGTTGATTTTTCTCTCAGTGTACCTTTTTGTATTACTTTTTTTTGTTATTCCCTTTTTTGTTTTTGTATTGTGGGTGCGTGACAGCATTTTAAGCGATTCATCACAAATGCGCACGCATGCCACGTACTGTTTTGTTTTTTTCTTGCCCCTTTTTTGGTTCATTATGCGCTTCATGCCACAAACTCGTTTATCATAATTCCTTGTTCTGTTTTCTTTTTTTTTTTTTTTTGTTTGCTAAACTCATTTACATTTGTAATGCATTTTTTTGTATATTTCTTTCAATTATCGTGGTGTTATTGCACTCGTGGAGGATTGCTATGTCATTCTTATGTTCTATGCCTTGTATTGCAGTTTCATCAATAGGCTGAATCATACCGCATATTTTATTTTCCGGGTTTCATTAAGTGCTTTTTCCCCCTTTAATTATGAAGAGGTATCCATTGATATTTTATATTATAATTTTATCGATTATCTTGTACCTTCGCCTTAACATGTTATGAAAAATACTTTGTTGTACTATAGTTTACTTAAGCGTTCCTTCATTTCTTCAATGCTTTTTACAAAGCAGGGTTTTTGTTTAGAGAAAGCATCATAAAAGCCTCTAATCAACAATCTTCTCAGCTAAAGAAATCACCATAAGCCGTTATAGAACATGAGAGCAAGTTGTTCTGTGATTTTAACCGTTCAAGAAAAGCTTTTCTGGTTTAAAATGCCATTAAATCTCCAATTAACAATGTTTTTATCCAAAGAAATACTTCCAGAGGCTTCCAGCACGTTGTACTGCGATTTTCACTGTCCAAGGCAACTTTTCTTGGTTTCAAACGCCACTAAAGTCTCCACTTGGCAGCTTCTTTACCCAAACAAGTGTTTATGCGATGGTAAAGAGTTTTAGAGCACACTGTTTTGGGGATTTCGCTGTCCAAGAAAGCCTTTCCTGGTTTTAAATTCTGTAACCTCTTTCGCACAAAAAAGTGATTAATCGATGGTACAGGGGTTTAAAGCACATTGTTCTGAGGTTTTTTCTGTCCCAGAAGGCCCTTCCTGGTTACAACTTCATATAATATTAGTTCAACACTTCATGAAAGCCTCCATAAAAGTAACCACTTGACAATGCCCTTAACCAGAGAAGCTATCATCAGATAGTATAGGAGATTAAGGCATTTTGTTCTGAGATTTTCAATCCTTCATGAACTGATTGTCATACCACACCGAATACCTCTATTTACTTTTCTAAGCTAAGTAAAGCATCCACTTGACGGACTCTTTACCCAAAGAAATGATTAATCGATGGTACAGAGATTTAAATCACATTTTTCTAAAGCCCCCACTTAACAACTTCTTTACCCAAATAAATTAATATTCGATGGTACAGAGTTTTAGAGCACATTGTCTGAGGTTTTCGCTGTCCCAGAAAGCCCTTCCTGGTTAGATTTGCATAAAAAGTTGGTTTTACACACCTGGAAAGCCTCCATAAAATCTCCCACTTGACAATCTCCTAAATCAGCAGAGCGTTCATCAGATAGTATAGGAGATTAAGGCGTATTGTGCTAAGGTTTTCAATCCTTCATGATTGGTCTCTCCTTATCACCCCATAGAAAGACTTCTGTAACTAATTCTATATGCTTAAATTTCCTGCCTAATTCTCATCACCATTAAAACTCTTCCTACTTACTCATGCCATAAACATTCATCATTAAAACTCCATTAAACAAAACGCTGTTTCGAAAGCTCAACGCCAACCTACTTAACCCATTTGACCCTTTAGTGTTTTTTAAGCTTCCCATGAAACCCAATCATCCTTGCTTAAAATTCCTCTTTAGCCTTTGCTACTAATTCATCAGCTATACATTAAACACCGTTTAATTATCATTACATTACATATTATTTATTATTATTATTATTGCCAAAGTTTAAATAATTCGTCATCGCAAGGCAAGTCATCAAGGCATGAACACTGACTGAGTGATGCTTTACAGTTTTAATTTTTTTTAGTGTTTCCTTTTAACTGAAAAAGCACATCTGTGTATACTAATTTTTCAAAAATTCACAACGTCACGCTCATCGATCACTTTGGTAATTTCCTTAGCGCTTAAGCAGTGAAAAAAAAAAAAAAAAAAGAACTACTAATAACAATAAATTTAACCCTTCAAAAAGTAATAAAGAAACACATGTATGTGCTTACCTACAAATAAAAAAATGCATGCTTATAAAACAAATTTTGACCGCGCTGCAATTGCGGCTAATTATTAATTTTTTTATTTAATTCTTTTACCAATATTCTTTAGTCACACATCAAAGCGTTAATGCAATGTATTTTTGAAGCGCGTTTGGCTTGCGACGAGTAAAAAAAGAAGAAGTGGCACACAGTGAGTGAGCGAGTAAGTCGGTAACTGCGCGCCCCGCATACTTCAGCGAGTAAAATAATTCATTCTCATATGTACATCAGCTAGTAAAATTTATAATTTTCTCATACTTCAGCTGGTAGCAGTCCCAACACATACTTTGAAGCGCTGAGCAGTCATGCTTAAATAGTTTACTGGCACAGCGTTGCATTTTTCTTGCTGCTTTGCGCTTGAAGTTTTTCCCATTTACTTCTTTCTGTTGCAATTAATTGCTTTTTATTGCAAAAAAAAAGTTTTTACACATTTTTTTGCTTTACAACGCACATAAAAAAATATTGTTCTTGAAACATAGTAAATTTTTTTCGTAATTTAAAATTTGTTTGTATTCCCTCCTTTTTCACATTTTGCTTACTGAGTCACTAGCGTAAAGTTCTTATTTTTATTTGCTTTTACATTGTAGCTCCTCTAATATTAATTCTTTTGCTACTTCGCCTTCAGCATCCAGTTTTTTCTCGTCGCCTCTTGGCAACGCTTCAAAACCAAACGCCCATTGGCGCAACTGCTGCTACTTGTTCGTTTGCTCATTCATTGGCTGCGCAGCGGCGATCAATCACTTGCTTGCTGTCAATTCTGACACTTTTAAACTGCGCGCATTTTTCGACATTTACGGCGCACGATGTTGTAGTTTTTTGTGTGTTGTGTTGAAAATGGATTTACTGATTTTCAATCCCTTAACTGGCAAGCAGTTTTTCTTCCTCTTTTTTTTGGCCTTTACATGTTGCTTTATAGGATTTTTTACGTTGCGCCTTCGTCAAGTTAAAATTCCAATTTTGTTTAGTGCGCTTCTTGTTCTTGTTCTTTTTCTCTTTTTTCGTTTCTTAGTTTTACCTATCCTTCCACGAAATATTACATTTATTTATAAATTTTTTCCATGCTTTTTAAATTAAAATTTTCACACCGCTTGGCGTTTAATTAAATTTGCGGTTGCCATAACCTCACTTTTTTTTTTAGTAACTCTCTCATGTGTTGAAAATGCATTGCAAATTTCTTTTGCTAGAAAAAAATGCATGCTAAAAGTGCGCTTAAGCAAAAATTTGGCTTGAAAAACTCACATATGCAACCCTGCGTTTCGTTGCTTCGGGTTAAATGTCAACTGTCAAAAAATGACATATGACAATTGGTAAACTAGGGAGTACTCACATGTATGAGTGTGCTGTGTTAAATAATACGCGGGTGTGCTTTCATATCTACATATGTATGTGCATTTTTTTGGCACACCTTTTGCGCCAAAAAAAAATATATATATAGAAAAATATATGACACTAAAGGGCAATATGTAATTGTCAAATATTGGCATATCTATGAATTGCCAAACAGCTTGCGAAAATACGAGTAGCGGTAGTTAACCTTTCGCTGACAACAGCGCGCTGTACGCGATCTGTTAAGCGAGATAAGCGTATGCATTTAAACGGCACAAAAAATGTAACGAGTGACATGCTACACCTTTCCACTAACTATACAAAAGAAATTAAAGCAAACTATAAATGTATAGAAAAAACTAACTAATAAATAAGAAAATGTGTGCTGAAAAAAATTGCACAATGCAAAACTGTCAATTTAATTTTTCCCCAATTGTTTTGCAATCGTTCGTTTGCTCTCTTCACCTAATTGGTGCTGCCACCTGTTCTGACAACGTGCAATTCAACTGTTGCGCCACGTGCGCGCATAATTTTACATAAATAATTTAAAAAGCTACCTTATATCATGTTCAGACATAAAAATTAATTAAGTCAATTGGGGTTGATTGAACATCTTTAGATTTGGTGTTCAGACATATTTAATTTACTTGGACCATTTAACAGGTCGGCTCAAGATACATACACACATACACGCCGTGAGCTGAATATCAAACTCTCGTGACCTAAATGTCAAAATTGCAAGGAGGACGAAATAATTTGACATTCATCTCACAATTTTTACCAATCGTAAACACGAATGCATGTATAAAATAAGCAGAAATAAAAACAAATTTGATAGGTGATGAAGAAGAACAAGAATGCAGCTGATCTGACGAACCAACCTGTTTAGTGGACACTGACGCTAATCACATTTCTCTTTTCATGACATTTCATTTTACTTATGAAACAAGCCTTTTAACAGGGTTGCATGCAGAATTGTTCTTCATTAACAACTCATTAATTTCTAATGAAGCATTAACTTGGTCAATTTTTGTATGGTAAATTGAGAATCATTGGGCTTGAAAATTGAATGAAGGCTCTTAATGTTCAATTAAGGTTGTGTCTGAACATAACATTATTTATGGCAGTGCACACTTTTTTCGGCAAACCTTTTTGCTGTATGTGCTTTTTTCGTGTACTTAGTCGTCGTACGTACTTAAAATGTCGCCATGTTGAGTTGAGTTCGCCGCGTTGTGTGTTTTGCTGCTGTTGGTGTAAGCAGCTTTTTGTTGTTTTTCTTTTTTTGGTGTTATGGTGTAAGTAGTTGGCGCGTTGACATATGCAACTGTCATGTTTGATGTTGACAGCTGTCAGCTGAGCTGCTTTCTTTTATAGTTGCAGTTATGTATGTATGTAGGTGATATTAGCGAAAAATTTATGGATTTTGAGTGAGCTCAAGTGTTATGTAAGTTTTACTATAGTTTTATTTATGTAAGTAAGTTCTTTGGTTTGGCTTTCATTTTTTATTTGACCATTTATGGTGGCAGAAAATTCGAGCGAAAATTTGTTTAACATAAAAACACATTAGCATAAAATTTTTGTATGTTGCGAAAATAGGCAACACTACACCCTCGAGAACCACCCTTGCCTCGGCACTTTATAATAAAATGCAACCGGTACGCTTAGACCTAGTGCCCAGGAGCATAGCATTAATAACTCTAACCCAGTATTCACGGGATATTGGGCTATTGGCCCGATTGGATTGGAGCGGAGGAGACGTTGGACGAGACGCTGGAGCGCTTGCTATGCAAATGTCCTTCGCACTGTCTAGGCAGAATGAAACTCCTTCGAAATACTTTCTTCGAAAGCCTCTCGGAACTCAGACCTGAGGAGCTTCTTAGATACCTAAACTTAACAGGATGGATATAGGGCGTATGACCTGCTCTGGTTTACGAATTAAAATTCTCATTTACCCTATTCTTCTGGTTCTGTTCTTTAGTCAAGAGTCGTGGTATTGGTATCAAAACGGCGCTTCGACGCTAATTGGAGTCTGTGGGACTCACTACTCAAACCAACCAACCAACCTAATATATGGCTCAAGGGAAAAGGCTAATGGCTCCGTGTATAGAAGTCTACTTAAGTGGGGAATGTTTTTGACTGCCATTCACCTGGGGGATGGTTAGAGCGATTCTTTTGCATGCGGAGCAAGCAACTCACGACTTCCTTCTAGGTCAGTGGATTTTAGTCACCTCTTGCGAGAGGTATTCCTTACTACGGGTATATTCTAAGCCCCGCTGGACTTCCTCGCAGTGTCCTCTGGATAGCTGTCGAACTGCTGAACTAATGTCAGAAGGCGAAAACTCCGACATATTCGAGTTAAGGGTTTGCTGAGGTGAATAACTGCAGCGTCTGTTCGCCAGAAGGTGCAGCTGCGAGCGAACGTCTATCCTGGCTCTCTATATAAACTTGTGGCAAACAACAACAACTTGCACAGTGTGGGTTTTGCGACGCGCTTGGGACACACCACACAAAGGCCTATACAATGAAAAGGACAAATAAGCATCGGATGATTTCTCTATAAAACCTCAGTGCTTGAATAAAAACACCAAGTGGTGAATCTTTGCATCACGAAAACCGAAAAATAAAATTAAATCCACTTAATGGCCAATGTCCATGAAGAGGCAGTAGGTACTGTAGATTTCTTTTTGGTGGCTTGTTTTTCCGACAGGGTAGTAACACCAAATTTTGACAAGGGATGACGGAAAATCGTTCCACAATACATCACTATAGATTTCCATATGTTTGGAATCCTCACTGGATTTAGCCGATTCAAACGAACCTATTAAATGAGATCGACCACATCATCATCTACTTCGAATGACCCAAACATAACTACACTCAAATAAATTTTGGTATAAATTTTAAACTTTTTTGGTCGATATATAGGACACGACCGAAAAATTATTAAAATTTAAACTTTGAAAAAGTTAAAAGATTTTTAAACTTTTAAGGTTTAGATTTTATTCCAAATTAAAATTTATTTTAAGACTTTCAAAAGTTTAAAATTTAAACCTTTTTTGGTTTAAATAAAAAAAAAATATCTGCTCCCAAATCCTCTTCATGCTTTTCTCTATTGTATCTTCTTTAATATCCTTTTTTCTCCTTTTCTTCCATATTTTCTCCCCCGAACATCCCCTTAATCCTTTTCCATATTGTGCCTTTTTCCTCTCCTCTTCTTCTCCTTTTCTTCCTTCTTCATTTTATCTGTTTCCATAATTATTTTGTGTTTGTTTGTTTCTCCATTCAAACAACGCCACACAGTCATTCACTCAAATTGTCTAATAACAATAAATGAGCTTTTTATATTGTTCATTTCTCAAAAAAGGAAGTTGGAATTTTAAATCAAAAATTAAAATTTTTTTGTTGAAACCAAATTTTACGGCCAATGAAAGTTTAAAAATTAAACCTTAAAAGTTTAAATGAGAAAAAGTGTAAGATTTAAACCAAAAAAGTATGAAATTTATTCCAAAAAATACTTTGAAATATTTGAACTTTTGTAAGTTTGAATTTTAAACCAAAAAGGAATAAGCAACTTTTAAACTTACGAATGTTCAAAATTTAACCCAAAAAAAGTTTTAAATTTCTTTCAAACCAAATCAAAGTTTAAAAAATATCCCAATATTTATAACAGTGTAGGCCGAAATTTTTTCTCCAATCTGAGATGTTCCTTTTAGTTTTTCCTACAAATTGATCCACCCGATCATGAAGCCGACTTCAAAAGGCTTTATCGTGACACAAAAGCAATCCAAAAGTCATACCGACTATGGGGAATTGGTGACCTCGAATGGTTCTTATAATTTCTTTGTATCAACATCAATATTTGCAACAGTAGCTACATATTTATGCATGCAAATTCCGCACAGAGCTGGCAATTAGGTCAAACTAAATTGAAAATATTAAATTCTGAACGGAGTAAATCAGTTTTACACACTTTGCAGTCTTAATTTTTGTATTATAGCAAATTTAATACTAAATATATTTTCCATGTAGAATCTCTCGCAAAAAACGGATACATAAATTACACCCTTTCACTTCGCTTTGCGCACAAACAGCAATTACTTATAAAGCGTTGCTAAGCCAAGTCAATTTTCGCGCATTTTAGTTGCAGGAAAATGCATTTCACACGCAAAACACACATATTACTTTTATATACTCGCAAATGTACATAAAAATATCCATTGCAATATATGTACACGCAAATTGTGCAATATTTTCCCACATTGCGTTGCATGTTGGCTATTGGATGGATGGTTGGTCAGTCCATCCAGTCAGTCAGTCAGTCAAAGCCGCGGCGCCCGCAAGCGATTTGCTTCAAGCATTTTCATTAAAAATGTAAAAGCATAGCAAAAAAAAAAATGCATTTCGATGCAACGCAACGCATTAAGTGTTGTTTAATTTATTATTTTACAACAAGCAATAATACTAAATACAAACAAACACGGCGCGACGACGATGATGTTGAGAACAAGCGAAGATATGTGTGTATATGAAACGCAACAGAACACACACAAATTGTATTTGGTTGGCAACGCCAATGAAAATAGAAGAACTCCGACGCCGCGCGCCAAACCAGCCTTTATTTTTGCGGATACTACTAAAATGCGGCGAACTTTAGCACTGCTAATCGAGATGTGTGGCTACGCAAAATGCAATTATTTGCTTGCTGTTCTAAAATATTAGATGTACACAAATATATGTACTACAAGTACAACCAAGCATTTCTATAAAGAACGACCGCCACTACAATCCTCAGTACTTCAGCTAATGCCAAACGGCGCGTTGCTTGTGAAAACACACTAACCATAAAATGGGCGTTGCAATAAGTTTTAGGTGGTGGAGCAAGCGGAAAAGTAGAAAATTAAAAATTGTGTGAAATATGCGGCGATAATGCCGAAACGCCATATAAATGTATGATGCATGTGTGTCTATCATAAAATACAAACATGTATACATATTACCGACCGCAAGTTCTGGCGCTGACACGGCCTCTCCAGCGCTTTTAATCACATTTGTGTTTTGACGTTTCAAAGCTGCTAAAACGTCAACTTCGACGCATAGCATGCGCTTGTGGGGAACTCATGATGGGAGGCGCAATGACGCGTTGAAGTTGCTAGATAAATAACATTTTTCGACTACATCATCTGTGCCGTTAGTTAGGTGGTGACATAATAATAGAAATAGCCATAGAAATAGCTGACGAACCAGCTAGAAAATTTTGTATACCCATCAAAGGAATCTTCTTTTCAGAAGTGGAATATTTTTGCCTTAAGGCAAGTGCTTAATAATAATAATACAATGGCGCTATTATAACTCTGACGAGTTTTATGGCCGAGCTTCTCTCCCAATTCGAGGTGTGCTCCTTTTTGTTTTTCCTACTAATTGGGTGGACCTACAGTTTTATGCCGGCTCCGAACGGCGAATGCATTTTTTGTGAGAAGCTTTTTCATGGCAGAAATACACTCGGAGGGTATGCCGCCCACTGCCGAGAGGTGAGCGCTGCTCTTAAAAAACCCAATAATTGGATTTTTACTAATTAGAAAAATTGTTTTGGTGTTTGGCTCGGTCCGTGGTTTGAACCCGAGACTTCTGGCATAGCAGGCGAGCACTCTACCCACTGCACCACAGCGGCCACAAGTGCTTCCTTCAACGAAATTTTTGGGAGAAAATATTCATCCCTAATGAATCTTTGTTCTAGGAATCGCATCCGCCAACACGTACTATTTTGGACTCAATAAGTTAGTGGGAAGAGTAGTCCTCGCTTAACTGCCAGCCACTAATTGCTCTCTTTCGGGTTAACGGCGCAGAGGAATGAGCGATAACAATTGGATCAGTTGAAATGATACTTGGAGTATTCGAGAGAACCCTTCTACGGCAGATTTGTGAACCTTTGGGCGTTGAACAACTTACCGGGTACTGAAGAAAATTTCAGAATGAGACAGCTATGCTAGCTAGATCATGTTTCGAGAATGAATAAAGATATGCCGGTCTTGAAAGTCTTTCTATTAACATACACCCGTGGCATCAAATGACCTTCACTACGTTGGAAAGTTGAAGTTCGAGGATGACTCAGCTTCACTTGGTGTTTCCAATTGGCACCAGCTATGACGAACTAGAAACCAATTACGCCTGATATATGAGAAATTGGTCCCAAAAATATTAAAATTACCGCTGAGGTCATATGCAGCCGATGGAGTTTGAGTCCAGTTAGCGTTGAGTTAAAATGCCGCATGTCCGCATTAATGGAATGGAATGGAATGGGATTGTGCTAGGCCGGAAAAAACTTTGTCTTTCGCAAGCACTCAGGCATATTTGCCCATTGTACTTAAGGCCTTTGAAAAGGATCAGAATGTGGGGAAAAGGTAGGATAGTTGAATCAGGGTTTCTCTGCAAACTTCCCACATTCCTAAATAAATCTGAAAAGTTTGTCAAGTGATAGAGAATGTGCATGCAATACATCCGATCCGAGAATGCGCAAGCTTATTTAGCGAGGGTCGGACAGGTGCAGAGAAAATGCTCTATGCCTCCTCCTCCAGACAAGGTAGGTACAATGAGCTCTCGATGATGCCTATAAAGGCTATGTGCTGTCCCCATGGATTGTGTCCTGTAATCACCCACACAATGCCCCGAGGCTCCCTCCTTCTCTGCTTGAGGAGACACTTTGCTATCTTCCTATTAGGCGTAGTAGGTAGTGCGAAACCATTTTTAAACAATATTTTAGCTTATGGAAATAAGCCCCTAAATCCTTACAGTCTTCCTTAAACTTACTACTGTTTCTCGAACAATAGTTAACTGGTTATAATAAAGCCAATGCAAGCAAAGTGCATCAGCACAGAACTAACTTCAACTACGCCAAATAAAAAATAAATTAAAACCAATGCCGAATTCCTCTATTTTCACTTTAAACTCTGAGAAAATATTCATCTAAACATGTAAAAGCATATATGCATACCTCCTCCTAAGCACCAACATAAATGAACACAAATGGTATGCATTTCAGCTGTTACTCTGGTGCTGGTGCTGCGGCAAATGTTTTTGGTTTTCCTGCTTGCTGCCAAAGCCATTGAGGGTCAAAGCCAGAGGTCAAACATCATCAAGAACATCAAAAAACAACGGCACAAGAGAAGAGCATGCAAAGCTACAAGAAAAATTAACAAAATAAAAGAAAAATAAAAAAAAACACCACTAACGGCATCAACCAACCAAGCAACCAACGAACAACGTTTAACAGCGCTTGCATCTCGCTACTCGCTGCACTTGCGCCACTAAAACGCGCTGCAGCAAAATTTACTTCGTACAAGCAATTTTTCATTATTTTTATTCGGCACATTTTATGTTTATTATTTTTCATTTACTTACGTGTATATGCTTATGCTTCGCAAATTTTTATACTAAAATAGTCAATTAGAATTAAGCATATGTTTTAAGAGTTTCGGGCGGATCGACAATGAACAACGAACGGCGAACAGCGGTTTTTATGGCGAGTGCTTTGGCATGCAGGCGAATACTAAAATCATGTGTATGGAGATATGTACTTAAGCTTGTAGTTCTATTTAAAAACACTAATTTTTGGGGTAAGTTATTGCAAGCAATATATGTAAAAGAGTGTTTAGGATTTATTGCCCTCTTTGAAATTTAGTTTATGGACAAATTTTAGTAGAGTTCAAGATACGAGTGGGTCAGACATAAAAAATAAAATAAATTAGAGAAATTAATTTTGATTAAAAGGCATACGTGAGTTGTTGAAGTATTGATTGTTACGCTAAATGAAGTTTTTATAATGTGCTTTAATACTTTTTGTAATGTGCTATGGACTGAGTACATACATCAAAAATGATTCTGGCAATAGCTGACGGGCGCGACTTAAACTTGGCAACACTGGTGTAAACTGTCAGAAAAGAAACATTCTCCCTCACATTCCCTAAGTGAGGTTAAGTTAGGTCAGGTTAAGTTAGGTCAGGTTAAGTTAGGTCAGGTTAAGTTAGCTTGGCCGGATACAGCAATCCTTCACATAGACCACATATGGTCCTTAGTATTACCAACATCGTGTTGGAGGTGTTATACTAAACTTGGAATGCAAAACTTCGCAAGATTTAGTATTTAGCATTTTCCGTAGGGTACTTTTTGTATTTATAAAGAGTGTTTGTTGACCACTAGATTCCACAACAGGGGTGAGAGTATCAACTCCTCCTTGTGGGGTACCCCTATGTGCCCTCCTTGATATCGTCCCACCCACCCATCACCGTCCGACAACTCCAAAGGCCCTCGATCCAGCGCCGAATGATTGGGGGTATTTCGATCCACTCCAGTCCCTTCAGCAGCGCCGCACAGAAACGTTGCTTTAAAAATATCAAGAAAGACACCTATCGCACTCTCTGTAGTGAAGAGCCGCTTCGATATGTTGTTGTTGTTGTTATTGTTGTTGTGATTCCTTGTCATATTTATCCCCCATCACGACAAGATAAATGCGTTTTATGCCTTCCGACAGGCACCTCAAACCATGACTGAGGCCGTATCGCACCTCCCCCTGGCTGGCTACGTGAGGGAAGCTACTCGACCGGACAACAGTCTGTGCTAGCTCTCCGCGATCTTTTCTCGCAGTCTGCCCTGGCGCAGGCACCATGAAAATGCATCGGAGAGGAGAGACCGAGGCCCACTGCCCAGACAGCAACCTCTATGAAGTTTCAGCCGAGGATTTTTTCCGCCCCTTACACTCTCTACTCTAATGCAAAAGTGAAAGCACTGAAGTTTGGTTTCACATTTCTACCACAAAAGTCAAAAGTATAGCCATACTTTTTAAGCAAGAAATATTAGTTTCCCAAGCACTGTAGGCTATTTACCACTTAACTTTAACTTGACTTGGCGCTCGAAGTGCCCCGAAGCGCAAAGACACTTGTAAGTTTCTTTTTGTTTTTCAAAAGCAACGGAAAAAGTGTATGATACTGCAGGGTGAAATAGTATGTAAAAAAGGAACAAAAGTTTCATGCAACTTTTGGCTGCGCAACACTCTTCAAATAGCTGCAGGACTCTAGCAGCAAACTCTTTTCCAATGAGAAACACATAAATTGTAGAGAAGCAAGACTTCACAGACACAGCACTGTTGGCTGCTGATGAAGTTGGGTTTAGACAGAGAATGAGAGAGAGAGAGAGAGAGAGAGAGGAAGGAAGTAAGGAAGGAAGCGTATATTTTTCCAGTCGGTAGTTAGCACTGGCTGCATGGATATACATAAGCTTGTCATTGTGTGACTTTAACTAATACTATTTGCTGGACAATTCAGCAGTTGGTTTACTATACAAGTACCCGCTGATTTAGCGCGTTTCTTAAAGCAAACGCGCAGGCGCATAACGCTGACAAAGCATCTAACTCAGCTAGCAGCCATCGTTGTTGGCCATTGGCTGAGTTGGCCGCTGGCATTTACGTTGCTTGATGATGCTTCTATACTCGCTATTTAAGCCCCAAGCGCATAAAGCGAGCGATGAAATCGCCAGAGAAGTTTAAAAAGAAAGACAAGCTGCCAACAAAAAAAAAAACAATTCATTCCTTTATTTCAACTGCCAAAGCGCGCATTGACATTTCTTGTTGTTGCCAGCTATTACCAGTTAGCATCTTCATTGTCAGCACCCATATCTTTGCCTGCCATGCTTACCGCCAAAAACCCAACGAGTAGTTACTGGAGCGTATATGCAAGCACTTCTCTAGCCGGTTTATTTGGCTTTTGATGCATATTTTTTTTGGAGGCTAATGATGTTGCTCGTAATGTCCATCATTCATTTTCATTTCAATTTCATGTTTATTGTTGAATGGCAATCGACATGTGTCAATTTAAATGCAAACACATACCTGTATGCAAATATATCTTAGGCTGACTGGCTTCTTTTTTTGCATGCGCGTTTTTTCATTGCCTACCAAAACAGACTGTCTGTCCATCTCGTGTCAACGGATTTGAGCCTCTGTCGCTTGTCGTTGCCGCTTCTCTGTGTCCGGTTTTTAAAATGATAAAAAGTGCTTATATTGTTGTTGTTGTTGTTGCTGCTGCTGCGGTTTTCTTACCTGCCGCTATTATTTGCACAATCATTTGGTCAAAACATTGACGGTCGTACATTTGTTGCAAGCATTTTGTTTGTTTATTTGTTTACAGTAAACGAGTATCTAGCTAATGAAAGTTATAGTAAGCGTTTGGGGAGAAAGAGAGAGTATGAGCTAGAGATAGCGTTGGCGAGAACTCCTCAATTCTTACCTCCACACATTATTTGAACAAAATGCATTTAGGCACACATACACACAGTATTTTCTTAAATGACAATTGTGCCGCTGATTAGCTGCCAATTGAGTTTGTGCATTTGACAGTTTGAACAATTGTCAGCGCAATGCCAGCAAGCTTCTTCTTCCTATAAACTAACCATAGCTCGCCGCAAAGGTTTGTTTGTATATGAACTGAGTGACAAGCCTAGAGTTTGGTTGTGGCATCGCTTTGCTTAATGAGACACAAAAGAGCTGAGATGCGTCACAAATAGTACTCACATAATTGGAAATGTGGTAGGCGGCGTTTGGCGGCGGTTTAGGCCAGAATCGCTCTGGACATTGATTAGCCGGCCAGCCAGTCATGCGAAAGCTTGAACTACAGTGTGCTGTACACAGAGAACGGTTTGTGTAAACAGAATTTGTGTTAGTGCATGTGTGGGGTGTCGATGTGAGTAAGAGAATTTAGTATAAGTAGTGATAAAGAAGAAGGAGGCGCAGCTGTGTGGTTATCAGAGAAAATATGAAGCATAAAATGAAGAAGAGCGGTTGCAAGGGGAAAGCGTGGAAGCAGCAAAAATATAAAAAACTAAAGAATAGAATAGATATTGTTATAATTGTTGGACTGTTAGCCGTTATATCGTTATAATTTTGGACTGATATACCGTTTTACTGTTATAATTTTTAACTGTTATACCGTTTTACTGCTATACTTTTGAACTGCTGACTGTTATAATCTTTAACTGTTATATCGCTATATTGTTATACTTTTGAACTCTTATACCGCTTTATTGTTATACCGTTATACAGTTATGCTGTTATAATTTTGAACCGTTATGACGTTTTACTGTTATAGCGCTATACTGTTATAATATTGGACTGTTATACCCTTTCACTGTTATACTTTTAAACTGTTATACTTTCCAACTGTTATATCGTTTCACTGTTAACTGGCATACTGTTATACTTATGAATCATTACACCGTTCTACTATTATACGGCTTTACTGTTATACTTTTGAACTGTTATAACGTTTTACTGTTATACCGCTATACCCGAAAAGCTGTAATTAATTCCAAAAAGCTCTTAAGTAATTCATAAAACAACCAAATATATTCTATAAAAGCTCTCAAATATTTCAAAAAGCTCTCAAATAATTCAGAAAGGATACAATGAATTTAAAAAGTTCTCATGCCTTCCAAAAAGCTCTAAGCTATCTAAATAAGGTTCAAATGTATCAAAAGTATTCCAAAAAGCTACAAAGTATCCCAAAAGCTCTAAGTTAATTTACAATTGGTCAAATACATTTCAGGAAAGCTTTAGTCTATTCTAGAAAGTTCTAAGATAATTCATAAATGGTCAAATTTATGTTAGGAAATCACTAATACATTCCAGAAAGTTTCAGAAAAGCTCAAGTTCATGCTGTATATTTCCTAGTAGCTTTCGGTAAGCTTTCCCTTTATGCTTTGTTTTCAAAAGCGCTACCAAAAGCTAAGGTAATTCAGAATAGATCAGATTTATACCAGGAGATTTCTAATATACTCTAGAAAGTTTCAGAAAAGCTCAAAAAGCACAATTTAACTATACAGTATTTTACCTACTATTATGCATACAGCTGGGAACTCACATATAAATGCAATTGAGTAAAAAAGGCGAACTGCAGTCAATTAATCTCATCACGTCACATTTTGTTTTGCTGTAAATTTCAATATACGCAGTGTTTTTTATGTTGTATTATTTTAATAGAGTTATTCTTTTCAATTAATAATGCTAAATAGAAATAAAAGCGGAATGCGAGAATGCAATAAAAAAATCAGCAGAAGCAACAATAAAACTATGCTGCTTGACAATCACGCTGTGAAATGAAAATTCTAACTAATAAAAAAAAACAAGTTTTAGTTTTACGTAGGTATGTAACTTTTCTTTAGGCAAAAATAAACATAGAAAATCTAAAAGCAAACCAAGCGTTGCATAAATAAATAAATGTGAACAATTTTTTTGTACTCTGGCCACAGGCTAAATGCATACGTAAATGCATATATTCATATAGATTAGTAGCACAGTAATTGTGTGCAATAAAAAGCACAGCTGGTTGTAATAAAAATTTATTAAAAATGTAAAAAAAGTAAGAAAAAAAAATTAAATTTAAAATTGATGGAAAAAGTTCTTTTAATATTTGCCTTTTATGTAAAATGTTGTGCATTAATGTTTTATGAAGCGGTGGAAGCACACACACATTTCAAATTAAATTAAATATTTAAATAAAGTTTATTAAAAAAGAAAAAAGTATAGTAGGTATGCTATTAGTTGCCAGGAGGGGCGTACCTTTTATAGCTGGATTATGTATGTATGTTAGTTGCTCTATAAAAATTTGTTCGTAGTTAATAAAAGATAAGTGTAGTAAAAGTTATGAATAGTTTTTGATCGAGAAGGTTTACTATTAACTTTAAATACTTGAAAAAATGTCATTAAATTTGTTCAGTGTGTGTTTTATAGTATACTTGTAAAACCACAAGAAAAAATTGACTTGTTATTAAGTCAAACTTTGTAGGCAGTGAGGCGTTGTAGTTACGTTTTCGTTTCAGTGATTTTAAACTCGGAAATCATAGTTAAGCTTTATGCGAGAATTATGGTGTGTTTAAAGAGAAATTTAATTTAATTTATTTGTCGGAAGTGCACAATGGTATTAAATAATTTCAATATGAATACATACTATTAGAGCCAAAAAACTCTTAAAACCTTTTAATTGCGCTTTGAAGGCACCAAGCTTAAAGTGAAAAGCTTAAAACTCGAATAGCTACCGAAACTTGAAGCAGTTAAAAGCATTTGATAACGCTGAAAAAAATATAAAGTTTAAGGGGTAAGCTTTCTCAAAAGCTACTTAGAAAGGTAAATATGGTTTTTCGCATTAACTGTGAGTTACATTATACATAGGCTGACCATCCGTTCTGTTTTTTGAGAGACCGTTCTGTTTTTCAGACGTCTGTCCCTCGTATTTTTGTTTTTGCGGAAAACCTCAAAATGTTCTGTTTTTTTCCTATTGTCCCTCATTTGTCCCTCATTTATTTATTTTGGGACATATTCATAGTCTTGATAAAATCTGATTTTAAGTTAGTTAAAATCAATATTTTATTTTGACTATGAATATTCCCCTTTTTGTTTAAAATCTGTTTTATATTAAAAAGGTTGAGGTGGCAGCCCTTTTTCTCATCAGAATTTAAGTAGTTATCGATAATAACTACCATCCTCATTGACTATATGTTTGTTGGAATGTAATTTTTGTGGTTGCTGTGTGGCAAATTAATTTTAGAGAAATTGGTAAATCGTATTAAAATTGATTTGTGGACATTAAACTAAGTTACCAAATTCTTTTTTATCGTAGCATTATGCTTGCTTTATTGTAGATACCTATAATTAAACTTACAAATTTGTTTATTTTTGTTAAAACAAGAAGTCTGAAGAGAATGTGAATTACATACATATGTTTGTAAGCCTATTATTTGATGAATAAATATTTTTTACGATTTCAAGTTTCATAAATATATGTACAAATGTATGCTCGTACTTATGTATATCATTTGAAATTTTGTCCCTCATTTTCGATTCATATTTATGGTCAGCCTAATTATACATTAAAGTTAGTTGCGGTTGCTATTACTTATTTTATTTAATCTGTTCGCTTAACCTGTTAATTTACAGCAATAAATCGAGCCTTTTCAGCTTCTCTGAAGCTTATTGATCTCTTGACATAAGTTTGGCCCGTTATGAATTACCTTACAACTTTCTAGAATACACAGCTTTTCTGAAATGAATTATACCCGTTCTTAAGCACCTTAGAGCTTTTGAAATAATTTTGCAGCTTTTTATAATACATTAAAGCTCTCCTGAAATCTATTTTAACCTTACTGAGATACCTTAAAGCTTTTTGGAATATATAGGAGCATTTCTGAAAAATATTTGGACCTTAGAAAATTAACTTATATCCTTTTGGAATAAATTAGAGCTTTTCTGAAATAGTTTTAAGCCTTTATGAATTACCTTGGAGCTTTTTGGTATACATTAGAGCTTTTAGGAAAAACATTTGTATATTTATGAATTACGTTGGAGCTTTTTGGAATTGCATTAAAGCTTTTATAAACAAAGAGAGCTTTTCTGAAATACATTTGAACCTTACTAAGTTAACTTAGAGCTTTTTGAAATAGTATTAGAGCTTTTATAAACCATTTGATCCTTTCTGAGTTACCTTATAACTTCTCTGATTTACATTTTGTCCATTAAGAGCTTTTTGGCTTTTGATTTTGGAACTTTTTTTCGCACAACACATTTAGTTGCCCCCACTCATTAAAAACTACATGCCATTTTCTTAATTATTTTAATTTTGTTAACCACCATTGCCTTGTAGGTACGTAAAACCAAAATGGTTAGAGTTAAGCATTTGAAATATTTTATGGCTTTTACTAAAACGAAATTGGTCGTAGTTACATATAGTGGATTAAAACCAGCAACTTACTGGGAGCGGCAAGCAAACAAATGCAAAAAAAAATAAACAAACCAAAAAATTCGCATTGAATGCATTTGCGGTTAGATACAAAATGCTTTGGCCGCCTATACCGCCAAAAGGCAAACGAAATATACATATTTGTCTACGGCGAACATAGGTATTTGCAGAATTTTACCAAATGTAGCAAACACACAAATAACAAAAGGCATTATTGCCACGCACAGGAAAGGCATTACAGAACCAAAGCAAAAAAAGAAACAAAATTTAGCAGAAAGAAACTTAAAAAAATATCAACAGAAAAAGCTTTAGAAAAAAAAAACATTCAAAACAATGCCGCCACAAGCAACATATGTACATAATAAAATGCAATAAAAACTCAAATACATTTGGTTAACAACAAATGGTTCAATTCACGAATTGAAACAAATGAGACGATCGATCGATCGATTCGATTGTACTGTACAAGTACGTACTTTAAGCGCAGCAGTAAAGCTTGGTCGCTTAAAGTCAACAACAAAAGGCGCGATCGCGCGTATTTGGGTGCAGCAGCTGCATAAAGTATGGGTCTACAGTGGTAGCTGAAAGTCTGCGTATGGTCAGTGGCTTGCCAATTAAAGCTTATAAGGAAAACAAGAAGAAAATCGGCAAAAAAAAAAAAAAGAAATTCCGTCAGATGATGCTGACAAGTTTTAAGCTTCCTTTCAACCTTTCTTCTGTAAAAATATTTTAGCATTCGTTATAATTTACGTTGTGATCTTTTTAGCATACATTAGCGCTTTATTGAAGTACATGTTAACTTATTAAAAATACGTTTGAGCTTTCATTAACCACATTTGGTATTTCCCGAAATAGAATTGGCCGGTTTAAAATAACTTTAGAGCTTTCTAGAAAACAATAGAGATCCCTTCACATAAATTTTGACCTTACGGAATTAGCTTAGAGCTTTTGGAATGCATTATAAGTAATTTGATCCTTTCCAAATTAGCTTAGAGCTTTTTGGAATTTTGTAAAGCTTTTCTGAAATACATTTGAGCCTTTATGAATTATCTGAGCACTTCCTAGAATACTCTCTAGCTCTAGTTTTCCTGTAATGCACTTGACCTTAATCACATTAGAGCTTTTGGGTTTACTTTACAGCTTTTTGGAATACGTAAGAGCTTTTCTGAAACCCATTTGGAACTTTATGAATCACTTTAGAGCTTTTTGAAATGCTTTAGTGCTTTTATTATAACCATTTGATCCTTTCTTAATTATCTTAAAGCTTTTTGTAGTTTGTTAGAGCTTTTCCGAAATACTTTTGTACCTTTATGAATCACTTTAAAGCTTCTTTCAATGCACTAGAGGTTTATAATATTTACTTGATCTTTTCTGAATTACCTTACAGCTTTTTGGAGTGTGTTAGAGTTCTTATGAATCACTTTAGAGCTTTTTGAAATACATTAGAGCTTTTATTATAACCATTTAATCCTTTCTGAATTATCTTAAAGCTTTTTGTAGTATGTTAGAGCTTTTCCGAAATACTTTTATACCTTTATGAATCACTTTAAAGCTTTTCGGAGTGTGCTAGAGCTTTTATAATATCTACTTAATCCTTTGTGAATTCCCTTAGAGCTTTTTGGAGTGTGTTAGAGCTTCTATGAAATAATTTTATACCTTTATGAACCAATTTTTGAAATATATTAGAGCTTTTGTAATAACCATTTGATTCTTTATGAATTAACTTAGAGCTTTTTGGAGTGTGTTAGAGCTTCTATGAAATAATTTTATACCATTAGAGCTTTCATATTCCATTTGATATTTTATTAACAATCCTAGAGCTTTTGGAAATATTTTAGAGCTCTTCTAAAACAAATTTTGACCTTTGTGAATCACCTTAGATCTTTGGGTAATACATTGGTGCTTTCCTAAAATGCATTTTGATATTTTTCTGCTCCAAAACCTCAGTACCTAAACTTTTTCCACCGACTGTATGTATATACAGAATTCGTCGCTTTGCGTTTCGCTTTTGGAAATATAACTATACATACATATACGCGCTTTGCAATTGCATACGCTTGGCGAATTCGCAAATGGATTGAATTGGATTGGATTGTGGATTTGCGAATGCGAATATTTGTTGTGCGCTAGACAATTTACATTGTTATTGTTGGCCTTTTTTCGTAATTTTATTATCATCATCGACTGGCTGGTCGGCTGCATACACAGTTGGGCATGTAACGACATCGTTTGCTGTTGTTTTTGGTCAAAGGCTAATCAAATGCACAAATGCGTATCCGGCGCGCGCAAACGAGCCTTATTTGGCATAGCGCAGAATGCGGATCGTAGACATAAATACACGAGAATATATTGAATGCTCAAACCAAACAAGAGGAAAAAGAAGAAGAAGACGAAGGCAATTTGCCGCAGCAATGCATTGGGAAAAAACAACAAAACAATTACAACAAATCGTCGGTCGCCATCGATCGTCGCATAAACAACAAAGAAGGCAATAGTTATTGTTTTTGCATTGCTTAGTAGTTGTTGCTTTTTGCGGTTTGCCATTTATTTGTTTGTTTGTTGTTGCAATAAGTCTACTTATCCATTTATGCGCCGCGAACGCTCCAATCGCTCTAGCCTTTTATGCCGTTTTTTGCTAGTAAACAGCAACAATAATGCCTGCATGCAACACACATATGCAGCTGCACCACAATGTGGCAAGCTTTTCTTTTTGTGTGCCACATGAGGTACCTAAGAGATGCTGATGCAGCTGAGAAGAAGAAGCAGCAGCAGAAGAAGAAATGAGCTTTCGATGCGCTTTAGTTGTATTTTACGTGCAAATCGGTTGTTTTTATTTTTGTTGCTTAAGATTCTTCTTCTTCTTACATGCCTGTGCACTAAGCTAATGGGAAAAGGAAATGGATAATAGCGCTGATTCGAATAAGTGTGCGTTTGTGTGTGTCTGATACTGGCATTAGTTTGACCGTATATGGTCTACAGCAAGGGTCTCCACTGCCTAAGCGCTTCCGCGCTTTTTGTTTTTGTGCCGCGCTTAAGCATAGGCAAGCGCGCCGAAAATCACCGCGACCGCGCATTCTATCGTCTCGCCTACAAACGAAGTTTAATACTACACCCGTTAGGAACAGCAGCGCAAAATTACTATTAATTCATGTAAAATTACATATAAAGGAATAATTTTGGAATATTTTTTGTATCAAACAATTTTTTCACTATCAGACCTGGAAGACAAATTATGGTGTTAGTTTCTTTTATTATATTGAACACTTTTAAAAGTATTTAATGAAACCTGAATTTTCAAAGCAATCAATTCCGACGGGGTTTGTGTACACGGCATTTTTGGCTTCCATTTTTCTTTTTTATTTTCTGCAGAAGCGGGCTACAGCGAGTCGCCGCCCACACACTGAGACAAGTCGTTATGAATTAAGATTTGATACGGAATTCAATAGTGTGATATGTATGTACTTATGTAGATTTTTTTTTTTTAACACATTTTTATTAGCTTCACCTGTATGCAAGGAAATAAAAAATCGATATTTGAAATGGTTAGCATAATTGAAGGCTTTATAAAAAAAATAGAAGTTTTTATTGCTGGTTTAAATATTACAAAACTTTGTCACTTTCCTTTCTTAAAGTCAGTACTAAGTGAATTTGATATTTTAACTTTTGATTTCTCCCTGTTTATAACGTATTTCGCTGATTTAAAAAATAATTTTTCTAACAGATTCCAAGACTTTGAAGTTATCAAAAAAATGCTACCAATTTTTTTTATACCAATGACATGCAATATAAATGAGCAGAAGCCAGAATTACAAATGGAGCTATGCGACTTACAATGCGACCCTGAACTAAAATTCTTGGATTTAAAGGGCATTGATTTTTGGAAAGTTATAAGCAACGACAAATATCCAATACTGCGTCAAGAAATTTTAAAATTTTATTCAATGTTTGGTAGTACTTATATTTGTGAAAGCGCCTTTTCGTATCTTAAGCAAATAAAAACAAATCACAGAAATAGATTAACAAATAAGCATTTAGAAGCGCTTCTTAAATTATCTACCACAAAAATCGAGATAGATATCGACAAATTAATTGAGAACTCTTCAAAATAGGTATCTCATTTTTCTCCGTTTCCTTTATCTCCTTTTTTATTGTTCTTCATATTCACATTCTCCTAATTTTCTTCCGACAACAGTCTATTTTTGTTTTTTATGTTGCACTATTACCAGTCCCTGAATTATGTGAAATTTATTCTTTTTTTTTCTCAAGACCAAAAAAAAATTAAAAAAAAAACTTAAAAAAAAATTAAAAAAAAATTAAAAAATTTAAAAAAAAAAGTTAAAAATTATATAAAACATTTGAAAAAATACCCAGAAATAAATTTATTCTCTTTAAAAATAAAAAAAATATCAATTTATAAATTTTCGAAATTTTTCGGGTGTACTTTTAAAAATGGAGGAAGTGGGCGGCCGCAATTTTTTTGCTCTTACTGTCGGCCATGATTTTTATTTCAATGTACCGTTGCTCGCGCGTCCATAAGGGCTTTGTGGAGATCTCTGGTCTACAGGAAGACAATAATAACAACAACAATAAGGATGGAAATGACTATCGAACGCAATATGCGATTGAGAGGTACCTAATCCGTTGTTGCAATTAGAGCTTGATTTTTTTAAGGAAAATTAATGAGAGAAGACAGTACATGGATATTGAATGAAGAAGACAATAATGAAATTAATTAGTAGATTATACATATACAATGTACATTGGAAATGCAGCATAATATAAAACAACAAAGCATAACATCTCAAGGAGTAAAAAAAATCATTTAAAATTTAGGCCTTTCCAAAACACTTTGGACCCATTAGGCGCATCTTTTGCGCTTTTTGGTATACATGGGAGCTTAACTAAAGCACTTTTAAGCTTTCAAAATGCTGTCGAGCTTTTGTGAAGCACATGTGGTCTCCAAGGCAAATTCATTCATATGGTAATGGTAAGTGAACAGCTAACTTATTCTTCTTCTCGTTTCTAACTCTCCGAGTACAGAAGAATGTCATACAAAGAAATATATATTTGACTTTGAGTTTGACATTCTGATGGAAAAAAACTTAAAGCGAATCGAGGCGAATATAGCCGAATTCGCCCTGCCATTACCATATAATGAATTTGCCTTGGTGGTCTCGTTTGAATTTCTCTGAGCTTTTTATAAAACAGTAGAGCTTTTTGAAACAAAATTTACTTGTTCTGAGTTTTTTACAGCTTTTAATATAAAGTAGTTTTGGAGTTTTTTGGTATACATGGGTGTTTCACTAAAGCACTTTTAAGCTTTCTAAATGCGTTCGAGCTTTGATGAAATACCTATATTTGATCTTTAGCGAAATAGATTAAGCCCTCTTTAGACTAGCTTTAAAGTTTTTGGAATTAATTAGAACTTTTCTGAAACATATTTGATATTATGTGTATTTATATGAGCTTTAAAAAAATAAGCTTTTTTGAAAAAAATGGGCTCTTTATGAGTTTCCCCAGAGTTTTTTTTATAATACAATAGAGCTTTTCTGAAATCTATTTGGCCACTTCTAAATTAACTTTGAGCTTTTTAGAATACATAAGAGCTATCCTGAAGATATATTTGGCTCTTTCTGATTTACCTCTGAGCTTTTTGGAATAAACTAAAGACAGTTATGAATTAACTTAGAGCTTTTCTGGAGAACATTTGGAATCTTCTGAATTTATTCATTCTGAATTGCCTTTGAGCTTCTTAGATTATACATATATTAACTTTCCTGAACATACATATATAAAACTTCCTGAACTACTTTAGAGCTTCTTGGAATATATTCGAGCTCTCTTTTTTCATTAACTTAATAATAAAATCTACCGAAAACTTATTTAATTTTTAATTTACAACTCAGTTAAAAATAAAGTAAAAATAGAAAAGGAAATGAAATTCCTTGTAAATAATTTGCAGGATTAAAACAGAAATTGTAAAAAATAAAAAAATTGATTAGCCGCAACCGCAAAGGTTATAAGGCCTCCGCCATAGTTACAGAATACGAAAAACACAAAAACAACAAAAACAAGTTAGCTTGCATCGTTCCATACTTGTATGCAACAAATCAACAACCGAACAGAGATCGATCGACGAGGCACAAAATGAAAAAGAAAACCAGCACACGCACCGCCAAAACAAAAGCAACAAGTGCGCTGCAAGTTGAGTAAGAAGCAGAAGCAAAAACAAAGCGAATAGGTAATGATCAAAAAACAAGCAAGAAGCCAAGAAAAATAATCAAAATCGAGCGCTGATCAAAGCCAAAGCGACCATATGAGCCAATGAACATCGACTGCGATTGCGATTGCAATTGAACTGAGAGGCCAACTCAAAAGAACAAGAAAAACAAGTAAATAATAATACTAAAGCTATGGCGCAGCAGCAAAAAAGGGCAAAAAGCCAAAAAAAAAAAAAACAAAAACGAAAAGATCACAGGGAAGAAAAATAAAAAACGGAAAATTAAAACTAAAAATTCTCGCCCAACAGCGCAAGGCAATGAAATGCATTTTTTCCAATCAGAGGTATTATTATTTTTTATTTATTTTGCTCTTTTTGCCTTTGAGTGCCTACAAAATTACAGCACGATCGATTAGCAATTGCAGAAATAACAAAAGCAAGCAAAAAACAAAGAAATTATCTCTTGGTAGAACCTCAGCTCAACTCAGCTCAGCTCAAGTGCTTTATTCACCTACCAATGCGACTTCATGTGCCCTCAAGTTTGTTATGTTCCTGAAGGAAAGATTGACAGCTTTGGATTTAGACTAAAGATGGTCCAAAAGTGATCCGACTGTAATGCAAAATAGTTAAATTGTACCAAGAGTGGTCCAAATGTAATGAAAAGTAGTTAAATTGTACACTGAAAAAACAACTTACTCAGATTATGGAAAAGTGGGAATGATTCGGCGCTAAAAACATATTTCCATATTTTGATGTACGATTTTCTTCAAATCAAGGAATAAAAACCACGTTTTAAAGAAAATTGTACATCAAAATATGGAAATATGTCTTTAGCGCCGAATCATTCCCATTTTTCCATAATCTGAGTAAATTTTTTTTTGAGTGTATCAAGTGTGACCCAATGTAACCCAAAGTAGTTGAATTTTACCAAGAGTGGTCCAAAGTAGCTGAATGGCTTTTCGCTTTCTTTTGAGTTAAGTATTTGAAAAGCGTGTATCATTTGACTTGATCAAAATTTCATGCAGCAGGGGGCAGGTGGTCCATGATTAGTATATCGAATATTAACTATAAATGAATTTCGAACCACTTTCATTCTACAACAGCACATTTTGTGCTTTAATGTATGTTCCTCACTCTCGAAATCCTACAGGCATAAATAATATTGCAATTGTGACTTGCTACACTGAGAGAAAAAAAATATATGGAGGGGTCAAAGAAATTGTTTACCTATTTTGAACACTACTTTCTTTGTTTTGAGTAAATTTTCCTTAAAACATGTTAAAAGGTTTATAAAATATTGTTGTTACATGCGTTACCATGGTTTCATATACTTGTTTTGAAAAAATTCATACATTAAAATAATGAAAAATTCTTTAAGCGCCATTCCATTCCCAACTTTCCTTGTTTTGAAGACTTGATTTCTTTAATTTTGAGAAATTAAATTCCCATACAAATCCCCATGGCAACGAATTTGTTTGAATGTTTTTTTATGTTTTTTCCACATTTTTGAGAAAATTTACACAAAACAAAGAAAATTTTGTATTGGGACGCGTGTTCAAAATAAGGAAAATTATGTCTTTGATCGAGAGAAATTTTTTTTTGAGTGTACATAACACAAACAACAAGCAGCGAACAAGCGAACAAACAATAATTCTAAAGTAACAATAATAATAACAATAATAAGTGTGGAGAATGCAGTCGAGGGGGACAGAAATACTCTGCGCGATTCACAATAAATAGTTAGTGGGCAAGAGGGGGGGTTGTTTCCTTCACTGCTTTCCTTCAAACTTCTGAGTTCTGTAGGAAGTGGTCATGCTTGTTTGTTGTTGTGTGGCAAGCCGCCGATCGTTCTTAGCTGCATCTCTCGATCTCGGTCGTTTTGATAGCAGTCAGTCGCACAGCCATATATTTATACAAATATTCAAGTATCGATCGATCGATTGATCGTTCGAATGGACCGGTCATCGGCCAATGACACCGATTGTGCGCTTCGATTGTGACTTGAGAGAACAGCGCTTTGGGCGCTTCGCTTCCGCCACGGCTGTAGTTGGGGTTTGTTGTTGCAATTCTTTACGTTGTTTTTATTTTTCAGTTTCGTTTTTCTCCTTTTTTAATTTTGTTTTCATCTTGTTTTTATTTTTATAATAATTTGCGTTTTTTCTTTGTTTTTGAGGCTGATGATGATCGTGTGTAGGCTCAGACTCGCTATAGCAAGTTATCGGCATGTGGGGAATTTTTTTTTTATGGTTTTTTATTTTTTGTTATTTTTACTCTTACTTCATTTCAATTATCTTGCATTTTTTATGCAATCATTGCTTTTGTGGTTTTAGTTTTTTTTGTGATTTTTGTTTCCATTTTGTGGTTTATCTACTTCGCTGCTTTATCAAGTTGATGGCTTTGTCGCTTGCGTTTGGCATTCATTCTTCTTCATCACTACACTTAAAATGCAACTCTGTGCTCAGTAAAGCGACTCTTGCTTGGTTCTGCTCTTTTTTTCCTTTAGTAAAGCATGATTATTGGTTTAATTTATAATTTGCTCTTAATTTAATTCCTTTTTGTTTGCGTTTACCGCAACTTTTTGTCACTTTTCCTCGTAACGCTTCAGCTGTTTTTTAATTTTAGCTTTTAATTTGATTTATTATTTCATTGAATTTCTTTTCTTTTTACTCGACTTTTAGGTTCACTTTCTATACTCAGCTGTACTAGTACACAGAGTATTATAGTTTTAATCACATAACGGTGGATTGTAACACCATAAAATAATCGAGATAGATATTGACTTATATATATCAAATTAATCAGGGTGAAAAAAGAAATCGATTGAGCCATGTGCGTCCGTCTGTCCGTCTGTCCGTCCGTCTGTCCGTCTGTCTGTCTGTACGCACGATAACTCGCGCAAAAATTGAAATATTTTGATGAAATTTGGAATGCAAGTTGGTATCAAGACTGGAACGGGTGGTATTGAAAATGGGCGAAATCGGACCATGACCACGCCCACTTCCCCTATATAGTAAAAATCGGAAATTTTGTATGTCAGTCACTAATAGAGCTCGAGTGATAAAATTTCACCCTCGTGTAGAGCTCAGGCCCCTATGAAGAAATTTGGTGAGATTTTGAAAAATGGGCGGTGCCACGCCCACTTATTAAGGGCCAAACATTGAAAGTTTTATATGTCATAACTCAGAAACCGTTGAAGATATATCGATGAAATTTGGTGGGCGTGATATACTTACTTAGGCAAATGTTTGGACGAAAAATTGCCAAAATCGGTTAACGAACACGCCCACTTTTATATATGGGTATTATAAAGTGGCCTAATAAAAACATTTTAAGCGATATCTCTGTCAAATATAAAGGTATATCATTGAAATTTTATGGCAGGAGTCCAACTGCGGATATAAAACGAAAAGCATAAAAATTTTGGAAAATGGGCGTGGCACCGCAGGAATATACGAGATTTCTGAGCCCATAACTCGACAAATAATTTAAATATAATGACGAAACCTTGTGTGTACACTTTTATTAGTTGTGGTAATACATGTTCAAAATTTTAGCGAAATCGGTTGGCGACCACGCCCACTTTTATATATGGGAACTATAAAAAGGGCCTAATAAAAATATTTTAAGCGATATCTTTGTCAAATATAAAGATAATTCATTCAAATTTTGTGGCATGAGTTCCACAATAGACCGAAAACAAAAAATAAAAAAATTTGGAAAATGGGCGTGGCACCGCCTCTTTTTAGACAAAGGAATATACGAAATTTCGGAGCCCATAACTCGACAAATAATTTAGACATTAAGACGAAACTTGGTTTATATACTTTTATAACTTGTGCTAATAGACACGCAAAAATTTATGCAAATCGGTTTATGACCACGCCTACTTTTTAACAAAGATATTTCTGGAACACCCTTTGGGAAATTGTAACGTGAACATCTTTGTAACTAAAAGTCATAAAGGAATGAAATTTTGCACAAAAATGTTGAAAATGGGCGTGGCTACGCCTACTTTATGCAGCACTCGCTTTATATAAAGTAACTCCACCGTGTTTTCATCAAACGCAAACAAACAATGAAAGCATACAGCTGAGTATCTAATGTTCGATTCCACTCGAACTTAGGCTTCCTTACTTGTTCTCTTTCATTTCATCTTACTTACATTTGTGGTAGAAATATTTTGGAATTAGCTCCTTCTTTTTTCTTCCTCTTCCTCTTAACATTCTAATCAATTTTTTCTTTCACATATCTTGACCTCGAGCATAAATTACATTACATACATACATTTACCTTTTATAGCTCGAGCGTTTTAACTAAAATACCTTAAGTGCCTTTCGATTTTTATTGCCTTGCAACGTTTAATCTTTTTTTTACTTGCTATCACTTTTGTTTTTTTTTTTATTATTTTCTCAAAACACGTTTCATTGCATTTTGCACTGGAGCCATGAAAGTAACATTGATCGCCGCCACCGCCTCATTTGATGTTGATTGACGTTTTATTGCTGTGCTAATTGACATTTGCCAATAATGCATCAAAACAGCACTTATGACGTTTTGCTGGCGGTGAACGTTGGAGTGATAAAAGCATAAATGAATGTACAATACGATACTTTGTTTCATGGCATTGCACTTGTGGATAAGCGAAGGTCAAGAAACTTGTACGGCTTGTTATCGAAAGTGGCATGGCGTGCTGTTTGCTGGCAAGTTAGTGGCTCTTCGCTTACTTTGTTGGATTTTTTGGAGCCTATGGTTGAATTTGTACTTTTTTGATAGAAAAATTAGAGAGAAAATTATGTGGAGATTGTGTCTATATAAAACAATTACTACACAAACGCTATTATCTTATAGCAGGAGAAGTTTTCCATGAGGGATTGGATAATGAAATTGATTAGGAGCTTAAACTGAGAAGAATTAGTTTAGCTACTCAAATAAACTAAGGAGTTTCTGACAAAAAAAGCTTTTCCGATAGTTTGTTGGCTTTGTTTGTGCCAGATTATTTGACAAGAAATAGCTCTTCAGTTAGTTCGTTGACTATTCCGATGCCAGTGGGTCGATAAGGACTTTTTTGGACCAAACGTCAATGAGAGAACTACCTGGCGGTTGCGTCTCATTAAAGGGAACGTCATTCAAAGGCTATTATCTCATAGAAAGGGGAGCTTCTATAAAGGATTGCATATTGGAACGGAGCAAGGGAGTCGAAATCTTAATATTTGATAACACTTGTCCAGGCTACTTCAGGGAATTAGGGGTTTTTTGTATAAAGTGAAAGCTACTGATGAAATTAGTTGGCTTTTCATAATTTAATATCCAATAATGATCTCAGAAATATTATTTGATATTAGAAAAAAGGTGGAGTGTATTCCCTCTAGCGCAAAACAGTGAGAGAATACTATACAAGTGACAGTATCTTGCACTAGAAGGAGTTCCATAAGAAATATAGAAACCGAGCAAGAAAAAACATTGAAAGGAAAAACGTTTGTCTAGCTACTCAAAAGTCATATAGGTTAGATAAAAAGAGGTAAAAATTAATTAAGTTTCTTGAAAAAGAATTCAAGAACTGAAAGTAAACTTTTCAATGGAAGACAAGGGAGGTTTGTAGCTCATTTATTCAAATCAAAGATTATCTTGTACAAGGCAGTATTCGTAAGTGAAGCGTAGAAACGAAGCTGAAAATATTAGTGAACTGAGAATAATTATTGGAGCTACTCCAATGATCTATGACATACTAAAAGGTGGTAAAAATATTCTAGGTTTGTTACAATGAATCAAGAGCTGATAATGTGATTGATATTTGTCTAGGAGAGTTTGAGAATGCAACAGATTATTTAAAACCTTGAACTGGAAAACGTTTGTCCACCTATTCAAAGAACATACATAAGATAAAAAGTTCTAAGTGGAATTTCATACTATACAGAGCACAGGAAAAAAAAATCCCTCTATTTATATCTACAAGAAATGAAAACATTCCAAATTAAGATGAAGACGTCAGAAAACACCAGACTGAAATAACAAAACATTTGGAACAACTGCAAACATCTGTTTATGTCTAACAGCGTTAAAAATTATAAACATTAAAAAATTAACAAATTCTTTTTGAAAAATTCAAGTATAACAAGTTATGCTATAAAAAAAATAAACTAAATAAACGACAGACAAAACGTGAGCAAAAAGAAAGTGTTGACTAATTGTGAACAGCAGATTAAACACACACAAAAAAGAACACCGCAAAATAAGAAATAATACGTCAGCATTCGAAAATGATAAATATGCAAACATTTTTTTTACAAAAATCAAGAAAGTGAAAAGAAATATGTACATATAAATTAAACTCAAGAGCAACAAAAAAGCAAAAAAAAAAGAAACATAAAAAGATTAAAAATTATGCGCGGCATTTATCAAAAGAAACAACTAAGAACCAAACAAGAAACAAAAAAAAAAAAGAAACGAGAAAACGAACAAAGAAGCAGCTGTAGAATTAACGCCGCCACCACACACTATTCATAGTCCTAAGTTACATATTTCGCGGCTGACCGTGATGCTGTCAGTGACAAAAAATGTTTTAAACAGATTTCATACGCGATTTATTTTAATTTTTATGTACAATAAGTCTTTCAAGTGGCAGCGCTACTAAATAAGAGCCCCATCATAATTTCATAAAGAGAAACAAGACGCGGGAAAAGCAAAACACATTAAAACACAGCTGGTTAAGTGGTTGTGGCTGGTGGTGCTGGTGGGCAGTGGCAGCAGAACAAGAAACAAAAAAAGATACAAATAGCAGAAGAGCAAAAAAAAATACAAATAAAAAGCTGCAAAACGAAAAAAAAACTATAACAAGTAAGGAAGCCTAAGTTCGAGTGGAATCGAACATTAGATACTCAGCTGTATGCGTTCATTGTTTGTTTGCGTTTGATGAAAACACGGTGTATTTTATATAAAGCGAGTGCTGCATAAAGTAGGCGTAGCCACGCCCATTTTCAACATTTTTATCAGTCATCCAACTAAGCATATGAATATTATTCTTTGTGTAAAATTTCATTCCTTTATGACTTCTAGTTACAAAGATGTCACGTTACAAATTCCCAAAGGGTGTTCCAGAAATATCTTTGTTAAAAAGTAGGCGTGCTTATAAACCAATTTGAATAAATTTTTGCGTGTCTATTAGCACAAGTTATAAAAGTGTATAAACCAAGTTTCGTCTTAATGTCTCAATTATATGTCGAGTTATGGGCTCCGAAATCTCGTAGATTCCTTTGTCTAAAAAGAGGCGGTGCCACGCCCATTTTCCAAACTTTTTCTATTTTTTGCTTCCGGTCTATTGTGGAACTCATGCCACAAAATTTCAATGAATTATCTTTATACTTGACAAACATAGCGCTTAAACTGTTTTTATTAGGCCCCTTTATGGTTCCCATATATAAAAGTGGGCGTGGTCGTCAACCGATTTCGCTAAAATTTTGAACATGTATTGGTTGGTTGGTTGCCGTGCCGCCCGGTTGAACAATCCCGGGCCCAATTAGCGCACGAAGCGCCATTTTGATGCACATAACATGTATTACCACAACTAATAAAAGTGTACACACCAAGTTTCGTCATTATATTTAAATTATTTGTCGAGTTATGGGCTCAGAAATCTCGTATATTCCTGCTTCTAAAAAGAGGCGGTGCCACGCCCATTTTCCAAAATTTTTATGCTTTTCGTTTTATATCCGCAGTTGGACTCCTGCCATAAAATTTCAATGATATACCTTTATATTTGACAGAGATATCGCTTAAAATGTTTTTATTAGGTCACTTTATAATACCCATATATAAAAGTGGGCGTGGTCGTTAACCGATTTTGGCAATTTTTCGTCCAAACATTTTCCTAAGTAAGTATATCACGCCTACCAAATTTTATCGATATATCTTCAACGGTTTCTGAGTTATGACATATAAAACTTTCAATGTTTGGCCCTTAATAAGTGGGCGTGGCACCGCCCATTTTTCAAAATCTCACCAAATTTCTTCATAAGGGCCTGAGCTCCACACGTGGGTGAAATTTTATCACTCTAGCTCTATTAGTGACTGAGATACAAAATTTCCGATTTTTACTATATAGGGGAAGTGGGCGTGGTCATGGTCCGATTTCGCCCATTTTCAATACCATCCGTTCCAGTCTTGATACCAACATGCATTCCAAATTTCATCAAAATATTTCAATTTTTGCGCGAGTTATTGTGCGTACAGACAGACAGACAGACAGACGGACGGACATGGCTCAATCGATTTCTTTTTTCACCCTGATCAATTTGATATATATAAGTCAATATCTATCTCGATTATTTTATGGTGTTACAATCCACCGTTATGTGATTAAAACTATAATACTCTGTGTACTAGTACAGCTGAGTATAAAAAGAAAATGGAAAAAACTTGAAGTAAAAATAAACTTTATAAACAAGCAACTTGAGAAAAAAAACGCAAAGCAACGCAGCGTGGCCGCCACTGTTTATTGCTCGCGCGCGGCCGCTGAATAAATAAACGGATTGAGCGCGTAAAAAAGGCATAAATAAAGCAATTTTATATGCGTAGGCGGCGTGAGAAAATGTATAACAAATTGTAGCCAAAGTTGTTTGTTGCTTGGTTTTTTTCTTATTATGTATTTTAAATAAACACTTTGGTAATAGTGCACAGTAGGAAAGGCTTTTGTTAGCAAGCTGTGCGTCCTTCAACATTTCTCAAGTATATCATCATCATCGTCGATGTTGCAACAATAAAAATTACTTGTTTCAGAACTGGAATACTAATACTCGATATTGGCATTAGGTGCGTATGTGCCTTAAGCTTCTCAAACTAGTATTGACAAATGCATAGTTTTTGAGGAAATTATTGAAAGGAAAAAAAGTAAATTTAGGTTATTTCCAATGGCCGCGATTAGCCTAATATGGTGGAGTATAATTTTTTAAAACTCAAGAGATCCACCGCGATTCCACCACAAACTTGGAATAGGCTGGTCGGTCTTGAGTTTTGAGTCGACGGCCACCAGAAGAACTCAGTGGGATAAGCACCAAGCTTGACAAAATGTACCTACGTTGTACCTACTCAGAACAACTACAGGATGAGTCCTAATAATTTCAACCTGAAGCGCAATCATTTTCTCTGCTAAGAAGCATAGTGTTGGGCGATTGGTTTGAGTGGCGAGTGCCACTAACTCCGAGCGGAGTTTTGATACCACGCCTCGTGACTAAACCAGTCAAAAAAAAGAATAAGCAGCTCGGAAACCATGGTAGCACACGTACACTATATTCATCCTGCTGAGTTTAAATCTTTAAGCAGCTCGCAGGCCTGACGTCCTTGAGTTCCGAGAGGCTATCAAAGAAAGTTTTGCCGAGGAAATTCATTCTGCCTTGGCATAGCAGGTGCTCAACCATTCCTTCCGTACCGGGAAGATAATCCCATTCCAATCGGACCGCGTGAATACAAATGGTCCTATGTCTTGTGAATACCGCAGTTAAGTGGCAAGTTTCTCTTCTGTCCATCTTTAAAATAGCTGAAGATCCCATCTTATACAATGAGGCCACAGACATCTGCAGACCCCGCAGGTCTGCAACTGTCTCCTCAAGCCAGTGTCGAGATATTCCGCCCTTGATGAAACCCAGGTACGTAAGAACCTTCTTCGCCTCTGAGATAGCAAGAGCCGAGCACTGCCGGTCCCGCTTATCATTTCGTTACCCTCAATATTGCGGTGCCACGGCATCCAGATCAGGAATACGCTATGTCGGCTTGCCTACTCCATTACCCACTATCTGAACTGCTTGATCAGGCTTATGGACACCATTGCAGATCACAGAGCTGCCTGACTATCCGCGAAAATTCATATCCTGTTTCCGACACCGACAGTTTCCGATGCAAGTTATGGGTGAGTTCGAGATGTTTTATTCGATTTTTCGAATATGTGGAATGCTCTCGATGATTTTCATTCGTATTCAAGTCGAGCCGGAAATCGCCGTCAATCGTCTCTCACACCCGCCAATGATTCCTCTCGTTTTCAAAGCAACCCTGAAACATCTGGGACAGACATACATACATACCTAAATACGAAGCACACTAGAGCGCTACAGTAATGAGCAAATTACCAATTAATTTTTATAATTTTATTTTTATTTTTTTTTTTTATTCATGCTAATTTCCTGTTCCTTCATTAGGCGCTGTGTTATGCTAAAGCTCATACATATAAACATACTCGTACAACTCTAAGCACATAATTGCCACCAGAATACGCACAGATTTGTTTATTTACACAACGCTTATACGCTTAACACACTTTTTAATCTTTTTCCTTTTTTTAATTCTTGCATATACAAAATGTTTTCGCTGTTCTCTGTTGTTTACTTTGCGGTTGAGGCAGTCAGTGCCGCGCGTCTGCTACTTTTTTATGCAGAGCTTTTTCGGTTTGGCGGCCTAGAGCACTTCAAGCCGCAAGGCAATTTCACACTTTTCTACCCACATACCTACATAAATGTAAATGTTGTGTGTTTAAAAATAGCAGCCAAGTGTATGTAATTAAAAATGTAAATATACATAGGTATGTATGTAAGTATATGATGTTTGCAGGCTTTTGAATTTCATTCATTTGCGTTGATTGCGTGCGTAGGCAGACGCAGACAACCACAGCCAAGCTAACGAACGACGCGCAATAAATGGCGTAGCGAGTGATGCCAAATGATTAATTATTGCATGAGTTTATGCCAAAATACACGCACAACAGTATACACTTTGATGATGATGATGATTGTGATGGCTCAGTCTCACTGTTTTGTGCGCCTATAAACAGCTTATTTAATCAGCAGCAGCAGCAGGCAAAAAGAAACGCGAACTTAAACGCAAAATGTGCCAAAAAGATAGCAGCAACGAGTATTTGGATAAGCGAATTATATACAGATGTATTAATGTACATAATACAGACATTACGTTCACTTATAATATACCATTTACTAATCCTATTAATTCTAAACTCATAAAAATAGGGTTCACTTCAGCTGCTGAACACTGGAAAATGTAGGAAAGATGGATGTCAAAAAATGTGCATATGTACATACCTATATGAAATAAGGAAATCAAGTAAGCACTATAGGCTATAACCATATTTTTTTTTAATAATAATAAACTAAAACTAGTGGCCGCTGTGGTGCAGTGGGTAGAGTGCTCGCCTACTATACCAGAGGTCTCGGGTTCAAACCCCAGTCCGGACAATCACCAAAAAATTTTTTCTAATTAGTAAAAATCCAATTATTGGGTTTTTTTAAGAGCAGCGGTCACCTCTCGGCAGTGGGCGGCATACCCTCCGAGAGTATTTCTGCCATGAAAAAGCTTCTCACAAAAAACGCATTCGCCGTTCGGAGCCGGCTTAAAAAAAAACTGTAGGTCCACCCAATTAGTAGGAAAAAACAAAAAGGAGCACACCTCGAATTGGGAGAGAAGCTCGGCCATAAAACTCGTCAGAGTTATAATAGCGCCATTGTATTATTATTATTATTATTATTAATAAACTAAAAATAGTTTGAAAAAAAAAACCCTACCCTACGGTTCAGAGGGCTCTGGCGTCTGCAACTATGTCATCAAGCCTGATCAGAGAGTGCAGATAGTGGGTCATCGGCTTGGAAAGTCAACATATCGCATCCTGATCTGTGTGCCGCGACACCGCGATATCCAGGGTAACAAAATGGCTGTTGAGCTGGCCAGACTCGGTTCTTGATGTCGTAAAGACCCTGGGGGGCTAAATCCAGATGGAAGCAGTTGCAGTCTTGCAGGGTCTGTAGAAGTCTGTAAAATTCACACAATGAGATGAGAAACTCAGCCATTATAACGATAGAAAAAAGAGACATTTTCCACTTATTTGCGGTCTTCACAGAATAGAGGAATATTGGTACCAACATAGCCCGATTGGGATTGGACCATAACACCGTGTGTCGCAGCTCCAGTCTTCCTGGTAGGGACGAGACGGTGGAGCTCCTGCTATGCAAACCTGCTTCGTATTGCCCAGGCAGATTGGAATTCCTTGGCAAACTTTTCTATGGCAGCCTCTCGAAACTCAACAACGTCAGGCTGCTTAAATATTTAAACTCAACAGGATGGATATAGGGTGCAGGACCTGGCCTGGTTTCCGAACTGCTCAGTTTCTTTTATTTTTCACTGGTTTAGCCACAAATCGTGGTATCAAAACGGCGCATCGGCGCTAAATGGAGTCAGTCGGACACGCTACTCAAACCAACCAACCAACGCTGCGTATACGTAATTTGTTTACATACAAACATATGGGTGAAACTAATAAAAGGGCGTTAAAAGTGAATATGTATATTAATGCTTAAAAAATAATTTCCTATAATGAATTATACACACTTTAAACTAAATTTTTTAAACGGACTGAAAAGTTTCGCTATACCAAAATGGTATGTTATTTGTTATTAAGTGAGAGCAGTCTACAGTTACTTCGTCGACTTCTCTTGAGCTGCTTTTAGGATTTTCGCTTTTTTGGTAGAACAGTCAATGAGCATACCAAGTGGAGCTTGTGTTTTGCTAAAGACAATACTATTCAAGCGCTATTATCTTTTATGAGCTAGGACGGTTTGAAGAAATCATTTAATTTTTCCTACATATTCTTTCAAAATCCAACCACTGTCTGGCCGTACATCAAATGCTACAAGACAAATGCTTGCTTTGTCTTAATTCTAAAATTGTTCTTAGGGTTTTCCTTGCTCAGCTGAAACCATCCAGTCAACTCTCAGGGCTACACAGACATAATGCTTTCTAATCAACATCGTCATCGTCGTCTTCATCATCAGCCACAGCTACAACAATAATCTGTCAGTCTGTCGTTAGTCGTCAGTGAGTCACTGCATGTACTACGAGTATTTTATAACAACTACATATGTTTTGTTGCTTGGAGTTATTCAAGAAGGCATCTTCTTCTCTTCATTTGTGGTGGCATCGACATGCGAGCTGAACTAACTAAATGCCTTTGCTCTCTTGCTGTGGGGCAGTATTTCATTATTTTAATGCTTGGATTTTGCTTTCTAAAGACGAAGAAGAAGAAATCTCATATGAAGTTATAAATGCACATATATATGTAAGTTCATATATGATTGTATCTATGGCATGCCAAAATAATCAAATCGTTCCATGAAGAGCTCTTTATTTTAATGTTGATGGTTGAGGGCAAACAAAACACATGTGCTCAAAATATGTTTGGCTGTACTTTAGTTTGATTGCTGCGGCAACAGTGAGGGTGTGGCTGAGCTTCTAAGCAGTTGGATAGCTTGGAAGATTGTAGCAGAAGCATAAGCGGGCTTCTAATTGAATGTGGAATGTGGGGTTCTATGTAGAAAAATTTTGGCATTTATTTTAAACTTTATGGTGCGGCTTCTTTTTTTGGTAGCAAAAAAAAAATGAAGTTTTTCACTATCCAAAGCTGTATTCTATTTATATATATATTTTTTTTTATTTTTTACTATTTTTCTATTCTGTCGACCTCCCCGCCATGCGCTAATTTTCTTCTATTCTTGTCTCTGTTTATTCTCTTCATAGTCAAGTGATTGATTGTTCTTTGTGGCGTTTACACCTTAATTAGGTCTTGTATAAATTATACAAATATATAAATACATATGTATGTGAATACATAAATATTGAGCTTGTTAATCGTCCGCGGTGAAATGACAAAATTGATGATGGCGGCGTCACAGTTTGTTAGTTTTATTTCTTTGTGCTTGGCTTACGACTCTCAAAAAGGCTTTAGCTAATCTGTGAAGTTGTTTTGTTAATTAATTTGTTTTTTTTTTTTTTTTTTTATCAGTCGTCTGTTGTACGCATTTTTGTATGTAATAATTCTTAAATTAGCATTTCTAATCATTGTATTCAATGCCGCTTACCATTTAATTAGTGGAATTTTGGACAGTTGAAGTTATTGTGTGAATTTTTGTTTAACATACCTGAAAATAGAACAAAAATGAAAGAAAATTTTCATTAGTTTATAATTTTTGTAGAATTAAAATTTCAGTTCTTAAATCATATCAAAAATTAAAAAAAAATTATATTTTTCAAAAGAAACTAGTTGATTTTATTTTTAAAGTTGGCAACCCTCCCAAATTCATACATTTTCAAATTAAATCTTTCTCAAACCTCTGCAATTTGATACCCATATTGCAATATTCAATATATTTTTTAAACTTAAATAAGTTAAAATTTTCAAACAGGTGGCAACCTTCACCAAAAAATATTTTCAGTTGAATGTGTTTTTAAACCTCTTCAATTCGATACCCATATAGTAATATTAAATTTATTTTTTAATTTAAATAAGTAACATTTTTCAAACAGATGGCAACCTTCGCAAAAAAATATTTTCAGCTGAATATGTTTTTAAACTTCTCCAACTTGATATCCATGCTGATAATATTCAATTTTTTTTTTTAACTTAAATAAGTTAAAATTTTCAAACAGGTGGCAACCTTCACCAAAAAATATTTTCAGCTGAATTTAAATAAGTTAAATTTTTCAAACAGATGGCAACCTTCGCAAAAAAATATTTTCAGCTGAATATGCTTTTAAACTTCTCCAACTTGATATCCATGCTGGTAATATTCAATTTATTTTTTTAATTTAAATAAGTTAAAATTTTCAAACAGGTAGCAACCTTCGCAAAAAAATATTTTTCAGCTGAACGTGTTTTATTTTTTTTTTTTACTTAAATAAGTTAAAATTTTGGCTGGCAACCTTCTATAGATATATTTTTGAAACCTCTTCAACTCTATACCCATATCGTAATATTAAATTTTTGAAACAGGGGGCAACCCAAAAGCATTTTCAGCTGAATGTGATTTTAAACCACTTTAGTTTGATACCCATTTTGTTGTGCACCATTTGCATATTTCATCAATTCAGTTGGGTTAACATTTTTAACAGGTGGCAAAAATGCCAAATACAATATTTTTAAAGTAGTAGTTTCTTAAACTCATTTCCTTAATATGAAATTTTATTATTGTATTTTATTTTTTTAAGAAACAAAATTGAGTTTAAAATGTTCGAACAGGTGGCATCATTTATACAAAAAGTTTAAACGGATACCAAACTAAAAAAAAAAAACTATTATTTTTAGGTAATCCTGTAGCTATAGCAAACAATATGGAAATAATGAATAAAAATTTTCGAACATTTATAAAAAAACTTAACAGGTGGCAACCCCAATTTTATGTTTTTTTATGATTCCGTTGTTGCAGTGAATTTTTTTATTAAATGACTCCGTTGTTATAGTGAACAATATGGAAAGATTCAAGCATTTTATTTATTTGAGAAAAATTTGTAAACAGGTGGCAACGCTTAGCAAGTTAAAAGTGGCTGATATTATTAGAATACGTTAAAAAATTATTCATTTTATTGGAAAAAATGGAGAAGACAGATGATAATAATGACCTTAAATTACATAATTCAAAATTAAACCACTATTTCATGATCAGAGCAGAGAAAATCAATTTACACAATTCAATTTTCATGCTAATAATCTATTTCAGCTTCGGGATAGAAACGAAAGCGCAAGGAATAAATTAACTTCTCGTCTAACCCATTGGCATAAACTACCACCAACACCGCAGCACAATCCGCGCACACTACAAGCATAAATACTATTTAGCATATTAAAGGACTACAGATTTTTTGGTCATTAATCAAAAAAAGCGCTTTGAAGCGACTAAACGCAATTTCAAGCGCTTTAAATTACTCGCTATACGGAGCTGGACTAAGAATATTATTTGCACAAAGAAAAAGGGTGGGGGATGCCATGGGATAAGAAGTGTTGGAAAACAACAACTAGAGTTTTGGCAGCGAAAAAATATTCTTCGAGTGAAAGGAGAGGTAGGTAAAGTGAGGGTGAGGGTAAGGATGGTTGCATAAAAATTACTTTACACAGATTTTGAGTATTTCAATAAACAGATGGAACAACAACAGCAAGTAAAGCAAACGAAAACAACAAAAACAAACAACCTGTCAGCTTAGCTTAGCAATAAAGATAAACAGCAATAAGGAGGAGAAGAAGAAGAAAAAGAACAACAACACCAACAACCCACGCCTTAACGCAAACACTTAAAAGTCAAATGAATGGCGAACGCAGAGCGGCGTAGCGCAGCAAGGCAAGATGCTCATCAAAATGCCAATACTTGAAGAGCAAAAGGATAAACAACAACAACAAACAAGCACACAACCTGAAAATCCACAAAAAAAGAGGAAACTGAAAATTGACGCAAATCGAAAAAAAAAATAAAAATTTAAGAGCAAAATAAACAACAACAACAGCGAGCGCCTTCAAATTGTGTTGAGTTGAGCCGAAAATTAACATTTTTCCAGCAGCGTTCAAAAAAGTGGCAGAAGCAGCAGAAGAAAGAGTGACGTTTGTCTGGCTGTGGCAGGGTCGTGCGCAGGAATTAGCCTTGGGGGGGCTTTTAATTTTGGTTTGCATTCGCATACATTTTTCGCTAAGATAAACATATTTGCTGAAACAGATATCCAGACCCATACATCATAAATTTTAATGTGCTCTAACTTTTCTGAAACTGCATACTCTGATGCTTAAAATTATACCCAAGATTTTTTTTTGGTTCTACGAATTTTTCTGTTATTGATAGAGAATTTGTGATATGGTGGCATATTATTCGCACTAGTTAACAAGGTCCTGAATAGTTCTGTTTACAGTACTTGTTAATTGAAACTTCTCACTGTTTTCACGAAATGAAAATTTTTTGTTATCAGTACAATTTTTTGAAAAATTTCAAACGAACATATGCTACACAGCTTTGTAATTTCGGAAAGCTCCAAGAGCAATTCAAAGTGCCGAACTTATGTATTGGCCAACCTTATTTTTTGCAACTTTCACCAATTTCTTCTTCCGTAAAATTATTGTACTAATTTTGTCAAAAATTATGAGTCAAGATTCAATGCAAAATTTATAAACTGTGTTTTGAAAATTTTTGCAAAATCATTGCAACTTAGATTTGGTCATGGGGGGGTTTTAACCCCCAAAACCCCCTCCCCCCGTGCGCACGGCCCTGGGCTGTAGCAAGCCAACAACAGGATGTAAGCACTTGAGGACATACACACTTAAACACACGCCCACAGACATGCAAACGAAGAGAGCGACACGAAGGAAGCGGCAAGAGGCAGACAATTGCGTAAGGATTTTTGTTGGATTTTGCTGATGAATTTACACAACAAACACATTAGGCAAAAAGCACAAAAATCGTTAAAACAACAACAGCAACATGAAAGCACAACAAGCCAACAGGAAGAGTTGATGGCCACGCATGTAGCAGTAGAAAAAGGATAAGCGCAGAGTATGTGTGGATTTGGAGGTAGATGTGGTGTTGGATGGAGAGCTGGGGTGCTGAAGAGAGGGGTGTGTTGTTGTTATGTGGGGTGTGAGTTAAATCAGCGTATTGCTGTGTGGCAATTGCCATTATATACAAACATCCTCCAAAAAAAACGTAAGCCTTTTAAAACGATTTTTCGTGTAAAGTGTCTTCAAACTCTCGTCATCGTCATCGTCTTCATCGCATCCTCATCATCATCCTCATCATCATACTGATCGTCATTCACATACTCGATGTCGTTCATCTCATCAGCGGTAACAACTTATTTGTCGATGGCATCAAGGGATTCAAACCGACCGAACACATGAGATGTAGACACAGTCACTCAAGCGGCAGCAACAGCAGGAGGAGCAACACACCCGTATCAACCCTAACATGCTGCGAGTAAATGAATGAAGTCTTGATTGTCACAGCAGTGCTGGAGTTATGTAAATATGTATGTGTGTGTGTGTGTGTGTAGTGCAGTGATGCACACCGCCGACTGCGCTACTTACACAAGCGCAACATATTTTTGCATTAGTGTGCGCGTATAAGCAGATGTCGCATACCTATTGCTCAGAAAAAAGAAAAAAATTCTTTGCGCGATCGATGTGCACAGCATGAAATTCAAGCGCAGACTAATTGGTTGGAGGCGTCGCAATCAGGGTTGCCACTTTGAAATTTTTTTTCCGACCAAATTCGTCTCAAAAACCTACCAAAATAGCTTTCAGCCGACCAAAATTTTTTTTCACAAAATTCGTTTCATTTAAGCTCGTTTTTGAAAATTTATGTATTTTTATTTATTCATTTAACTGGTATATATATAGGAACTTATACATATCACTCTTCAAGTATTTTCACATGTTTTAGCTTAAAATAATAAGGTACGAATGCGTTTGTACATATGTATGTACATTAATTTGTGTATGTAATTTATGTTAACATTTTAAAATAGTTACGAATATGGTTTAACAGGTCTCCAAGTAGGTATACAAATGAGATCAGAACTTTAATTAAATATCAAAATTGAATCTAAGATCTTTTTAAGTGCATAGTGCTTATTTCTAATTTGTTTGTGAGTTTGGTTTTATTAAAGAAAGTGTAGAAAATTTGCGCTCCGCTGTAGCAGAGCTGTGTGGAAGCGTAAGCAAATTAAAAATAAATTTTGTGAGCCTGCCAAAGCAATTTTCATTAAGCGCATTTTTCATCAAACTAAAAAATGAAGAAAAGGTTTTCATGCGTATGCGTTCACCTTCTTTTATCCACTTTACACAAAACTCTGCCGAAGAGAAACACAAAAAGTATTCAAGCAAACTGTTGCTGTGAGAAAGAGACATGAATACATGAACTTTCAAAAGTTCTTTCAACAGTGTTGTGAAAATCCAGCAAATCAGTGATGTTGCTTGAAGGAAGGTAAAAACCTACCAAAATTCAAATCGTGAGACCATCCGACCAACAGGAAAAAAACCGACCAGTTTTGGTAGGAAAAGCCCACTTATCACATCCCTGGTCGCAATTGCTTGCTAGCAGCACACACACGACTCGTATGTGTAGCCGAGCAGCTCCGTTTTGCTCCGTATTGCTCTTTCGTTCAACACTGGTGTAGTGTAGTCCTTAAGCGTTACGCACGCAAAGGCTAAAGTATTTTTCCGGCGTAGTATTTATTGACAAATAAAGGGTGTTATAATAAGGGAGTCGTTATGGGTATTGTAGGTTGCGTTGATTTTTAATGGAAAATGTTTGGCTCAGTGGCAGCAGGTGGCAGGAACTTCACGAGCAAAAAACTCAAGTTCATCCCCCAAAGGAGCACTTCAAATGGTATGAGAGTTCTATGTAATGCTGGCCCATTCTTGCTAATTTTCAGTCACATCCTTGGAATAGAATTGTCTTTCCAAAGCGCTCAGACATGTCTGCCCATTGTACTTAAGGCCTTTAGAAATCATCAGGATGTTGGGAAAAGGTGGTATAGTGGAATCAGAATTCCTCTGCAAACTTTTCAGATTCTTTAATAAATCTGAGAAGTTTGTCGAGTTGTAGAGAATGTGCATACGCCATTCTCAGTACTACATCCAACCCGAGAAAGCGCAATCTTTAGCCAGAGAAGGCTGGACATGTGCTGAGAAAATACTATGTGCCATCATCGTCCTCCTCCATACAAGATAGGCATAGTGAGCGCTCAACAATGCCTATGCTAGCCATGTGCTGTCCCCATGCATTTTGTCCTGTAATCATCCTAACAAGGGCCCGAAGCTCCTTCCTTCTCTGCTTGAGGAGGAAGCTTGCTACCCCCCGTTAGGCTTTTTCAGAAAGCACTGTGTAATTTTACAGAATCTGTAGAGTTTTAGCGCCTCGCCTGAGTTTTCCTTAAGGAGTCCCTGATGTACTTCACAGTGCCCACAATACTTGTTCCTATTATTAGCTGCGGTCCAGTTGGTCTACTGATCCGCATTTTGCCAATTCATCGGCCAGTTCCTTACCTTGAACAACGCAGTGTCCGGATATCCCCATAAGTTGAAGTTTATTCCATTTTGCTACGGAGTCAAACTTCAACTTGCATACGTGAACAATTTTTGAAGAGACTCGCACAGTTTTACAGTCACATACAACCGTATACCAAGTTTCAAGCTGTTATTTCAGAAATTGCATGACTTATTGGCATTCAAACAAACGAACAGGGACAAATATTGTTACCTTCGCTGCACCCTGTTTCAAGTACAGAGCGCTACAAAAAGAAAAAAACAAAAAAAAAAAACAAAAAAAATATAATAAAAATTCATTGTTGCTTTGTGCTTATTTAAAACGCTTCAATGCAAAGCAATTTAAACCAGGGACCGTAACGATTATCATTTTTATAAAAAAAATCATTTTTAATCGTTATAATTTGATTTTTTATTTTTTCAATGAAATTTGATCGATATTTATGATTTTTATTTTTTTCGATCAAAAATAATTGTTATTACTGGATTTAAATTTTTCCTATGAAACTTGATCGATATTTTATGATTTTTATTTTTTCGATCAAAAATAATTTTTATTATTGGATTTAAATTTTTCCGATTATAATAAACTCTAAAAACTTGTTTTTTTTTGCAAATTTTGTTCTCAAATAGAACTGCGCCAATGTTGGCACAATCGTCAACTTCAAGCCATCAAATATAGGATTCACTAACGTTTGAAAAAGTTTACTATGATCGGAGAAAAAATAAAAAATATTGATTAAAGTTGATCGGAAAAATTTAAATCCAATTATAAAAATTATTTTTGATCGAAAAAATAAAAATCATAAAATATCGATCAAGTTTCATTGGAAAAATTTAAATTCAATAATAAAAATTATTTTTGATCGAAAAAATAAAAATCGTAAATAATGGTTATTTAAAAATTTAAAAAAATAAAAATCTTTAGAATAAAGATGAGCTCATATTTGGATAGAATGTGCTAAAATCATTGTATCGGCATACTTGCATTTTATTGTTAACGAAGTTTTCATAATGATTTTTTCATCCGAAGAAATGAAAATAACGATTAAAATCGGTCCCTGATTTAAACATGAAAATTTCAAAGTACATATATTGAACGTGTTCGACAAACGAGCCTTAACCCTAATCCCCATACGCCAGCATGCAATGAGCACGCAAATTCTTGCAAAATGCCTACATACAAAGCAAACAAAAAAAAAAAAAAACAAAAGACGACAGGATATGAAGATGAGAGTTGGAGCTTAGACGCATTAAGTTTAGGCATTTGCATCAATACCCAACCCTTTCCCAGCTCACTTTTCAATTGCTTTCCTTACAACTCTACCTCTCTCTCTCAAACACCTCAATTTGATTGTGCCACGCCAGCAGTTCAGTGAGCATTTATCCATGGTAAAGACACGTTAAGACTTTGACAAACTCATTGTGCAAGGATTTGAGACTGATTTGTTTGTCTGCGCTGAAAATGCCGCTTAAGGTGCGAGTATAGATATTTAGATACAAAAGTTGGCATTTTAACGCAGCCTAAATTTATATGCAAATCCAAACGCAAATACCCAATAAAGCTTAAACAAGCAAGCAAGTGAAATGAAAATGTTTTTTTTTTTTGATGGTGAAAAATTTAAAAGTTTGTAAAGAGCTTGCGGAAGGATATTTGCAAAGCAGGTGGAAATTGTTTGCTTTAAACTTAAAAAAACAAATAAGCGTAAGCTGGTTGAGAATTGATGATGGAGAGAGAGAGAAAGAGATGACAAGAAGACATTTTTGGTTGTCTTTCAAATGGCTAAGGAGACCTTCACTACGTTGGGAAGAGCTATTGGAGGGTAACTCGGCCTTCTTCGGTGTTTTCAATTTGCGCCAGGCAGCTCAACACAGAAACAAGTGGTGCACTTTATTGGACTCGGAAAGAATCGTCTAGACTGTTACGCGCCAATTAAGAAGAAGAAGAACAAGAACAAGAAGAAGAAGAAGAAGAAGAAGAAGATACATGTTCTACGAACACAGTGTGATAAACGCTCGCAATTGGCCTTCGAAATTGACCTTCGATAACCAATATGAATAGCGAACTAGTTTCAAAGTTAAAGCAAGGCAACGGCTTCTTCAGATCAAAAAAATATTACCTAAGCCTGTTCAGAATTACAGCTGGTACGGAAATAAGGGAAGAAAAGGCTGTTGGCGGAGCGTAATTACGAGAGTGAGTTAATTAGACTTCCCCCAAAATTTTCACTTGAATTAGGTACTCTTGCTCTTCTACGCTGGCTGGCCTTTGCCAATTGCGCTCCAAAACTCAAACACTTGAGGGACATTCAAAACATATTGCTACGCCAGTCTGTATGCACATCCGTTTCGCAAACAATAGCAGATCTTACACTCAGGGAAAAACAGCATTTTAAAATCAAAAATAAAATTTTAGTTTTCATAAAGCACGTTTTAAACCAAACTATTTTTATTTTCACAAATGAAAATTTTTAAATTAAAAATGAGATTTTTGAATTAAGAATGAAATTTTTGAAGTAAATATGCACTTTAGATTTAAAAGGAAACATACTTAAATTAAAAATGAAAATGAATGTTGATTCAAAAACTGGCTTTTTGTTCAACATTTTTTTGTGAGAAAATATTTTTTTGTGAGAAATCCAACAAAAACAATAATGAGAATCGATTTTTTTTATTTTGTTTTTACAATGATCCATATAATTCATGGATTCTTTTTAGGAGAGGGGTAGTATAAATAGGTTACTACAATTCAATATAATGTTTAATGTTCCACTATGTGATGGCGTTGGATTGAATTTCAAGTTGATGTCATGGTTCGAATTCGGAGGAGAATATAAAATAAAGAAGAAAAAGTATAATAAGGAAAATAAGAAATAAAGATAGAAAACAGTTAAGGCGAAGTAGAAAAGAAGAGGAGAACAAGCTGAGGCTATATTTTTGTAGTTGGGACTCGGATTAAGAGAAGATGAAGAGAATGCCGTTGGATACAATTTCGAATCCGGAAGAGAAAATGATATAGAGAACACTGCCGCATTTTTTTCTCATAGTGCTTAAAATAAAAATAAACATTTTTAAATTTAAAATGTTTTTTCTTGATTTAAAAATTTTATAATGAACATTTTTGAAATAAAAATATTGGTATTTAAATCACTTTTAAATACGTTTTTGCCCATTTTAAGCACGTTTTCATATGTTTTTATAATTTTTTTTCCCTGAGTGTACCTACTCCTTATTAAATAGATATTCCAACGAACCACCTCCGTCCAACACTTACCCCCCCAATTATCTAGCTGTGGCTGTTCTTAGATAACTAATAAATATATATGTAGTTTTCTGCTTTTTTATTTTTTCTTAGCCCCATTGGAGCACTTTATCTACATTTTTATGTGTACGTGCGGTAATTTTTAACGACTGGCAACGCGTTGAGACGCGATGTTGCCAACATCTAAATGCGTACGCGCCGTAAATTATGTGGTTGTTGTTGCTTATGCTGGCGCCGCCGCCGCCATTACTTTCTTCTTTATATATATTACGCCAAGCGATTTTTTGTAAGCACCATAACTTTTACACCGTATACCGATTTTCGAAAATGTGGTGTCAGATGAAAGGGCTTGACCTGTAGATGTGCTGGAAGGTTTAATTTTTTTGAAAAGGGTTGCCAGATGTTAGAAAATTTAATTTTACTGTATAGTTTGTTTGATTTTAAAATTTTTGGTACCATATGAAGGGGCTTGACCTGTTATTGAGAAATTTAATAGAAATTTTTCAAAAAGGGTTGCCACCTGTTCAAAAATTCAGTTTTACGCTATAGTTTGTTTGATTTTTAAATTTGAGGTGTCATATGAAAGGACTTGGCATGGAAATGAGTAATTTATTAAAATTTTTACAAAAAGGGTGCCACCGTTCAATAATCCATTTTTACGCTACAGTTTATCTCATTTTTAAATTTGAAGTGTCATGCAAGGCCTAGCACTGAAGATGGGTAATAAAAGGAAAGGGAAGAGGAAAATGAAAGGGACGGATATGGCGAAGGACAGGAAGCGAAAGAGGAAATATGAAAAATAAAATTGATAAAGGGAAAATAAAGCGCAAATGAAGGGGAAAGGGGAAGAGAAAGAGAACTAGAAAGAAAAGGAGTAGCGCGCCAAATGGACTTTTGTAGGACGCTTTAAGGTTACCATAGTCTAGGAAAATATTCGGCACAAAACTTCACTATGGGGCTCCTTGGTCAAAATCTATGTATAAAAAAATCTAGGTCCACAGAAAATAAAAATAACCAGTAGCTATGAAGGTATATCAAAAAATTTTCAAATGTGGCAAGAAGTGGTCTTCCACCCTCAAATTGTCGCACAGTGTAATTGAAAGCCATTTTTGATTCTCGAAATAAATTGCAGCAAATACAAATTGCTCTGCAGGGAAATATGAGGTGACACAGCGCGCAAGAATAATCAAAGGGAATGCATGAGTTTTGGAAATTGAGAGAAAAGCAGATGCAAAATATAGAAGAAGAAAAGTGGAAAAATGCAGAAAAAAGCAGAAAAAAGGAAAAAAAGTTAGACAAAATAGTAGAACAAATCAAAGCAAAATATGACTAGAACGCCAGACAATGCCGCTGCTGTCTGTCGTTGTGTTTTTGTAATTTAATAGTAGCATTGTCAAAGCAAAGCCATACGCTCCCAAAAGCATGATGACGCAGTACGTAAGCGCGCCGTGCAGCGTACAACAAGAAATCGTAAGCTGTGTTGAAAAAATGTTCTGCTTTAACCTATGCACATAAATTTCAACTGTCAGTTATGCATACCTACAGTTGCTATGTATTTAATATTTGCTCAGTGAGCATTTTTGCTACCGAAAATCACCGTAAAATTCGAAATTAAAATGCCGCCGCACCTTGTCGCAAATCAAGTTGGCAATATATTTTTCAAAACGCTTGTATTTGTTTTGCTTTGTTGCCTGTTCTTCAAGTAAAATCTTTGCCTCAGCATAAGCTTTTAAATATATGCTTGCTAACAACGTTGTTTTTGGGGGTGAGGCTTAAGTTGTTTACATAAGCGCGCCAAGTAATGGCCACACACACGCCCCAAAACATAAGCGCACATTGCAGTTTGATTCGCGTTGTTTTTGTTTCCATTTCTTGTTTTAAATGTGCTGATTTTATGTTGATTTATTGTTACGCGTTTTTCTTTTTAATTTTCTGATTCTTTTTGCGTTTCGTTCGTTCGTTCTCTGCTTAAAGTGACCTTTATTTTCCCCTTTTTCTCTGCACTTCCTTTTCTTGTTCATCATAAAAATGTACTTGCTTCTTTTTTCTTTTCTTTCTTTGCTCCTTTCCGCACATGGTAATTTTTAACAAGCTTTCCTCACACGCATTTCATTATATTATATCTTTGCTTTATTACCTTCTTCTTACTCGGTTTTCCGCTTCATACCTAACACAAAAAAGTTCCTTCTTTTTCCTTTTCTTCACTACTTTCCTTTCGCTTCGTTTCGTTTGCTTTCCTTTCCTTTAATTTCCTTTCCTTTCCTCTCCTTTTGTTTCGTTTCCTTTTCTTTACTTTCCTTTATTTTCATTTCCTTTCCTTTATTTTCCTTTCCTTTCCTTTCCTTTCCTTTCCTTTCTTTCCTTTATTTTCCTTTCCTTTCCTCATCTAACACAATCAGCTGCGTTTGCTTCCTGCTTCCTTGTTATTCTCCTATAAACCCTGCCGCCACACGCCATATTTAATTTGTGTGTAGTTTTGACTTGAAAAAAAAAAAAATATGTAGAACAAACGGAAGCTGCCATATTAGCTTTTGTTTATTTTCCTTTCAACCAATTTTCCATTAGACTTATTTTTTTGCATCACACATCTTGTTAGCCACCCGCTTAGCTTCCGTACACACTTTTAAATTTCAGATACATTTTATTTTTTCACTGCACTGTTTGTTTTGCTTTGCTTTGGCTTTATTCTTCCGCTTGTTGTTGTTCCTTTTCTTCTTCTTCTTCTTCCGGCTCCCCCTTCCAAAAATTTTCCACGCCTGCTAATGTCACACATTTTGCATAATCTCAGCCGCCCGATATTAACCCTACCTCAACGCACATGCCGCCCGTCATTATCGCGTGTTTAGTGGTGGTGTGGAGAGTTTTAGCCACCACCCCCACCACCACAGTGTTGCCAGTCAACAGCAAATAGGCCATTACACTCATTCACTCAACCAACACTCATTCATTTCAAAGTCATTTGTTTCGTTTGTTTTTATTGCAGGCGGCTGTATAGCTGTTATTGTTTACCTTTTTCCATTGTACTTCTTAGCCTCACTTCCGTTTCCTTTTACTGTCGCTTGAAATTTCTTTTCGCTCCTTCCACTTCCTATACGTACATAAATCCCGCCTTGTAGCATTGAAAATGCGCCATCATTAGTCTTTGGAAAATTGCCTGTAGCAAAAGTTTGCATTATTAAGCTTTGCTTTGCAGTGTTTGGTTTTTTCTTCTTCTTCTTCGTTTTGGTTTCTTCTGTATTTGCTTGTCGGCACAGCACATTGATGAATGTGTATCATATCTCTCTTTCTCACTCCGCTCGCTTCTGTCAAATCACTTTGCCATTTTTCTACTCCGCGCTTGAATGCTTTCGTGTCTGTCTGTCAAATAAATTGTCAGGTTTTGAAGCTTTTGCCCTGCTTTCTATTTTCGTATTGCCTTAGTCTTATGTAAATATTGCTTTTTGAAAATTTGGAAATGGATGGTTTAAGTGGGGTCTGTAAACCGCCAGCCAGGTAGGTAGATACTTGTGTTAGCACGTCTTTACTCACTCGCTCTCCTTTTTTACTCCCTCTGAATTCGACATGCTAAAATCGTAAATCGTTTTTTAACTAATATTTAAGCAAGCGGCAATAGCTTTCAAATCGAGGTAGGTAATCTTGAAATATTTAACCTTGCTTGTGAAAAAGTGGGTTGGGTTAGTTGAAAAATGGGTGATTGAGCATAGCCTCACCTTACTCCTTCCACAGCACGTCTTTTAAGCATAACTCACTTGCAAGTTTGTTTTACTTAATAAATTTGTCCGCGTTCTTCTCATTCATTTTCTGTGCTGTCAGTTTCTTCTTCTTAGTTCTTTTAAATAAGTCAATATTTTCTTATTTTAATGATTTATTTTTTACTCCAGTACCCCCAGTCCTGCTTTAATAAATGTTTGACTTTTCACCTTGCGGTTGGGTATTCGAGCTTACTTTACTTTGCTTTTCTTTTGGTATGGCAACGCTTGGAAGCAATCAAAAAGTGTGTTGACATAAGCTTAGCGCTTAAGCAAGTATAATTATGAGGTGTAATTTGTGTTTGGTTTATGTATGTAAATACTTTTTTCTTTAAATATTATTTTTGCTCTTGCAAGTGTTTTTTTTTTGCTTTGTACAAAAGTCAACAAATGCAATCTTGTGATGAAAGATGTTGGGAATTTTGTGTGGGGTAAATATGTAAATAAGCAACACTGCCAATTTCTCAGAACAGCTGTTTGGCTGTCAAGCGTGCGTGCGTTAAAAATGAAAGCAGCAAAGTCTGTGCAATTTCTCTGGTAGCCGAAACTACTTACCTAATTAAAGCCAATAACTACTTATTTATAGTTCATTTTCTAACTAGAATGTGCTCTTATTATTGTCTTAAAAAGTAACTTTTCTTACCCGCTTATTAAGCGCGCATTTCACTCACTTCTTTGGAAAGAAGTTTAGTCGCTTTTGAGTTACTGTTATCAAACTAATATTCCATGAATCAATCGCTAATATTTATTGCAATTGAAAGAGAATAAACAAAAATTATCACAGAATGATTTACGACTATATTTGTTCACTTTTATGTCACTGACTTGACAATCGTAAAATAAGGACGCCCCAATTGACATAAATAACATGAAATTGCTAGTATTTTGAAGGAAATGGAATATGGAAAAGTCATAAATAAATTCACAAAAAAGCTAACAAACATGCATACTACATTTATGCATATTATTTATAACTTTTACACAATTGAGCTAATCTTCGATTTCCTGCAAGTTATTTCCAAACAACTCGTTAAATCACTTTTAGTAAGTGAAAAGTGAGTGAAAAAAAATGCAAAAATGGGGTAAAAAATTGAACATCACTTTTGCACACTTACAAGGCAAATGTGTTGACATATAAAATATATTAACCAATACATACATATATGTTACTATATATATTTATATATTATAAAATTGCAATAAAGAATAGCAACTGTCAACGACCGCTTAAATTTAAGGCTAAACAAGTCAACTATTTATGTTTTCTAAAGGTGAAAAGCAAGCAGCAAAAGCGTGGTGAGGTGAGTGTGCAATTGGCACAAGGTGAAAATAGAACTGTCAACAAATTGTCACGCCACCATTGGCGTAGTAACGGGGGGGGGGGGGGTTTGGGGACAAAACCCCCCCGAAAGATTCGTTTTGACCATAAAACCATCTTTAACTAAGAGATGCTTTATTAGCATACATTTCTTTTTCAGGAAAAAATCAATGAGAATAGTAATTTTTCGAAATTGGTAATTCGAAATTTAGCGCTTTTTCACGAAGTATTATTTATAATTCTAGCGTTTGTTGAGCCGTAGGAAAGTGCAAGAACCGCAGGAATTTTACCACAATTTACATTCTTTGTACTTATATTCGCTCTTTTGTGGTAAAATTCCTACGGTTCCTGCACTTTCCTACGGCTCAACAAACGCTACAATTATTATACGGTATTGCTGTTATTAACATGCTAATAACAGAAAAGTAACGCCAATTATTCAAATTTCAAGTTTCCTTTCAATTACTTATCATCTTAATCAAATAATATTAGTATAAACTACAATGGGAATTAGCACAATAGATCTCATTGGAGGTCGCGGTGCAGTATTGCCCTATAATAATAATACAATGGGAATAAATATGCAATGTATAAGAGTATCTGAACTTGAGATTTTACTTAATGTCTGTTAAAATGGAATATTAAAAAACTAAATTATATAAGAAAATTATTATTTATAACCGTAGCACATAGGTAGATTTTCAAGTTTTATGCGGCCAAAAATATTTTATTGTGTACATCTATTCGAAACTGCTTGTTTAATGCAAAATTTTAATAATTTGTGTTAAAAGTCGATTTTATTGAAAAATATATACAGTGACTCAAAAAAAATCATACGCCAGAGTTTTTAAATTTATTTCAAAGAGTTCTCGAAAATTTGACTCTCTTATTTTCGTTTAAAAATGTAAAAAATTTTTCAATAAAAGTCGCCTTAAGCAGGATTTCTAAGCTTATGGGAAAAATCCGAAAAATCGTAGAAATTTCTAAAAGTGGATTAAAAATTTCAAAGCGAGGCCAGAATTTATAGAAGATTTTGAGGAGATTTCTAAGTGTACTGTTATGTAGCCAACCAATTTTAGTGTAAAAAGTGCAATTCTCAATGCTGTAAAAATTTCCGTCGATTTTAGAAATATTTTTCTGTAGGGTGTTTGCCTTATATGTACGTGAGACCGTTTCAATTAAAATTTCCGAAAAGCCAATGAAATTTTTCAAAAAGTTGAATGCTGCATATTATTATATTACAATTGAATGAGCTGCAAAATTGCATACTCAAAAATCTTCTAAAAAAATGTAGCTTTATAATTCTTAGCCCTTTTTATGATAAGTACTTCCTTGACTTTTAAAAATTGGAAATACTAAAAATACTGCCTAAAAAGTTAACAATAATCGCTACTAAATATCTGGGTTACTCTTGAGCATCACTTACATTAACCAAGATATGCGTTAGAAATATAAACATTAAAATTAAATATAAAACACAAAAAGAAAATTATTGTAGGTACATATGAAAAACCCTGTATCTATTAGTGAAGTGCGGCTTTGTGCGACGCAATTTTTTGTCGGCAAAATACTAATTGTACTAGATATCATGTCCGAGGGTTAGTTTGACTGAGTCTGAAAGAGCAACATAACAAAATCAATTTTTAACATAAAAAAGAGTGATAATTTTTTTTTAAATATCCCAACTTTAAAAGCTTAAAACTATAAACTTAGAATTATTGGAAACCAAGGATATTATTGAAAAGTGTTAATAATTACTTGAAGCTTTAGGATTCATCACGATTACTTAAATGAAATGCTTTAAATAATAAATATTCAAGTTGAAACTAGCACTTAAAAATATGTAAGAAAAAAAACAAAAAAATTTACTTCAGATATGCTAAGTTTGGACCATCTGGGGCAAGTGCAGAGTATGAGGTCGGGAAAAAAGCGATGAATTGTTGTTCCCCATTCTATTTCCAATGCGCGTAGATTTCCAGAAGAGAATATGAGACTTACTTTTGAAGTATAGTTAAAGGCCCTTGGCAACTGACAATCTGGCATGTCAAGCAGTGTGTATGTGTGAGTTTTTTTATGTGTGTTAGTGCAATCGGCAGTCGGCGTGCTACACGTTCTTGTTGTCGGGCTCGCGTTGATGATAATCAAATCTTTTAGATATTTGCGTCAATCACCCGACACTCACACATATGTATACATTGCCTAACATTCCAGATTTTAAGTGGCCAAGAGCCTCAAGAGTTTGATATATGTATAATAAGCGATATTTGTGTGTTAAAATCTTAAATTATAGTCTGAAAAAAATTACATTTCACTAGCTTGGAGTGCAAGCTGTGTAAGTCCACTTTTATGAAAAAGTGTATTTTTATTTAGAACGCTAAAAAAATCAGATACGCACCGCGCTAAACAATTCTGAGATACTTGTCATATTTCTACTCGTTGTTATTCAGTGACACGCAAATTGTGTAAGTCCAAAAAGCGAAGAAAATTGTGTAAGTCCAAAATATTTATATGAACAGAAAATTTTTTTTGTTTTTTGTTTTTTGTCTCTCCTACAAAGTTTTAAAAAAGGACTTACACAATTTGCATTCTAAGCTAGCGATTTTTATCATTTGTAAAAAAAAATGTAGTTTTTTTTGGTAATTTTAATTTTGGTAAATTTTATACATTGGCTGTGACCCCCCCCCGAAAAATTCTCTTACTACGCCACTGCACGCCACAAGTAAAATTTTCATTTTCAATGTCAGACGAAGACTTTTATTTGTTGACAAAAATTAAATGGATGCCACTGCTATTTTTCCATGTAAAAAACTAATAAAAGAATGAATGTATGAAAGCGAAAATAAGGCAAGAGGAAATTGGAAATGAAGTGTAGGTGGATAAAGGTGATTACAGGGGACTTGGCTGGTGGCACAAAAAGGTGAGATTTAGTTGAATTTAAAAACAGAAAGACCTTAATAAATATACTATACGAAGGTGGCCTAAAAAGAAGCGGGTTGGAGTAAGGTTCCCTGTTGATAGGCCCTCGTATATGCAGATGAAGTAAAGGAGGTGAATAGAGGTGGTTAAAGCTGTTTTAAAATGACATATGAGCGAGTGAGTAGAAATAGTTGATTCAAAAGATTCGGGTTAGAGTAAGATACCATGATAAGGATTGGTATATACGGATAGTGAAGTGAAGGAGGTAAGCAGAGAGAACGGAAAAATATACTAGAGTTATTATAACCCTCTATCTACTGACTATGCCAAACATTACTCTCCTACACCCTACTCCTTTAGCTTTTGGCAACATGCAATAAGCAATTTTATGGTCAAAATTATCTGAAAATTGTTGACAGCATTGCAAAATCAAAAAAAAAAAAAAACTTATTAAGCGCCAGCTAGCAATGTCAAATCTGCCCAGACATGGCAGAGAGGAGGTGGATAAAACCATAATAATAATAATACAATGGCGCTATTATAAATCTGGCGAGTTTTATGGCCGAGCTTCTCTCCCAATTCGAGGTGTGTTCCTTTTTGTTTTTCCTACTAATTGGGTGGACCTACAGTTTTATGCCGACTCCGAACGGCGAATGCATTTTTTGTGAGAAGCTTTTTCATGGCAGAAATACTCTCGGAGGGTATGCCAACGACTGCCGAGAGGTGACCGCTGCTCTTAAAAAACCAAATAATTGGATTTTTACTAATTAGAAAAATTGTTTTGGTGCTTTGCTCGGACCGTGGTTTGAACCCGAAATCTCAGGCATAGCAGGCGAGCACTCTACCCACTGCACCACAGCGGCCACCATCCCTCTATCAAAAATATTTCAAATGACTGATTGGCTAGCGAAATCATGAAAAATAACAGCAAGTAGCATGAAATGAAAGGCGAAACAGAAGCAGAACAAGAGCAGGAAATGAAGTGAAGTGAAAGAACCATATGCGGCAGGTGACGTGTGAGAGTCGCTATAATACGAGCACTACCTATGAGCATAATAACAGAGATGAATGGTTAGGATGAGACAGGGATAGCCAGTCATTGCAGCAATGAATTGCAAACTTGCATGCCTATAATGAAGAGCAACAACTGTATGCACTTATACATACATATGTATGTACATCTATGTTGCATAGTGTTGCCAGCCACTTAACTGTTATTTTGGCTAGCTTTTTTTGCAAAATGAAAAATCCTAAAAAAAAGAAAGACTATCGTGCAGCGTGAAAGCCAAAAAGTTGACTACTGTTTGCTGTAAACTGAGTCTGATTGAATGAGTGTTGTAAGCAAGTGACTGACTGCTGTGTGGGCGGTTGGGCATTGAGAAAAGCAGCACAATAATGTTGCTATCGCAAATTGTATTTATGTACTTGCAACACGAACAGACATTTATCCACTGCTGAAGCACTATTTTGCAGGTGATATACAAGCGAAATAAAAAGGAATGTTTTATAGCTAACGGATTGACTAGTTGACTTCTGTGTAGACACTGCAACTGTGTAAGTGTTGTTGACTAGTTGAGAGTGGACTGACTGACTGACTGACTGACTGATCGACTAACACACTGGCTGCTAGCTATAGTTAGCTGCTTGTTGCAACATGCAAGCAACGAGTTAAAACAGAAATTATTTCGAAGGGCAAAACAAAGAAAACAAGTAAGGAAGCCTAAGTTCGAGTGCAATCGAACATTAGATACTCAGCTGTATGCTTTCATTGTTTGTTTGCGTTTGTTCGATATAGGGTGTATTTTATATGAAACGAGTGCTGCATAAACAGGGCGCAGCCACGCCCATTTTCAAAATTTATATCAATCATCCAAATAAGCATACAAATATTATTGTTAGTGCAAAATTTCATCCCTCTATGACTTTTAGTTACAAAGACTTCACGTTACAAATTCCAAAAGGGTGTTCCAGAAATATCTTTGTTAAAAAGTAGGCGTGGTCATAAACCGATTTCAATACATTTTTGCGTGTCTATTAACACATGTTATAAAAGTGTATAAACCAAGTTTCGTCATAATATCTCAATTATTTGTCGAGTTAAAGGCTAAGAAATCTCATATATCCCTTTGTCTAAAAAGAGGCGGTGCCACGCCCATTTTCCAAACTTTTTTATTTTTTGTTTCCGGTCTATTGTAAAACTCATGTCACAAAATTTCAATGAATTATCTTTATATTTCACATAGATATCGCTTAAAATGGTTTTATTAGGTCACTTTATAATACACATATATAAAAGTGGGCGCGGTCGTCAACCGATTTTGGTAATTTTTCGTCCACACATTTGGCTAAGTAAATATATCACGCGTACCAGATTTCATCGATATATCTTTAACGGTTTCTGAGTTATGGCTTATTAAACTTTCAATATTCGCTCCTTAATAAGTGGGCGTGGCACCGCCCATTTTCCAAAATTTTTGTAGTTTTTGTTTTATGTCCATAGTTGGACTCCTGCCACAAAATCTCAGTGATTGATCTTTATATTTGACAGAGATATCGCTTAAAATGTTTTTATTAGGCCCCCTTATATTTCCTATATATAAAAGTGGGCGTGGCCGTCAACCGATTTTGATAATTTTTCGCCAAAACATTTGACTAAGTAATTATATTACGCGTACCGAATTTCATCGATATATCTTCAACGGTTTCTGAGTTATGACTCATAAAACTTTCAATGTCTGCCCCTTAATAAGTGGGCGTGGCACCGCCCATATTCCAAAATTTTTGTGTTTTTTGTTTTATGTCCATAGTTGGACTCATGCGACAAAATTTCAATGATAGATCTTTATATTTGACAGAGATATCGCTTAAAATGGTTTTATTAGGTCACTTTATAATACACATATATAAAAGTGGGCGTGGCCGTAAACCGATTTTGATAATTTTTCGTCAAAACATTTGTCTATGTAAGCAAATTACGCGTACCAAATTTCATCGATATATCTTCAACGGTTTCTGAGTTATGACATATAAAACTTTCAATGTTTGACCCTTAATAAGTGGGCGTGGCACCGCCCATTTTCCAAAACTTCATCAAATTTCTTCATAAGGGCCCGAGCTCAATACGTGGGTAAAATTTTAAAACTCTAGCTATATTAGTGGCTGAGATACCAAATTTCCGATTTTTTCTATATAGGAAAAGTGGGCGTGGTCATGGTCCGATTTCGCCCATTTTCAATACCAACCGTCCCAGTCTCGATACCAACTTGCGTTCCAAATTTCATCAAAATATCTCAATTTTTGCGCGAGTTAGAGTGTTTACAGACGGACGGACGGACGGACGGACGGACAGACGGACGGACGGACGGACGGACGGACGGACGGACGGACGGACGGACATGGCTCAATCGATTTCTCTTTTCACCCTGATCATTTTGATATATATAAGTCTATATCTATCTCGATTATTTCATTCTGTTACAATCCACCGTTATGTGATTAAAACTATAATACTCTGTGTACTAGTACAGCTGAGTATAAAAATTGCAAACAATGCCATTTCAAAAAAAAAAAAAAAACACAAAAAAACAAAAACGCATGGCAACACTTTGCTGCCAAAATGGGCGGCAATCATTTAAAACGCTACCGCCGCCGCGCACGACAACGACCATGGAATGTTGCCTAACAATTATATTGGAGTACAAAAAAAAGTAAACACACACGACGGTTTGTCAAGTGTTGCGCTACTTTCCGGTAGCCATCAGCTTCTTTGCACATTCTTACCGCGCGGCTATAATAATGTTATCGTGTGCTCAGCGCTGCGTGTCTTTGCAAACGCCAAGAACGGAAAGGTAATTCCATTTTTCGTCGTTTCATTTTTAAGCTTTCGTGACAAAGTGAAATTTTAAATTTTCCTCTTTAACTGCCACAAGTTGCAAATTATCGCCGCGCAATGACAAAGAGTACCATGTGCTAACTTTTCACTAAAGTACTAGAAAGCAAAAAAGGTAGTAGGAAAGGTACTACAAGTAGTGTGTAATAGTAAAAGAGGGAGAAGTAGCTAGAAAACGGCAGCCTGAAAAATGGCAATAACTACTGCTTTAACCACCTTTTTAACCATCAAAGTGGCTAGCTACATAAAAGCTTCAGTCTCTCCCTCTCTCTCTCTCTCTGAATATGACAATGTGCCGCTCCAACACATATGCAAGTTGTGCTGTGAATTGAGTTGTGAGTTGTGATTTGTGCCGCAAATAAAAGTGCCTATTTTTAAGCACAAAAAAAACAAGTAAGGAAGCCTAAGTTCGAGTGGAATCGAACATTAGATACTCAGCTGTATGCTTTCATTGTTTGTTTGCGTTTGATGGAAACACGGTGTAGGTACTTTCTATAAAGCAAGTGCTGCATAAAGTGGGCGTAGCCACGTCCATTTTCAACATTTTTATCAGTCATCCAACTAAGCATATCAATATTATTCTTTGTGCAAAATTTCACTCCTTTATGACTTCTAGTTACGAAGATGTCACGTTACAAATTTCCAAAGGGTGTTCCAGAAATATCTTTGTTAAAAAGTAGGCGTGGTCATAAACCGATTTCAATAAATTTTTGCGTGTCTATTAACACAAGATATAAAAGTGTACAAACCAAGTTTCGTCATAATATCTCAATTATTTGTCGAGTTATAGGCTAAGAAATCTCGTATATTCCTATTTCTAAAAAGAGGCGGTGCCACGCCCATTTTCCAAAATTTTTGTGGTTTTCGTTTTATGTCCGCAGTTGGACTCCTGCTATAAAATTTCAATGATATATCTTTATATTTGACAGAGATATCGCTTAAAATGTTTTTATTAGGCCACTTTATAATACCCATATTTAAAAGTGGGCGTGGTCGTCAACCGATTTCGCTAAAATTTTTAACATGTATTACCACAAGTAACAAAAGTGTACGCACCAAGTTTCGTCATTATATATCAATTATTTGTCGAGTTATGGGCTCAGAAATCTCGTATATTCCAGCTTCTAAAAAGAGGCGGTGCCACGCCCATTTTCCAAAATTTTTACGGTTTTTGTCTTATGTTCGTAGTTAGACTCCTTCCATAAAATTTTAATGATATATCTTTATATTTGACAGAGATATCGCTTAAAATGTTTTTATTAGGTCACTTTATAAGACCCATATATAAAAGTGGGCGTGGTCGTCAACCGATTTTGGAAATTTTTCGTCCAAACATTTGACTAAGTAAGTATATCACGCGTACTAAATTTCATTGATATATCTTCAATGGTTTCTGAGTTATGACTCATAAAACTTTCAATATTTGCCCCTTAATAAGTGGGCGTGGCACCGCCCATTTTCCTAAGTTTTTGTGCTTTTTGTTTTATGTACATAGCTGGACTCATGCCACAAAATTTCAGTGATAGATCTTTATATTTGACAGAGATATCGCTTAAAATGTTTTTATTAGGCCCCTTTATAGTTCCCATATATAAAAGTGGGCGTGGCCGTCAACCGATTTTGGCAATTTTCCGTCAAAACATTTGTTTAAGTAAGTAAATCACGCATACCAAATTTCATCGATATATCTTCAACAGTTTTTGAGTTATGACTCATAAAGCTTTCAATGTTTGCTCCTTAATAAGTGGGCGTGGCACCGCCCATTTTCCAAAATTCCATCAAATTTCTTCTTAGGGGCCTGAGCTCAACACGTGGATAAAATTTCATCACTCTAGCTATATTAGTGGCTGAGATACCAGATTTCCGATTTTTTCTATATAGCAAAAGTGGGCGTGGTCATGGTCCGATTTCGCCCATTTTCAATACCAACCGTCCCAGTGTCGATACCAACTTGCATTTCAAATTTCATCAAAATATCTCAATTTTTGCGCGAGTTAGAGTGTTTACAGACGGACGGACGGACAGACGGACAGACGGACAGACGGACGGACGGACGGACGGACATAGCTCAATCGATTTCTCTTTTCACCCTGATCATTTTGATATATATAAGTCTATATCTATCTCGATTATTTCATTCTGTTACAATCCACCGTTATGTGATTAAAACTATAACACTCTGTGTACTAGTACAGCTGAGTATAAAAAAAAGACTGGAGAGAAGTGCGCTTGTTTTGCGGCAGCAACAATGTGTGCCAGTCACACTTTTACTTTGTTGATGACTAGCAATTTTGGCTCAAGGTTTCAAAGGACTATTAATATAAGTAGTATTGTGCATTAAAAACGCTTTGATTGGCATTTTGATGTTTTTGCTACTACTCTAGGTATTCAAATGGGCGTAAAATCTATGTCAATTGAATAAGTGCAATGTTGAAATGAATGACTTGAATTTGAATGACTTGATTTTTGCGTTGAAAAACACTGTATGTAGGTATATGTATGTTACTCAGTAGACCTTTTGGATTTGTTAACGATACTCAAACAATTGTAAAACGGTTGGTTTTAACGGTACGAGTCGTTTGCTAGTTGTAATTTCCCCGCCTTATGAATTCGTAAGTCAGCACACTCTCGAAGAAGCATTTTTTTGTGAGAAAGAGAATGTTTGTCTTAAAATTATTCCCTTTGGACGATTGTTGCTTCTTTTATGGAAACCATTTCGAGTGTAATTCTTAAGCTGATTCCACATAAAACTTTTCCCGCTTTGCGTTACGCCGCTTTCTATGTCAAACAACGCAAAACTGAAAACCTATGCCACAATGAACGCTGCAACATCACTCAAAAAATATTTATTTTCTGAAAAATCTCTCATTCTCCGCTTTATTTACAAAAAAGTAAATAAGAAAATAAAAATGTATTAAATTATTTTTCAATTGTGTGAAATTTAAATTTGTTTATTTACATTTGAATTAAAGTGAAACTGAAAAAAATTTCAACGCCCCCAAAAGTTGAGATTTGGGCAACTTTGTGCTTTACGTAACTTCGGCGTTGCGTTACTTTTTGTTATGTGAGAAACCTCATATAGATATATGTATTTTAATCTCAGCTGTCACGCAGAAAATGTCAGGTAGCGCAACACAAAGTTCTATGTGGAATCAGCTTTATATAGATAATGAACTTTGGAAAGCTAAGTTTGGCTACGAATAGATATCGTTCTCAGTTCGATTTCGTGTTGATTACACTGGATCACAAAATGAAATTTGTTGTCTGTACTTAGGACACAACTATCCTATCTACATGTAAAATCGGTTGCTGATTCCGAAAATCGGGTTCATTATTAAGTCTATTTCATTTTCAGAGTATAAACCAATTTTAATGCTTAAATCGAAACTTACTCGAAAAAAATCTGCTATAAACTACATTTAAAGGGCCTAAAAAACTTTCGCCATTCCAAAGTGGTATGCTGTTTTTTTTTTTATTAAAGCGGAGCTTTCCAATTACATCGTGCACTTCTTTGAGCACTGTGGTTGGATTTATTCTTTTCTGGTAGAAAAATCGAGACGATAATTATGAGCCGGTTGTGTCGTTATAAAGAAAATACTATTCAAACAGCATTATCTTGTATGAGGAGGAGTATTCTACGAGGGATTAGAGCATGCAGCAGGTTATCCATGAACTTGAACTCAGTTTTTGGATGCTTATTAAGTTAATTTTTTGACAATAAGATTCCATATTATCCACTTTCTATAAACAATATTTCAAGTTATTTTGAAAAAAACTATGAAACATATTGAACCAAATTAACGTTCTCTAATACTGGTTTCAGACAGAAAATTAATGTAGTACATTACATTTATAATTTAAAAATAAATTTTTGTGTTTCACACACACTCAATTAACAAGGAGATGTCAATTTTCATAAAATAATTTGTTGTTATTGACAACAATTTTTGAATAAATAATCCCAGTAAACATTCGGGTCATAAAAGAGTCCCAAAGGAATCCTAAACTGGAGCATTCACACTCATTATGAGCTCACTTTGGAGCCCGAAATGTTTGTATTTCTGTTCTTAAGGTGGTCCCCTGATATGAGCCTAATTTCATACATTTTATTAGCCTGAATATGTAGTAAAACAAAAAAAAAAAATTCTTTTGTTTTAGCATTTTCCTTCCCCTAACCCAATCCTCTTCTCTCATTGATTGCATTCAGAAGTCGCAACTGTTAAGCAAAACACCGAGCGGAAAGTGATATAATTTGCGCCTTCTGAACGAGCTGATACAGACAAAAAAACAAATTATTATTATAAATATCTATCCCCAACATAATCGGCAATAGCTTCGCTGCTTTCAAAAATTTTTATTACATTCAAAAATTCGTAAATATATGTAGGTATTTATATTTTTGTACATATGTCAAAATCGTAAGCACAACATGTTGTCCGAAGTGAGCATAAACAATTTATGAAGGGAAAAGTGTCCAAACTCACATCTGCAGAGTTCCCGTGGCAGTGATCCAGATCGGGATAAGAAGTTTGCATGCAAATGCAACAAAAATTTTGTGATCCTGGTGTTTATCTGTATCAATTTCGGATCCGTATAGATTGTAATAGATTTTTTTGATCCATATAAATACCAGGATCAGCAAATTGTTGTTGCATTTGCTTGTAAAATTTGTATCCGGATCTGGATCACTGCCACGGGAACTCGCCTATCATGTTGTGTTGATCAGAAATACTTTGCGTTCAGAAGATAAAAACACAACTGTTGCGCAACCGTTGGGATTCTGAACGCAACCATTGTGGAACCTTCATTGCTTGCTTTATAGTGTTGTCTGTTGGTATTTTCCTCCGGATTCGAACCTGAAATTCAATACAACGCCATAAAATAGTGGAACATTCAACATTATATTGAACTTTAGTGATACTTTTATACCTACTTCCCATTTTTATACTCAGCTGTACTAGTACACAGAGTATTATAGTTTTAATCACATAACGGTGGATTGTAACAGAATGAAATAATCGAGATAGATATAGACTTATATATATCAAAATGATCAGGGTGAAAAGAGAAATCGATTGAGCCATGTCCGTCCGTCCGTCCGTCCGTCCGTCCGTCCGTCCGTCCGTCCGTCTGTCCGTCCGTCCGTCCGTCCGTCCGTCTGTAAACACTCTAACTCGCGCAAAAATTGAGATATTTTGATGAAATTTGGAACGCAAGTTGGTATCGAGACTGGGACGGTTGGTATTGAAAATGGGCGAAATCGGACCATGACCACGCCCACTTTTCCTATATAGAAAAAATCGGAAATTTGGTATCTCAGCCACTAATATAGCTAGAGTTTTAAAATTTTACCCACGTATTGAGCTCGGGCCCTTATGAAGAAATTTGATGAAGTTTTGGAAAATGGGCGGTGCCACGCCCACTTATTAAGGGTCAAACATTGAAAGTTTTATATGTCATAACTCAGAAACCGTTGAAGATATATCGATGAAATTTGGTACGCGTAATTTGCTTACATAGACAAATGTTTTGACGAAAAATTATCAAAATCGGTTTACGGCCACGCCCACTTTTATATATGTGTATTATAAAGTGACCTAATAAAACCATTTTAAGCGATATCTCTGTCAAATATAAAGATCTATCATTGAAATTTTGTCGCATGAGTCCAACTATGGACATAAAACAAAAAACACAAAAATTTTGGAATATGGGCGGTGCCACGCCCACTTATTAAGGGGCAGACATTGAAAGTTTTATGAGTCATAACTCAGAAACCGTTGAAGATATATCGATGAAATTCGGTACGCGTAATATAATTACTTAGTCAAATGTTTTGGCGAAAAATTATCAAAATCGGTTGACGGCCACGCCCACTTTTATATATAGGAAATATAAGGGGGCCTAATAAAAACATTTTAAGCGATATCTCTGTCAAATATAAAGATCAATCACTGAGATTTTGTGGCAGGAGTCCAACTATGGACATAAAACAAAAACTACAAAAATTTTGGAAAATGGGCGGTGCCACGCCCACTTATTAAGGAGCGAATATTGAAAGTTTAATAAGCCATAACTCAGAAACCGTTAAAGATATATCGATGAAATCTGGTACGCGTGATATATTTACTTAGCCAAATGTGTGGACGAAAAATTACCAAAATCGGTTGACGACCGCGCCCACTTTTATATATGTGTATTATAAAGTGACCTAATAAAACCATTTTAAGCGATATCTATGTGAAATATAAAGATAATTCATTGAAATTTTGTGACATGAGTTTTACAATAGACCGGAAACAAAAAATAAAAAAGTTTGGAAAATGGGCGTGGCACCGCCTCTTTTTAGACAAAGGGATATATGAGATTTCTTAGCCTTTAACTCGACAAATAATTGAGATATTATGACGAAACTTGGTTTATACACTTTTATAACATGTGTTAATAGACACGCAAAAATGTATTGAAATCGGTTTATGACCACGCCTACTTTTTAACAAAGATATTTCTGGAACACCCTTTTGGAATTTGTAACGTGAAGTCTTTGTAACTAAAAGTCATAGAGGGATGAAATTTTGCACTAACAATAATATTTGTATGCTTATTTGGATGATTGATATAAATTTTGAAAATGGGCGTGGCTGCGCCCTGTTTATGCAGCACTCGTTTCATATAAAATACACCCTATATCGAACAAACGCAAACAAACAATGAAAGCATACAGCTGAGTATCTAATGTTCGATTGCACTCGAACTTAGGCTTCCTTACTTGTTCTAATTACAATTATCATTAAAAAAATAAAATAAAATAATAAAAATTTTTCCTTATAGCTTAAACAGAATCAGCGTCGGACGAATTTTCGTCGGCCGCGGCGTTCTGTCAAACGATTAAAATACACGGCAGTATATGAGAATTAACAGAACGAAAACGCTAGCGAAAATAGCCCGGCGAAAATTCGTCAGAATAGACTTATTTCTAATTTGGACGCTATCGCCTGTCAAATAAATTGTTTGTAACTTGATAAAAACATGTAATAAAACAAAAATATATATAAAAATTAAAAAGTTTTTTTGCCTCTCCTGAAAATTTTTGCATTTTGAGTTGTAACGCATTTTGGTTTAGTGTGCGATATGTTTGTGATTCATATCCGACTCCAAATTATGAGTGCTCTGAGAATGTTTGCTGGGATAATAAATTCATGCCAAAACTAATTGACATTTGACACTGAAAATTTCAAAATTAAAAAAAACGAACTCACCTCGCAGAGTTGTATTGGATTTTTACTCGATTAAAAATTCAATTATTTAGTAATGGATCCATTAAGAATTGAACTTCTGTATGGAAAATCGAGCTTCATTATTGACTTAATGAAGAAAATGTGGATAATTACTCCATTAACCGCCTGTGTGAAATCAGTATAAGAGACTAAGCGAAAAAATGTACTAAGATGGTGGCATTTGTAAGTATTTTGAGATAATAATGGGAAAAGAGCTCCACTTACCAATTATAAGGCTTAAGGGTTAGTGTAATGGTTCGTAAATTAGTGACCAAGTCAGAAGTTGTAGGTGAAATATTTCTAGAAAAGAAACCAGTAGCAACTTGAAACATACAAGTAAAAGTAAGTTAAAAAAGTAGAATCCAAACAAGCAAGGGTGACCAGGCAAATAGAAAAACGGCACGCGATTCGTTTGTTAGTGGAAGGCAAGCCGAGCCAAGCGGCCGAAGCCACAGCCACAGTGATGTTGTTGGCAGTCAAAAAGAATCACAGCTGATTATGCTGGATGTAAAGAGCTATAAAGCTGTCGATAAGGCAGAAGAGCTTCTGAATAAACATGTGTAACTATATGTAATTAAAAAAGTCATCAGCAAATAAAAGCCACTTCAAAAAGTTATAAGCTTAACTAGGCAAACAAAGACTCAAGCATACATATCAATAAGTAAATATGTAAATAAATCAAACCAATAATGCAAATGCCGCGATAATTTGTCATTCAGGCGCCAATACAAACATAATTGAAATATATCACCTGTCTGATTTTTATATGAAAGCTTGGGGGTTTTTTTTTTCAGTACAACATTTTTATGGACAAACGAGTAGACATATGTGCATACATAAGTACACATATAGTATGTGCCTGCATTGGCTTATGTGGCTTGTGCATTGTCCAACTAATTGACAGCTGTCGTAAAATTCATTAACATTATTGACAATCAAAAGCGACAAGCAAACATCAAACGATAGCAAAAAACAAGTAAGGAAGCCTAAGTTCGAGTGGAATCGAACATTAGATACTCAGCTGTATGCTTTCATTGTTTGTTTGCGTTTGATGGAAACACGGCGTATTTTATATAAAGCGAGTGCCGCATAAAGTGGGCGTAGCCACGCCCATTTTCAAAATTATTATCAGTCATCCAACTAAGCATATGAATATTATTCTTTGTGCAAAATTTCATTCCTTTATGACTTCTAGTTACAAAGATGTCACGTTACAAATTCCCAAAGGGTGTTCCAGAAATATCTTTGTTAAAAAGTAGGCGTGGTCATAACCGATTTCACTAAATTTTTGCGTTTCTATTAACACAAGTTATAAAAGTGTATAAACCAAGTTTCGTTATAATATCTCAATTATTTGTCGAGTTAAAAGCTAAGAAATCTCGTATATTCCTGTTTCTAAAAAGAGGCGGTGCCACGCCCATTTTCCAAAATTTTTGTGTTTTTCGTTTTATGTCCGCAGTTGGACTTCTGCTATAAAATTTCAATGACATATCTTTATATTTGACAGAGATATCGCTTAAAATGTTTTTATTAGGGCACTTTATAATACACATATATAAAAGTGGGCGTGGCCGTCAACCGATTTTGGAAATCCTTCGTCCAAACATTTGCTTAAGTAAGTATATCACGAGTACGGAATTTCATCGAAATATCTTCAACGGTTTCTGAGTTATGACTAATAAAACTTTCAATGTTTGCCCCTTAATAAGTGGGCGTGCCACCGCCCATTTTCCAAAATATTTGTGTTTTTTGTTTTATATCCATAGGTGGACTCATGCGACAAAATTTCAATGATAGATCTTTATACTTGACAGAGATATGGCTTAAAATGTTTTTATTAGGTCACTTTGTAATATACATATATGAAAGTGGGCGTGGCCGTCAACCGATTTTAACTATTTTCCGTCCAAACGTTTGCCTAAGTAAGTAAATCACGCGTACCAAATTTCATCGATATATATTCAATGGTTTCTGAGTTATGACATATACAACTTTCCATGTTTGACCCTTAATAAGTGGGCGTGGCACCGCCCATTTTCCAAAATTTCATCAAATTTCTTCCTAGGGGCCTGAGCTCAACACGTGGGTAAAATTTCATCGCTTCAGCTATATTAGTGACTGAGATACCAAATTTCCGATTTTTTCTATATAGGAAAAGTGGGCGTGGTCATGGTCCGATTTCGCCCATTTTCAATACCAACCGTCCCAGTCTCGATACCAACTTGCATTTCAAATTTCATCAAAATGTCTCAATTTTTGCGCGAGTTAGAGTGTTTACAGACGGACGGACGGACAGACGGACGGACGGACAGACGGACGGACGGACATGGCTCAATCGATTTCTCTTTTCACCCTGATCATTTTGATATATATAAGTCTATATCTATCTCGATTATTTCATTCTGTTACAATCCACCGTTATGTGATTAAAACTATAATACTCTGTGTACTAGTACAGCTGAGTATAAAAAGAAAGGCGGCGAGTGAGTGAAGCGTTTAATATGCTTGTAAGTAAATACAAATAAGTGAATATTTTAAAAATATAAATACACGCGCGCCATCTGTTGGAAAATAGCGGTGGTTGTAACCTAATCTCATTAGTAAATATGTTGCATATATTTAGGCAGCAGCTAGAAGTTACATACCCACATACATACAGGTGAAACTAATAAAAGCGTGTTAAAAAGGGGGGACTCCACCTTACATAAATGTAAAAGCACACACAATTCATGTGTTGTTTATGTAAGCCAATACATGCGTGTAAAATAAGTGCTTGTCGATACAAACATGCCGCCTATGTGTGCTTATCAGATTGATAAGTCAAACGAGTGCCTACCGATAGTATGTGCCGTCTGAGTAGCTTTTATTTGTTGATATTTGCGATGGCACACCCCTGCAAAAATTCCGAGTACTCCATTCGCTAATCCATGGAGTACTCGCTATGGACCAACCGATTACTCCATAACTTGCCACAATTCATACAAAAAATATGGTCCATTTAACATTGCATGTCATTGCAATGGAGTATATACTCCAGTCCCGCATAACAAACAAATTAATCCATGGAGTACCTACATTTGATTAATTGATGGAGTACCTAACAGTTAGCCGAACATAACAACAAAACCAAATGTTTATCGCGACGACGACGAATGACGAGTATGCATTCAAACATATGTATGTATGTAGTTATGTATGCATATACACATATCGTCGTCGTCGCGATAAACATTTGGTTTTTGTTATGTTCGGCTAACTACGAACCGGTGCAGATATATGAATCGGTCGTTTGGGCTATGTTAGTGGTCACTTTGAAAGTACTCTAACCTACCACAAATGGAGCATATAATCCAATGATTTTTGCAGGGACGTCTGCAATACAGAGATATAAAGATACTGTATTCATATCCATACAAACATATGGTATTCCTTCATATTTATGACATTTGTTTCAGCGCAAAGGGTTTCATACTATACGAGTACGCTCGCTTTTATTGCAAATACTATTTTTCAAAAAAAAAAAAAAAACAATAATTTATCATTTGTGTTAGCTTAATTAGCTCAGCTGATACATTAACTTATTGCTCACCTTCTTTTTTTGTTTCATTTTTTTGTTTGACATTCATATCATCATTAAAATCTTGACCTTGTGCCATTGACTTAATTACACACCAAAAATTAATTCAAGAAGAAGAAGAAAAAAGCACGCTTGCGTGTTTATAAAAATTAGATCAAGCCGAAAAATACGTACGAGTAAGTATGTATGCGCTTATATTGAAAAAAGTATTGGCTTGTATTTTTTTGAAACAAAAATTAGCCATCTAATTACAAATGAATCATATTTAATAATTGAGGCACATATTCATGTAACCAACACAGATGTATGTATCTTGATATACAATAATTATGAAGACACGCACTAGCCCCAAGAGGTGTCTAAAAACTACGTAAGACGAGTCGCAAGCAATGCAGTTCAACAATTTTACTTCTGTTTTTGGCTTTTTTATATTTTAAAAAACTTGTTGTTCGATTAGTAATAGCTTATATTATTAGCGGTTAAAGTCATTATTTATATATTTGCGTTTTTCCTGGGCTTATATTTAAACAAATACAATTGAGTTTAGCTGCAGATTTCTGCTTTTTTTTTTTTTTTTTAATTTTTTTTTGTTTTTTTTATTTTTTATTTTTTGTTTTTTTTTTTATTTTATTTTTTTTTTTGTTTTTGTTGATCTTGTTTTGTAGTAGAGAAATAATTTAATTTATCATTCTACCACTTTTTTTGGTGAAGGCTTTTCCACAAAAGGCCGTACTTGCACGCAATAGATTATCTATTAATTATCTAATTAACATGAAATTAGGTTATGATGGAGAGAATGAAGGTCTCGGCAATTCTAGATATAATCGTTTATAAGAATATTCCACTAGCATAACGAGACCTGCAGCGAAGCAGGAGTTGACTTTTAGAGCACTTGGTCAAAGCTATACTCAACAAATATGTACATACAAGAATGGTGCTAGGTGGGTTGGTTGCTTGGAGTGTGAAGGCCCATTTTGATACACAGAACAGATTACTCCTCCTATTTGATCCAGTTTGAGAACCTAGTGAAGTTCACCAGCTCTTTTACATCGATGTCTGCGACTTTACATTTTCAGATTGTTATTTGGTTTGTCTGTACATTTGTACATATTAACAACAACAACAACTCAGTAATAAAAATACAAATTCATTTCCAAAATAGGTGTTTTCGTATAACCTTTTTCTTCAGTTTTTTTTTTTGGAAAATTAATGATGCGCACACGCCCTAATGCTGTATTACTTACAGACGTACGAGTATGACGCACGTGGAGGAGAAACCAGAGTAAATGCTTGTGGGAGCAAAAGCGTAGCAGAAAACATGTTTTGATTTACTCATGACATACAAGCAAACATTCATATGTATAAATTTATTAAGCAACAACAACAGCAAAAACATTCGATTAGCTAAAGCTCTAGCGCTGCCGCTTCATCTCCAGACAATTTGTGGCATCGGCGACGGCGGCAATGAATTTTCAAGGCAACGTTGTCAATTTTCCTAAAACTTGCATAAAAGCAAAGTTGCGGAGGAGCTGCCGGAGCAACAAAAAAAAAATATATACAAAATAATACAAAAAAAAAAAAAAACAAAATAATACAAAATAAAATAAAACGTGCTGTTAACGCGTTGAATTTTTTTTTATTTATGTGACTAAAAGTTCAAGTATGCCACAATCTATAAATACATAAGTATGTATAAAGGTATGTGAGCATAAGTGAGTACATATGTGCTTATTAATAGCTATTTATGTGAATTTGTTTTATACACATAACGTGTGTGTTTTTTGCTTGATTTTGTGTGTTTTGTGGCATTGACGATGTCGATGACGTTGCATTGGGAGAGGTCTACAGGGAAATTTCTGACAAAATCGAATTTTTGTTTTAGTAATGTTTATATACATATTTTAATGTTGTTGCACTGAGACTTTTTTGTTGCCACTTGCTGCTTGTTTTTGGCTTTGTCTGCTTGTCTTATGTGGCTCGTTTTGCTTTTTACTTTCTTATTTTTGCAGTCTATAATTTTTGGTCTTTTGTTGCTATGCTGTTACTGGGCTAGTAATTTTACATGAAGAAGATTAATTTCCCAAAATAAAGTTGCACATATACGGCAAGTATTTACATATGTAACTGTTCTTCTTTAATTGTCAAAAAATCTATATTGAGGCTGCTTGTTTTCCTTGGCCGCCTAACTTCAAACTTTAAAGTTTATCAAGCTTTCTTCCCATTCTAAGTTATTAGAGAACAACTTCTAAATGCACAACTCCATAGCGCTACACATGAAGTGCTTCCTACATACTTCTCGGAGAAGCGAGTTAAGCAAATAAGCTCACAAAATCTCTCCAAATAATGTATGTGTAACTCCTTCTTTCAGCTATTTCTTCGAAAGCGAAAAGGAAATGCCTTGAAATTTTCGACGCGTCGGTTCTAGACTCTAAAGTAGGTACCTAGAGTTTCTTCTTACTATTTCCTTTTTCTCTGTGTACAACTGTCTCTGTCCCCCTCCCACTCTCTCTACTCAACTTCACATATGAATTTACCATTTGACAATGAAAATATTTGTTTACTCGCTGCTGATGTTGGCTGTTGTCGGCACAAAATTTGAAAGGATAATGTTTGAGAAAGTAATTTTCAAGCCAGCCAACTCTGACTGTCTTTGCTTCAATATTTATTTTCTTGCTGCAGGACTTTTTCGTTGTTACTGCGCAGAAGAAAAGATTTTATTTTTATATGGGAAGCCCTTTTAGACACATGCAGAGGCATACAAACACGCATAAGTGTACGAGAAGTGGGATTTTGTGTTGCAAAGGAAGAAGGAGTATGCCCACAATCACAGCCCCTCAAATGTGCATACTATCCTGTCTGCAAATATGTACTATCTACATAGTACACGCGTGCCTCTCTCCACATATTAGCTCTACGTCTTTTGTGGTGTTTTAGGCGCCTATTTTTCTTTCTATTGCCTCATTTTCCCTCGCGTTATCGCGTGGGCTATGGGTATTTTTCTGCCGCCTGTTATGGTTGTTGACTTTTTTCCATTAACATTTGCAGAGCAACTTTGCTTTTGCTGTGATTCATTTTATTTGGTGTATGGCTGTTATTGCTGTTGTTCGTGGTGTTTGTGTTTAACATGTCAAAATCATAATATTTTTATAAAGTACCATTTATTATTTTGTTAAGCAGAGTCTGACAGTTTATTTGTCATTGAAATTGGATTATTTTCTTGTACCTGCCTTGTCAGTGGCTTCTTCTACCTCACGCTCACTGAATTTCTTCGTTACTATGTATAACAAATAATGAATTTAATTTTGTTCAAATGATATAAGCAAATACTTAGCAGATTTCTGCAAGTTTCATCTCTATCATAAGTACAAATCAAATAGGAATTTATTATTATTTCCAATGAAATTTTGATTGACTCAGCATATATTCTATTTTGCTGCTTTTCAAACAACGTTCACAAAGTGTGGAGTGGGATAGAGTTCATAACGCTTGTGAGTGAGTACCCGCATGACCATGAGTGATTTTGTTGACTTTGGTTAATTTACATTTGCTATTTCTCAATAATCATTAATTTTCCATTAAAGATACCGAAGAAGTAATTTCCATTAATTTTGAAGCTCAAACTATATACACGCACATACATATCGTCGCTCCGGAAGAAGAAAGACGCATGTCAGTAATTTGTCGACGAAAAAAGGCGCATTAAAAATATGTCGGGGAAGAAAGACGCTTTACAAAACATGTCGACGAAGATAGACGCATTAAAAAATATTTCGACGAACAGAGACGCATTATAAAATATTTCGACGAAGAAAGACGCATTAGCATTAATATTGACAAAGAAAAATAAAAAATCGAATACGTCTTTCTTTCCTACACTGAAAAAACAACTTACTCAGATTATGGAAAAGTGGGAATGATTCGGCGCTAAAGACATAAGTATTTCCATATTTTGATGTACGATTTTCTTCAAATCAAGGAATAAAAACCACGTTTTAAAGAAAATTGTACATCAAAATATGGAAATATGTCTTTAGCGCCGAATCATTCCCATTTTTCCATAATCTGAGTAATTTTTTTTTTGAGTGTAAAAAATATTTAAATGCGTCTTTCTTTATAGTAAAAAAAAAATAAAGAATCTTTCTTCGTTATCAAAAAAATAAAGAGTCTTTCTTTCGAAAAATATTTTTAATGCGACTTTGAAAGAAAAAAAGTTTGCGTGTTTCTTCCTCAACAAAACAGTTTGCGCCTTTTTTCTTCTATAACGACGATATGTATGTACATATGTACCTAGCAAACAACTAAAGCTTAAATTAGTTATGCATTAACTTTATTTCCATAATAGTAACAGTATCGGTATTAATTTGGTCGATTATTGGTGCAGTAACAGTAAATAGTTGAACAGTGATCATAGCCCAATAAAGGTGACCATAGCAATAGAGTCGCTCTTCTTCTTTTGGTTTTTTAGGTTGCGAAATTATTTTGTATTAATGCTAATTGCGTGTTCTCTTTTGATTGCTACGACCATATTATTATTGGGTCATGACAGTGAACAACTGAAACAAACAATCGATCAGCTGGTTAGCGTTACTGCTGAAAACCAAAATTCATTTGGTTCTTACCGATAGCGTTACCGACTAGCGAATCACTAATCAAATACATTGTTTCCCATAAATTTGGTTGATCAGCTGTTTTATAACGATACTGTTACTGCATAACTAATTTGAGCTTAAGTTATATGAGAGTGAAGAGTGCCTGTGCTGTAAGCGCTACAAGAGACTGCTTTGCAAAATCAGGCAACTTCCATGCATAGCTGAAACAACAAAGCACTGCTCAGTTGCTAATTATCTGCCGGTGAGTAGTGATGGGCGAGTCCGAGATGTTTAGACAATCGAGAGAATCGCCATCGTTGCAAAATCACAATCGAGTCAAAAGTTGACTCGCTCCCCGACTACACAATCGAGATGTTTTTGCGATTGTTCCGAGTCGGCAGTCGGAGGTTGTTTCGATGATTTGTTTTAGTTGATAAAATAAACTGAATGAGTGTCGTTGATGAAGAAAGTAGGATTGTTAATGGAAGTGAGGCAAATACATATGTAAATAAATTAACCAAATTGAAAAATATGCTATATATAGACGCTGCATTTTTTCAATCACAATTAAAGAGTGTCGTGCTTAATAAACACAATTAATTATTTAAACACTAGCTGTACCCGGCCAAGCTTTGCTTTGGCCCACTTCCTATTATAGGCATTAGAAGCGAAAAACGGCACACTTTAAAATAAGTTGGAAGTATCCAGAAACCGAACTTTGCTCGGGCTGCAAGACCTCAGCAAAAGTCAGATAAGTTTGAAAAAAGGAAGGAAAAAATGTATATTTTCTAAAATTTGCCCCTTTCATGTCCTTATCCCATTTTTGTTCGTATTAATCTCCCACTCCTCTCCCCTCTACCAATCCCTTCTTCTTTCCCTTTCCATCTATCTTTCCCTTTCCTTTCATTGCCGTTTTCTTTTCCTTTTCCCGTTACATTTCCGCTTCCTCTTCTCTACCGCTCTCTCTTACCTCTCCTTTTCTGTGTTTCTCCTCTTTATTCCCCCCTCTTATACCTTCCGTAATTCCCTGTCTCACTGTCTCTCTCTCCATCCTCTTCATTCCATTTTTATTATATCCTCCCTCTCCTTTTCCGTCCCTTTGCCTTTTCCAGTCTCATTACTCTTCCCCTTTCCCTAGGGAACTGGTTTTGGCATAACATACCCTGTATTCCACTTCTCATTTGATACCATCATTGCTTAAAAACATTCCGTGGAATCCGAATCGTCTCTTTTACCCATAATTGGGTATCGAGCTTAAGAATCACTATGAAAATATCTCTATATAGCAGACCCGGTCAACACCTTTCCTTTTAGATCAGTATTGCTCAGAAGCATCCCGGACTCATCCGGGTCCACTTATTGACCCACATCTGAGAACTTGACCGGGTACGTTATCTGGAGACTTGACCAAGAAATCGTAATGGATACGGCCCTCCATGAGAGTCCGCTCAACACCTTTCATTTTGGTACCAATATCCCTAAGATATATCCCGGTGTTATCCGGGTCCACATATTGGCCCATACCTTGGGATCTCACCTAGGAATCGCCATGCTCCATGATTTAATAATATCGCTGAGAAATTATCCGGGGCCATCCAGGTCTACATATTGACCCACATCTGGGGACCTGACCTAAGAATCATAATAAGTTCATCTCTATGTAAAAGCGCTGCCTTTTAGTTGACACCAATATCGTTCAGAAATTTTCCGGGGCCATCCCGGTCCACGTTTTGACCCACATTTAGGGACCAGACCTAGGAATCATCAGTTGGTCTCTGTGTAAAGGCCCTGCTCAGCACTTTTCATTTGGTACCAATATCCCTGAGAAAAATCCCGGTGTTATCCGGGTCCGCGTGTTGACCCACATCTTGGGACCCGACCTAGGGATCGTAATGAGTTCATTTCTATGTAAAATCTCTGCTCAAAACCCTACATTTGATACCAATATCACTGAGAAATTTTCCGGGGTCATCCAGGTTCACGTTTTGAACCATATTTGGGGACCCGTCCTAGGCATCATAAATAAAATAGTTCTATGTTGAAGTCCTCATCAAGACCTTTCATTTGATGTCAATATCGCTCAAAAACATCCGAGGGTCATCCGAGTCCACGTTGTGGCCTATATCTGGAGACCCGGGCTAGGCATCACAATTATAATAGTTCTGTGCTGAAGTCCTCATCAAGACTCTTCATTTGATAACAATATCGCTCAGAAACATTCGAGGGTCATTCGGGTCCACGTTTGACCCATATCTGGATACCCGACCTAGGAATCACAATGAGTACTATTCTATGTAAATTCTCTGCTCAACACCTTTGATTTGATAACAATATCACTCAGAAACATTCGAGGGTCACCCGGTCCACGTTTTGACCCATATCTGGAGACCCGATCTCGGAATCACAATGAGTACTCTTCTATGTAAATTCTCTGCTCAACACCTTTCATTTGATACAAATATCGCTCAGAAACATTCGAGGGTCATCCGGGTCCACGTTTTGACCCATATCTGGAGACCCGACCTAGGAATCACAATGAGTACCATTCTATGTAAATTCTCTGCTCAAAACCTTTCATTTGATACCAATATCGCTCAGAAACATTCGAGGGTCATCCGGGTCCACGTTTTGACCCATATCTGGAGACCCGACCTAGGAATCACAATTAGTACTATTCTATGTAAATTCTCTGCTCAATACCTTTCATTTTATACCAATATCGTCCAAAAATATTCAGGGGAAAGCCAGGTCCACGTTTTGACCTTTTGACCTATATCTCGGGAACCGACTTCCGGATTTGAAAAGAATATGTATATAAACCATCTAGGGCAAGGTACTAAGCTGGTGTGTAAATTTGGTCAAAATCCCTCCACGCGTTTGGGCGAAAGCCGGCGACAAAGAAATGGGCTTGATTTTTATATATATATAGATTAATACATTAATAAATTTTCTGAAGTGAGACGCTTACGAAACAAATTAATTTTACGAGCAGTAACAACGGCAATAGATTTGTACCACTGTATACTTTTTTAAGCAATTTTGATATTCAAGCGACAACAACAAATGTTATGTATTTTTTGCAGCGAGTCCGAAATGTAGGGTTGCTTTGAAAACGAGAGGAATCATTGGCGAGTCCGAGATGTTTTAGCGATTGTTTCGACTGACGGCCATTTACGACTTGACTCGAATACGAATGAAAACCATCGAGAGCATTCGAGATGTTTCAACAATCGAGAGAATCGAATAAAACATCTCGGACTCGCCCATCACTGCCGGTGAGTGCGGTCGCTTAAGCTCAGAAGTGGAATAAGTATAAAAAAATCAGTGGAAGTGGAATTAACAGAAAATACCTTTGGTGAAGTGAGCGGTACTTTAAATGTGCACATCGCCTATAACGATAGAACAAAAAACTTTCGAAATAAACTTTATTAGAAACTAATTCAACTGCTTGCTAGAAAATTAAAGCTTTAACCGGAAAAAATGTTCGTATAATAAATCTTTTCAGTAATAATAGAAAGTTATTCTGCATAGTACATTGAACTTAAAAAACTTGTAGCACACCATAAATTGTTCTACACATTCCCCAATGTGAGCTCATTTTATGAAATCGTAACAACCATAAATGCAATTTAATATTTATTGAATTTCATTATGTAGCTGACCAAGTAACTTTTTATACGTAATTACCACGCTAATCAAACTTTCAACGCTAAGCCACGGCCCTCTCACACCCAGCAAGTTGTAAATACTACAGGTGATTTACATCACATAAAAAAAGGAATTATATGCCATCGCTCCTTGTAGATACTGTTGTCTGCACGCGAGTTACAACTTGAGGGAAAAAATACATACATACATATAACGAATGGAAAAGTACAACAGCTTTAATTAATGTAGAATTATAAAATAAAATCAATAACGCTATAAAAGTTATATAAGTAAGCAGGAAAGCAGTCTGCGCGCAAGAAGGGTAGTTAAAGAAAGTTAATGAAAAAATTAATCAAAAAAAAAGTGTATGTAAATATGTAAGTTGTTTGTGGTGCAAGAAATAATAGGAAACAAGGAAACTAATGACTCAGCGGCAGTAAAGAAAAAAAAACAAGAAAAAGAAACAAGGGCAAGCAAATTCTAATAATCCAAGCTTACTTAACCCTCGAGCACTCGCGCTATGAGCATTTTGCTCAAACAATTTTTTATTTCGCGAAATTTCTATGTTCTATGGATTTGTGGCACTTGATGTATTGAGTACCTTCGCAAGTGGTTGCGATTCACACTTTGACGAATATTTCTTCCCATTAGTGCACCATCACAGCTTCAGATGGGAGATTGTTTTTTGAGAGCGGCATTTTGCTCATTGCGCGAGAAACGATGTAAGTATTTTATGTTAATCTTTTTTATTGGAAACCTTGGTTTTAACGCTGATATTTATTATTTTTCCAATATTTTATATTTTTCCAATATTTTATATTTTTCCAATATATATTTGTATTTGCAAGTACTGTTGAAATGGAACGCAGACGTCATTGTAGTAGGGCCTCTTCACAACTTGCTTCTTGGTTGGAAGAAGTGTTATATGACGAAGGCTTAGACAATGACGAAAATGAATTATTTCAACAAAGTGATGGCGAAACAGAAAAAAGTGATCACAACACTACCTCTGAACAATCCGCTGATAGTTTGGAGAAGGAGGACAACATAAGTGAGTATACTAAAATACCTGGCCTTTGCGAGCTATGCCTAAGGAGTAAAAATAGGCTTCAAAACAGAGGGTGAACTTTATGTGCAAAATTACTCTGCACGGAACATGTAATATATACGTGCTCATTTCGCTTCGAAGGGAACCTTAATGTGAATCATAATGCAGACTGATTTTATAATTTTATTTAGTTATTTTTTTTACAATAAATATTTTTGTTAATGTACTATATGTGAAATGTGAAATAACCAATTTATGTTTTATTCGATTGATTTAATAAAAGGTGAATTCCTTAAATAAATATACTATTTCAAAAACAATTAGTTAGTAATATTTCTACGACAAAAAGGAAATGATTAACAATGTAAATGCATAAAAAATTACATTACAAGAGCGAGTGAGCAAAATGCTCATGCGCGAGAATCCGTGTTACTCTACGAGGCGCGAGTACTCGAGGGTTAATATTTATGTTGACAGCACGCAAACCAGCTGGACAAACGATTTGAAACTGCTTTCTTCACCCTGCGAGTAAGCATTGTTTGCCACTTGCTGCTGTTCATGCAATTTTTTTCACAAGAAAATTGTACAAAATTGTGTGCTCCCAGTCGTATTTCCTTTTATGTCAAGTCAATAATAAAGAAGGGCAAGAAAAGAAAAGAAAATGCAATCAGTGCAAAACACTAAAAGTATTTGCGCCTTATGGCAGCAAACGAAAAGTTTATTCAATAAAAATTAACTAGAAAAAGAAAATATTTTGGGGCAGCTAGAGAGAAGAAAAACAGGAAAAAATAAAAAAATAAAAATAGGTACAGCACGCGGATGTTTTGAGTTTAGCTAAAGTATGTATAAAACTACTGAAGAACTACTATACTAAAATCATAAACTAAATAGAGTGTGTTGCAGCAGCTGCCGCAGAAATAGTAAATGTACATAAAAATACTCATGGTGAAACAATATTTAGAAATATGAAGTACGAGTATGGATGTACTTAAACTAACAACTGCAAATAATTGCCAAGTAGTGTACGTGTTTTGGCGAAGAAGAAAGAAAAATCTATAGTAAATCTAAAGCAAATATGTACAAAATAGTTTAAGTTGCTAAGAAAAACAACAGCAACAAAAGTAGGTATTATATTGCACTTTGTAAAAGAAGAGGAGAAAAAGGACGAAAAATAAACAAGCAGCAAAGCAGTTAAAAGTACAGAATTAGCAGCAAGGAAAACAATGTCATAGCTACTCATTAGAAAATTATTGTAGTGGGCAACTTGCCACGTTAGTAAGTATTGTGATGCGCTATTGACAGAAGTGCAGCAGATACTACAAGTACTAAAAAGTTGACGTTGCTTAAGAGAATTGAAGGAAACGCTATTTGTTGAAGAAATTATAAAGTTTATTTATATTTGTATATCTACTCGTATTTATTTCTTACTTTTCTTGTAAGTTTCGCGATTGTAGTCATGCGGCGGCATAAACAAAGTGGAAGTTGGAGCAAAAGAGACAGAGAGAGAGTGTTCATGAGTAGCTTGAAAGCAAGCAAACTATGCGGGGAGTGGATCGCATGCGATCAAACTTTTGCCTTTTTTTGCAATAGAACAAATAATAAAGCAAACATTGTTATAACTATTTGGTAAGTTTTTATGTTGCCTTAATAAAGTATAAACTTATACTATAAAGTAACCATTTGACACTTTATTACTTTTGAAGAGACAGAGAGTGGAGCAGCAACAAGAAAAGCAGGCAAACAGAAATGTTGAGCGATAGAGAAAAAAATTAATGCCGGCAAACACTTGAGCAAAAGCATACACTAATAAAAATTTCCAGTAAGAGCAGAGCTTTTGATGACGCAAAAATTAAAGAAAAAAGAAGTGGAAGCAAAAATAAAAAAAAGCAAAAAAATGACAAGAAATAAAAATAATTTTCTGACATTTGTGTGCAATTCTTAGATAGATGTGTTGCATTTGTTTTCATTTCATTTGCCCCATGATAAGTGGAAAATGTAATGAAAATTTTAAGAGCAGACATCTTTTTACTTTTATAAAATTTATACACAATTTTCATTTACTTTACTCATATTCGTTTCTTCAGCACTTAGGTGGAGTGATTGAATGATAAAAGTTTTATTTGTATATTTACTTATTTGCCGACCAGTTGCCATTTGGCCAAAGACAACTTTTCAAACGCTCTATTTGATTTGCACACAGTGAGCGGCACACTTGCTTGTGCACCAATTTTGCATAGGCACTGTGGAGAGCAATTTCGAGTGGCATTGAAGAGGGAATTGGTCTAGAAAAAATAAGAGTGCTTGCAAGGAAATGCACGAAAAAACGCTAAAGCTGCCAATGTGACAAATGCAAGTGAGCATTAAGTGCCGAACGATGTGCAAGAGAGTTGCCAACTAGCAAAAGAAGTTATGCTATGCCAAGATTGAGTTTCTTTTTTCGGTTGGCAAGCAATGCAAGCATAGTTTTTATAAAAGATGTAAAGTAAAAAACTACTTTTTCAAGACAAAAAAATATTGATTTAGACAACAGTTGGTGTACCTACAAGCCAGTAAATAAAATTTAAGGCAGACCCACAGCGAGACAGTGCAAGCAAAGAATTTGGCACATGTGTGCAAGAACAATGTTGACAATGACGACGACGACAAGTGGAAGTAGTAGCAAAGCAATTGTTATTCCAAAATTCGATTTTCTGTTTATTTTACTGTTTCAATTTATTTATGCTGCAATTTTTTCCTCCTTTTTTGCTCTGGCTGCAAACAATTGTTATTGCAATGCGCAATGGCAATTCTAAGTCGCACGTATGGTAGTTGAGTGGCACACTGAGCAAAAAAAAAAAAGAAACAAAAGCGCAGCCAGTCAGTGCCCGGAAAAATGCAAAAATCTGTCAATCGCACGCTTGTCACGTTGGCGCATGTATTTCGTGCTGCGTCACGCTTTTGCCAGTTGCCAATTTTCGCTCGAGTTTAGCAAATAAACAAAAGTAGTTTACTAAAAAAAAAAGGAAAAATGCAGGCGTGTTGCAATTTTGTGGAGAGATGCGATTGCTCAAGAGCTGAAGTGTTTAAAGCAGACAACTGTTTTTTCTTGGGAATGTATGCTGAAAACGATGCTCGAAAAGGAAACAAGAACCTTAAGTTTATTGGAAATGACAACTCATGCTGGGGCAAGAAAGTACCTACCTAACGGTAACCGAAATATCTACATTAGTGATGGGCGAGTCCGAGATGTTTTATTCGATTCTCTCGATTGTTGAAACATCTCGAATGCTCTCGATGGTTTTCATTCGTATTCGAATCAAGTCGTAAATTGCCGTCAGTCGAAACAATCGCTAAAACATCTCGGACTCGCCAATGATTCCTCTCGTTTTCAAAGCAACCCTACATTTCGGACTCGCTGCAAAAAATACATAACATTTGTTGTTGCCGCTTGAATATCAAAATTGCTTAAAAAAGTATACAGTGGTACAAATCTATTGCCGTTGTCACTGCTCGTAAAATTAATTTGTTTCGTAAGCGTCTCACTTCAGAAAATTTATTAATGTATTAATGTTTAAATAATTAATTGTATTTATTAAGCACGACACTCTTTAATTGTGATTGCAAAAATGCAGCGTCTATATATAGCATATTTTTCAATTTGGTGCATTTATTTACATATGTATTTGCCTCACTTCCATTAACAATCCTACTTTCTTCATCAACAACACTCATTCAGTTTATTTTATCAACTAAAACAAATCATCAAAACAACAGCCGGCCCGCCGACTCGGAACAGTCGCAAAAACATCTCGCTTGTGTAGTCCAGATGTCATCGAAACAACCTCCGACTCGCCGATTCGGAACAATCGCAAAAACATCTCGGTTGTGTAGTCGAGATGTCATCGAAACAACCTCCGACTCGCTGACTCGGAACAATCGCAAAAACATCTCGATTGTGTAGTCGAGGAGCGAGTCAACTTTTGACTCGATTGTGATTTTGCAACGATGGCGATTCTCTCGATTGTCTAAACATCTCGGACTCGCCCATCACTAATCTACATCAGGGCTGCTCAACGCTCTTGTATTTTGTATATGCACTGACAAATTTTTTTGCTCATTTAAATTTTTTTATGAATTCCAATAAAATATTATTAAATATATTTTCAAATGGTAGTATCACATACATACAAATTTTTTTATTTTTCATATGAACATTTTTTGAAAACTAATTTTTTACAGTGCTTTCTTTTTTTTAATTTTTTTTTCATTACACATTTGTTGTTGTAAATTTCGATTTCTTACGGCACACAGTGGGGGCACCTCCATACAAACGCGGCCAAAAATAGTAATAATTAAGCTAGAATCTTGAAACTCGGAACTTAAGCTTTTTTGGTTGAAGTTAGTAAACTGTGAAAATTTGAACAAAATACACCCACAAATACGCCCACCTCCCATATAACGGTATTTTTGAAATTTCAGCATTTTCCTAACTATTATAGCTAAAATGCTCCATTTTGATTAGTGTATACATTTTTGAAATATAAATCAAATGCGGTAATCATTTTGGAAAAAGGGTAAAGCACTTCACCGTTTTTAAATTAAAAATATCATAAAACTTTCATACAAAAAAATCGCATTTCAAAAAAATTTTATACCGGAAATGAAATTACACTTTTCTAAAGGATTTCAGTGTGATAAACCTGAGTCTGGAGTCAGATTTTCGAAATTGTTTCTAGTTTCTGAGATATTCATGCCCAAATAGGCAAAAAACACGTTTTTTGGCTCTATTCCCTGCTTAATATCTTTTATATAATTACTTTCCACTCAAATTCGATTTAACCAGTTGAAAGCACAATCATTACCCTTGAAAACAGCGTTTAGTTTCTTCGAATATCTTAATTAGAATTGGAAATATCGATATTTAAGTTTCACCATTTTGACAAATATTCCCCATACAAAAAATTTTAAACTTTTTGAAGCATACTTCTGGGCATTTTGTATGGGAAAAATGTACCAAAACTCAAAAAACACCTTCCATAAAAATGTTCATAAAACAAAATGGAGCAAACGAATTTTTACAATTTTTTCGCCAGTTTTTAAAAGACATTCAGGAGCATCAAATATTAAAAAATTGAGGAGGTAATATTTTTTGTTTTTTTTTAATTTCATTTTAAAATTTTACAATTTTAACAATTTTTTTTTTATATTCTAAAATAAAAAAGCTGCCAAAGATAATAATTAACGCTGATAAAAAAAATTACCTCATAATATTAAAGTATGGACCATTTGCTGAAAGACGATAGAGAAATATTCGATTAGTCGCCTAAATATACACGTTTTTCATAATGTCAAAAGTAACATAATTAATGCATTTACAAAAACACAGTTTTAGGCAGATGGGAAAAAAATTATAAAAGCAAATTGAGCAAGTGGATTTTTAAAATGAAAATGCAGTTTGATTAAGAATATATTATTTCAAAGCATAAAAAAAAATTGAGGAGGTAATATTTTTTGTTTTTTTTATTTTTTTATTCAAAGTCGAGGAAAATTTTTTTATCATCGACATTTTTTGTGAATATTTGAAAATTCATATAAATTCAACAGTGAGCGCTATTTACAACTAAGTTATTTTTTCTGAAAGAGAAAATCATTGTCTATGTAACGATGTATCATTCGTGTATGTAGGTTAACAGTTAAATGAGAAAGAGCGTTTTGTATGAGGTGTGTTCATTGAGAAATAAAAGGACCTATTTTTTGCTCAACTTTGGGCACCCTGTACGGCTAAACGAAAAGATACTCAAAAATTTTTATATAAGCTTTTTTATTACAATTTGATGTATCTGTCGATCTCTGTTTAAAAAAATGGTTTTACTCATACTTTAATTTTGAATTTATTTTTGGCCGCAATCACCCATTGTGCGGCAGTGCTCGAGCTCCTATACAAAGTGCCTTTGCTCTGCACATTCAATATGAATCATAGGCACATACATATAAAATTTTTTTATATCTCAGTGCTTATGGCAGTGCAAAGAAAATTTTATTTTCATATTTGAAGTGAAAATATGTATCTGTGCCTATGATTCGGTACAAAACAAAAACAATTGGGCTTTAAGTGCCTACGAGGTGAGCAGCCCTGATCTACATATTCCATTCAAAATGGCATCAAATTGCTACTTTATTTCGCATACATATGTGTATGTAAATTTATCACACCTGCAACAATTTTATCATTCAACTTCACACACTTGAAAACAAGAGCATGCTAGAAAGTCTAAGACGGCCCACAGACTCTTGCCTATAAAAGTCAAGACAAAACCACTTTCAATTTCATTTTATTTTACGAGCGCAAATGTAATAAAAAAAGTAAGACCAACGCGAGCATAACTAAAACAGCAGAGTTTGAGCAAAGAAGCAGAAAATGCAAGGTAAACCTAATGAAAAGCGAAAAGCAAGTCTTGCAAGCATAAGAGTAAATTCACACACCCATTTGGCGCGGCAGAATGAGAGGTGGAATTTCATAAATATATATTAAATTAAATGTGGCTGTCAAATTGGAGCGCAGACTGGCTGCCTAACTAGTCAGTTATTTAGCAAGTCCTAGGCTAATGCAACGCGCGAGAGGCAGAGAGCATCATAAGCAACACGGCCACGACACACTGCGCCACGAGCACCGCAGCGTGGATCATATGTTGTGAACCGTTAAACGTGTAAGGCAATCAAAATGACAGCTGAACTAATAAACTCTAAAAAACGAGACTGCAGTAAATGTCATTAAAAAAGCAAAGGAAAAAGTGAAATGTGTTAGCAAAAGAACTTAAAAAAACCAAGAAAAGCAGCCTAACAAAGCAAGCAGTTAGCTAATAAGCCAATGTAAAAGCAAAAAGGTGGCAAGGCTGTCTGGCTGGCTCGCAATGAGCGCAAAAGCTGCGGTAAAGAGACTGTCTTGAAAAAAGTTTGAATAGAATCACTGCGAAAAAATAAAAGAAATAAGCAAAGAAATAAATATGGCAGCACGAAAAATAGTAGAGAAATTATTACGTATCGCCATGCCGTTACGTCTAGCGACGTTTGTCAAATTGGCTGTCTGGAACTTTGCACATAATAAACAAACACACTTGACTGGCTGCCATTGCCGCAATAGATGGCAAAGTGAGTAAGTAAGAGAGTGAGTGCAAGTTATGTTACCGCAACAAGAAGGCGCCCTTTTAGCTAATAGTGCTACATAACCTCAAAGTACACATACTCTAAAAATGCCACAGCAACGAGTAGAAAGCGTTGCTAAGCGCGGGTAAGTCAGCTGATGAGCAGACGCGCTGTGAATGTATGTAAGTGCTGTGAATTTTGCGAGAAGTTATGATGAAGACTTTTGTGTTGTGCGAGGATTTTCAAGGTAAAGTTAAACAAATATATGTATACATAGTAAAGTAAATGAAAAGGAAATAAAAGAAAGTCAAGGAGAAAAGTTAGCAAAGAATGACAACGTAGGTACTCGATGGAAGAAAAAATTTCGCAGTGTGTGAGTATATTTATTTAGGTGCACAATGAAGTAGAAAAAGTTTTTGAAAAGCAGTAAAAAGTTTTGACAAAAAATACTTTTGAAGAATGCAGCAGCCAGCGGCAGCGGTTAGAAGCACAGGTGGGAAGGGAAAGGAGTAAAGCACTTGGCAGGAATACGCAGGAAAAACATCATAAGTCAGACTGTAAATATGGCTTTCTTATGCTTGCGCTACACAACCTTAAAGCAATAAATAAAACGCGCGCGACGAGTCTCATAGGCGCCTGCAGAAAGCAAAATAAATAGACGAAAGGATGAAAGATGATTACGTGGAACATTTTTGAGCGCCGTGTGTACTTAATTTGGAGCGATGGCGACACAAGCCTTACAAGTTTGTAGAAGAAATTCCATAAATATTGCTGCACCTGCCGAAAATACCGCAAAGTTAGTGGGTGAAAGGTTGGCAACACCGGCAGCAAAAGCGAGACACAAAATTGCGGTGCTGCGCTGAGCAAATTTTGATGAAAAAAAAAAGTCGAGCAGACAGAAAGTAAGCAGCCAAAGGCATAAATGAAATGAAACATAAATAAAATGCGAACTAAAATAAGAAGAGTATATAGCGGAGCAGGAGGGGCCAAAAAGATGCTGCGCTTTGGCGCTGGAGGTGTAAAGAATGGCGCGTAGCGGCAGCTGGTTGTCAAGCAAGCATTTAAGGAAAAATCCTTGTGAGAAATACCACTTCAAATAACAGGCGGACTAGCTGCTAGACGATATACTATATGTATATAACACACAGTGGCGGACCCAGCATAAATTGTCTGGGCAAGCCTATGTGTGAAGCATAACCATTAGTCATTTATGTAATTTTCTTTGCTGTATTATCTAGAAGTCTGATTGCGTTCCGTTATTGAATTTGATTTAGAGCTCTCGCTTTTTTTAACATTTTCGAGTAGCACGAATAAATGCTTTTCAAATTCTCGAACACTCCTTTGTTTGCTTATTACCCGTATGTTTGTACGGGCATTCGAACAATTCGGGTATTTGAATTTTGTGTTTTCTCGTTTATTTTTTTTTTTTTTTGTTGTCTTCATATGTATTTTTTTATCTTTGCTTTCCTGATACACATTTTTTTGTTTGTACAATAAGAGAAAAGGAATTAAAAATAAAATTTTTATTTTTATAATGCCCGATTTAAGCCAAGTCAATTTTATTTTAAAAATGAAAAATTTTTAAATTACAAATTGAATTTTTGAAATTAAAATATATTTAGGATTTAAAAAGAAACATGTTTAAATTAAAAATGAAAATTAATGGAATAAAAACGAAAGTTTTTGATTCAAAATCTCATAGCGCTTAAAATAAAAATAAATATTTTTAAACTTAAGATATTTTTTTCTTGATAGATATAGAAACGTGTTTAAAAATAATGTAAATACAATACATTTTTAAATTTAAAAATCTTTATTTTTATTTTAAGCACTATGAGATTTTGAACCAAAAACTTTGGCTTTTATTCCATTAATTTTAATTTTAATTTAAAAATTTTTATTTTTAAATCCTAAACACATTTAATTTAAAAAATTTTATTTTTGATTCCTTTCCTCTGAGTATAAGCTCGAATGTTGGTACGGGAATTTGAACAACGGGCTTCAAACAAACACGATCTGTTCGAATTGCTCGATACCCGGGTATCTAGAGCTCTACTTTGATTATATTCGGTTTGCATATTTGGTTTGTTGTTTATATTCATAACATATGAAACTGAATGTATTGCATTAAATCGAGAAAATGAGGATGATAAAGAATTTTTAAGTTTTTATATACAGTGAATATTATGAAGATATGTAGGTACATATGTTTTTGACTTTTGGTATTTTAGCTGTAGCTACTTTTGGTCAGCATATCAACAAGCCTGGCTAAGTCGAAAGTAAATTCAAGTTTATTACCATCAGAATTATCTACAAAAGCAGAGGAGAAATTATTAGAATAAATTGGGAAGAACTCAATTGAATTGATTGATGACGCCAAACTTATAGGGAAATCTCACACGAAATCGCAGAGGTATTTTTAGTTTCCTTATACCGACGGAAATTTTAGTAGTAGCCACTTGCTACACTTTGCTTATTATCTAATATCTAAAAAAATGGGTGCTTTAGTGTTTGAAAAACTGAGGTCCAATTACCAAAAGTCGTGAAATTTTATTTGCTTTTGATTTCTGTCGCTTTTTAAAATTATCTTGATATTTTGCCAATAGTCGCCAAATATCACAATCAACGCTTTTATAATCTGGTATTTGATACATGCACATGTAAGAAATTACGTGCACATGTAAGAAATTACGTGCATAAGTATGTATGTACATGCAAACGAAAATCAAATCAAATATGCATATGGCTGTGAATACTGAATGCCGAAGCCAGCTTCACATTCGCATACAAATTTAATGTAAAAAATAAAAAAAGTGCTTTGCTAGTTTTTTTTTCAATTTAAGTCTGAAAATAAGCAATTGATTTCTCCTTAGAGAAAGCGAGAAAACAAGCTATGTTATTCTGTTTTGAAAGCCAGGTAAAAGCCAATGTGTGGAAACGTTAAGGCATGCTAACTGTGCTCAGGGATGTGATAAGTGGGCTTTTCCTACCAAAACTGGTCGGTTTTTTTCCTGTTGGTCGGATGGTCGCACGATTTGAATTTTGGTAGGTTTTTACATTCCTTCAAGTAACATCACTGATTTGCTAAATTTTTCCACAACACTGTTGAAAGAACGTTTGAAAGTTCATGTATTCATGTCTCTTTCTCGCAGCAACAGTTTGCTTGAATACTTTTTGTGTTTCTCTTCGGCAGAGTTTTGTGTAAAGTGGATAAAATAAGGTGAACGCATACGCATGAAAACCCTTTCTTCATTTTTTAGTTTGATGAAAAATGCGCTTAATGAAAATTGCTTTGGCGGGCTCACAAAATTTATTTTTTATCTGCTTACGCTTCCACACAGCTCTGCTGCACCGGGGCGGAGATTTTTTTACACTTTCTTTAATAAAAGCAAACTCAGAAACAAATTAGAAATAAGCACTATGCACAAAAAAGATCTTAGATTCAATTTTGATATTTAATTAAAGTTCTGATCTCATTTGTATACCTACTTGGACGTACCTGTTAAACCATAGTCGTAACTATTTTAAAAGGTTAACATAGATTACATACACAAATTAATGTACATACATATGTATAAACGCATTCGTATATTATTATTTTAAGCTAAAACATGTGAAAATACTTGAAGAGTGATATGTATGTATAAGTTTCTATATATATACCAGTTAAATGAATATATAAAAATACATAAATTTTCATTAACCAGCTTAAATGACGAATTTTGTGAAAAAAAATTTTGGTCGGCTGCAAGCTATTTTGGTAGGTTTTTGAGACGAATTTGGTCGGAAAAAAAATTTCAAAGTGGCAACCCTGACTGTGCTGTGATTGGCTGTGCAAACAAAATACACATTGTGAGGTCAAAGAACGTAAATCTATTTACGTTCTTTGGTGAGGTGGATTGGTGGTGTATTTGCGCTATTTTCTTAGAATACTTTTAGGCACCGTATGTTACAGTGGGGGCTATATTATTGAGAACTTAAATAGTAAACACATTTAAAACGTAAAATAACCAGATTTTAAAGAAATTCGTAAAATGAAATGAACGAAAATATGTACGCAAGCCGGGCTTCTCGGCTTGTATGAAGCGCCCGCCTCTGATAACACAAAGGTGCAAGAAAGTGAAGAACGCAACAAAGAAAGTTGCACCTCCGCGCCTACAATCGCCTGCAGCGCATTTGCCGCGCCGCGCCGTGCTGATATTGCAAAATCCAATGAACAAGCAAATGAAGGTGTTAAGCAATGAAAACGATTTAGCTCAAATGCAGACGAGCAGCAGAAGCAGAATATGATGAGCTGACAATGAGCAAAGAAAAAGAAAGTGCGCAGACACACAGAACTCTAGGTAGAAACAGCAGCAGCAGCAGAGTGTACATATGAAATGAACGCCAGAGACAGCCAAGGGGAAGGTATTGAAAACACGGTAAAGCTAAACGGTATGCAAAATGAGGAGTAGATTGAGCACAAGCCTGCACACTCAACATGCTAACTGCAATATTTTGTAAAAGCAGAAAGAATTCAAAGATGATAAAATTTTTGAAGGAGAGGAGAAGAGTGACAGCACGACGATGAACATTTTCCAAGAAAATTTTGTCAGTTTGTGGCAAAGGAATGCATACGTATCAAACACCATTTTCACAATTTTCTCAAAGGTATGTATGCCTACCTTTTATAATAAAAAAAGGTTTTGCTGGAATTTTCATTAATATTTTATAACTTTCAGCTATTTTGGGTCGGCGCTTGTGCATAATAAATGCGACTGGAAGGAGGAGGAGGAGTTAGAGAAGCTGGTGTTATAATGTAAATACTTGGCGAATACCGCATGATAGCGAACACAAATTGAAGCCACACAATAAAAAAAAAAAACAAACAACAAACGGTTGAGAGACGACTTTAACGGGCAGGCCCAAGCAACCCTTCACAGAACTGTTAACTCAGCGCGCAAAGCTAGCTTATAAGATTTATCATCATAACCGTTTTTTATAACTTAATGCTATTTGAAGTATACCATTTAAATTATGCATGGCGATGTCGAGTTCATTGGATGGAAAAGGTTATTTAGTTGAACATAAATGGGTTAGAAATGTGGGTAATTGATGGTAAAATAAGGTAAGATGAAGGTAATATAAATATGTGTTTGTAGTGCAGCGAATCATAATGGGTTTATTTAATTTTAGAAAGATGAAGATGAGGGATTGCTTGAAGTGCTAAATTGTTTAGAGAAATTCAGAACTGGAATAATGAAGAAGAAGGTAATTCTTAGAAGATGCGCAAGCAGGAGAAACAAAGAACAATGGTATGCAAGGAATGCTGATTATGTTGGAAAAACTTGGACATATTTTGAGGGTAAGTTAAATTCCTTCAATATTTTATTTAAGGTTTAAAATACTTAACTTTTAAACACACAGTTGGTTTTTTTTTGTTACAATTTTAATGAAGCAGCAGTGCAGCAAAGTACTTGCCAAACGGACGCCACATTATAGAACTCAAGCACGCCCAGAGTTGTATATCAAAAGGATTTATCGCGTACGTACTGCAAGCAAATGGCAAAACATTGTAGGCAAAAGCAAGTTGAAGTTGGCACACTTTGAAGCAATTTGTCACATAAAAATTGTGCACGGCCCAAGTTTTTTTTGCGTTGCTTTGCCAAATGTGAGTCACGTTGCAGAAAAAGCAGAAAAGGTAACAATGATGCTTAGAAAAATGTAAGAAAGCAGCGCAGCAAAAGGAGACTGATTGCTTAAGCATAAGGATGGACAAGAGGGACTAGAGAAGTGCAAAGTTCACAAGAGGGACCAGAAAAGTGTGAATTTGAAGAAAAATAAAAGAAGCGAAGAAAGAGCGAACGAATTTCCAGAAAAAAAAAATCCAAAAGAGCAAAGCAGTGAAGCGGCAAAACTAAAAGAATTAGATATAAAAAAAGTGAAGAAAAGTTATATTTCTGCCAACAAAAAATCAGAAAAATGGGCACACTCACTTTTTGCGCAAAAGTCGCATAATGCACAAAATTGCACAATTGCCAAAAAAGAAAGTAGCAAAAGTGTAGTAAATGTTAGTAGCCATAAAAATATTTCCAAAAGCACGCACAACGCAAAGCAATTCGCGCAAATTTATTGTCATAACAATGCTTTGCGCATAGCAAAATTAAGTGAAGTGTAGCACAAGGCGGTGAGAGAGGGAGCGGAGGGTGGGGGGGAGGAGAGAGCAACATCTAAAGCACAACTGTAAGCGCAATTTGCACGCGCAATTGTTACAACAACATAAATAAATACTTACTTGCGTACGCAATGTGCCGCAAATGGCAGCCAGTGACACATTTGCTGTGAAAGCGAAGAAGAAAAAGACAAGCGCAGAGTTGCCACACTAACATTTAATACATCGTTTTAATATTTTTTCTACACATTGTCACAGAGATTACAGTGAAAAAAATCATAGCAAGACTTGGCATCCTTGCAGCTTGGTTATTTTGCTGCATTTGCCAAACAACAAAAAGTGTGTGCCTTTTTTTTTTTCTTTGGCAACAAATAGTTTTAATAACAACTAGCCACATTATTGGCAATATAGTTATATGTAGAACTTTGTTCATGCAACAGCAGCAAGCAAGCCCAAAAACAATAAATATTCTGTACTGACACTACTGGCTACTAGTGTGAGAAGGTTTTGAGTACGTGTCCTTGCCAGAGCACAGGAACGATGCAGATTGGCGACTTGAAGGCACGTGCTAATGAAAATATGAGCATTTAGTTTCTTGTAAGTCAATATTCAGAGAAGCGATTTACAGCAGTTTGTAAAGGAGTGAAAGAGCGAGAAAGAGGGAGAGCAATAGTATTTTTTTTAACTTTTACTTGGCTACACTTGGGTATCATATACTCTTACTACACGGCCTTTGGTAAAATAGTAGCTAAGTGACCAAAAAGTTTCAACATCGCCTACAAACTATGTACTCCAAACAACATAAATAACAATTGCTATGAAAAATTTATATAGAAAATGTATTGATTTTAACGAAAAAACTTTTTAACACACGACCAGCGTCAAGAATACAAGTGCATGCGACTCACAGGCACCCAATAAACATTGTGGTGAAGGTGTTGAAATGAACTTCGATGTAGAACGTAAATATCGAACTGAGAACATGCTTATAAGCAGTTTCAAAGCAGTTTTTTAATTAGTTTTTTAATTAGTTTTTTTACCAGTTTTTTAACCGGACACTGCGGTATTCAATGTAACGAACTGGCCGATGAATTGGCAAATTGCGCATTAGCGTAAGAACCAACTGGACCGCAGTCAATAGGCCCAATTATAGCGGGCACTGTGAAGTACCTACATCAGAGACGCCATGAGGAAAACTCGCGGGAAACAGTGGAACTCTACAGATTCCTTTAAAATTACAAAGTGCTTTCTGAAAAAGTCTAACATGGAGTTAGCAAACTTCCTTGCCGAGCAGAGCAGGAGGGAGCTTCGGACCCTTGTGGGATTGCTTACAGGATACAATCCATGAGGATAGGACACGGCCACCATAGGCATCTTGGAGAGCTCATTACGTCTATCTTTTCTGGAGGAGGATGACGACGGCACAGAGCATTTTCTTTGGACCAGTCCGGCCTTCGCTAGACTAAGATTGCGCATTCTTGGGTCGGATGTATTAAGAATGGCGCATGCACGTTCTCTAACACTCGACAAACTACTCGGAATAATCTGGGACTTTTGCAGAGGAACTCTGATTCCACTATCCCACCTTTTTCCTACTTTCTAAAGGCCTTAAGTATAATGAGAAAATATGCCTGAGTGCTTGGGAAAACTAGTTTTCGCGGCCTGCCACAATTCCATTTCATTACATATGATACTATGTATGTTAACAGGTTAAAAAAGTGTCATATTTGAAAGACAACCACTCTCGGTAATTAAAATTTCTCTAATTTTATTTCAAATTCGTAATAAACGAACATCGAGAATAACGAAGGTAACGCGTAGTTCAAAGAATCGCAAAACAACCTTTTACACATTCATTAACGAAGTTGAGATTTGAATAAGGGATACGTTTTCGAGTGAATTTTTAAACAAGTCTAATGTTTATTGGGTAGTTGTACCAATCAAGTGTGCCGGTGAGAAAAAAGCAGTAATAAACCAAATGGTCAACATGGAATGGTTTGGCGTGTGTTCTACTGGAGCTGCGTGTGCTACACATGAAACTTTTCCAGGGCGAACTTATGTACCAATTTTCACACTTTATTAAAGAATGAACAAAGTTTTATGCAAGTGGCATGGTTTTTCTTTCTTTCTCAAACACTTGTTTCCAGACTTTTTTTCTCAAACACTTTTTAAAAACTTTTTTTTTAGCACTCTTGCTACTTTTACTTGCACGCGTTTATGTATTTCTTTTATTTTTTTTATAAATTTATTTTTCTTTCTCTTTCTTTTATCTTAATTTTTTTTATCTTTTTTTTGTTTTTATTTTATGTTGTCTTTGTTGTATTTGTTGTGTTGTGCCATCTTTTAAAAGCAAAGCCGTGGTCAGTTTATGTATTATACGAATATAGTATCAAATGATTTGCTTTGTCACGTCACACTGGCACGATTACTTTTTGCTACTTTTAATACTAAATCGTGCACAAAGTATGCGCCGCAACTTTTGCTTGATACTTTTTTCTGCACACTGCACTGGTTGGGCTGGTGCTTTGCTTTCTTGGCTTGAGCCTTCTTAGTGTAAATTTTAAGTGTGAAACACGTACGCACACTTTTCTACTGTATTTTGTGCCGTTTTTTGAGTTTTTAGTGGTGCATATTTTCTTGTTTGCAATACTTTTTAAAGAAAAATTCAGCTACGATTGCTTGGCTTATATTTGTTTTGCTTGCCAATAAGCAATAAATTTTGCTGAAATTGAACAGATGGTACTTTTGGTAAACAAAGTTTGAAGAAGGCGTTGAAGAAGGTTTATTTTTGGAAGTTTATTTTTCGCGATATTTTTAAGCAAAAAATTAGAAGCGTTTATTTTTTTAAGAGATGTTCAGCTTAAGTAAGGCTAAGCTTGTTTATAAAGAATTTCAAATAAAAATAGTGTCAGTACTTATGCGATTGCAAGCATAAAATAACTTACCACTTAAGCATATAATGTATCATTTTTTGTTCAACATACCTGCAAGTAAAAGAAGAAGAAAATGTTAGAGTATTGTTATTTAGAAATAAAGAGTTAAAATACTACTCGTATAGAAATATGTTGTTAGGAAATATATAGTAAAATTGCACGCGCTTTAATTTCGTAGAACAATTTAACCCTTTAGCAACACCAGTAAGAGGTCGCTTAGACCCCTTTTTTATACAATTCGAAAAAAAAATTGTATTTGGAAGTTCGTTAAAGGGGTAAAATGTTCTAGAAAAGTGTAAGAGACATGGGATATTTTGTTATAATAAATCTTTTTATATAAAACCGACAGAAATGAGCAGTAGGTCCGAAAAAACTATGAGCCTCCGGCAGGTTTTGATTTTACTTTTGAGATCCCGGTGAGCCTCTCTACCCAACTGAAAAAGTAATTTTTCTCGGGTTGTGCTTCCTTAATGAAAAGCCGGCCCTATTTCTTTTTTTATTCCTTAACGGAAGCAAAAAAAAAGAAAGTCACATTTGCTTAACAAAACGATCAATTACTCAAGTTACGTGCACGCTAGCTTAAAAAAACTAAATATTTTTCAATTATTAATTTGCTATCAAACATTATTCAATCATTAGCTATGTATGCTCATTTTCATGTAAGCTTTCAATTAAGCGAAAAATAAACTGAATGAACCGAAAATGAATTGCAAACATGAGCGCAACAGCCGTACATATGGCAGCAAATGCATGACATATGAACATAGGAACACTTATAAATAAGCATAGTTTTTCATATAGTACATATGTATATGCATATACCTATATGAATACAAATGCATGTACTTATAGCAAATAGTAATTGAATGACCTCATTCGAACAAGCAGCGCGATGGAAATGTAGGAAAGAATATGCCATACATAGAACGACGACGACGATGAGGACATTGACGTTGACAACGACGTTTATCTCATCAAATAGTGATATAGAGTGGCAGCAGCAGCATCAAACATAACAGCAAAGTCACCTACTTATATACATACATAAATCTAGTGTAATATTTCTATGAACATTAGGCCGTCTTGCCTTATATGGACCAAAAAAAAAGTGCACCGTACGCCCCCCATATGATTTCTCTTTCAAAAACATGTCTGGAAAAAATTTTTATTTTTATTTTGGACGCCGCTAGATGTCGCTAAAATGAATTTTTTCATATCTTCGGTATTTATGTTCCGATCCCTAACTTTGATACACCAATCTCTTTGGCTTTAGGGAAGGGTTTCTACTTTATAATTTTATTAACCCTATGTACGCCATTCGGGTCACTTACACCCAGTACTTAGTTTATACCACCTTAGTGTAACTTTTTTTGACGGCACCTTAAACGTCGTCAAAAAACCATTAATCTTTTGCAAAAGAAGTATGTATTTCGGTCGCCTCAGTAGAACGGGAAATAAAACACATTTCACATTCCGGGGAATATAAGTTTTCCGCTTCCTGTAGTCTTTTAGGTCCATTTCACAAAGATTTTTTTTGAAGAGTTTCTTACTGAAATTTTGTACCGAATATTTTTCTAGAACATTTTAGCCGTCTATCACACCTAAGAAAGGGTTATTTTTACCCCTTTATATACAGCCAGGAAAGGGTATTTTTAAGGTCGAAAAATAAATCATATGGGGGGGGGGGGGGGCGTTTTTTTCGCGATACGCTCTAATGAACATGTGTGCTTGGCGGATAAAAAAAAACTTGAAGCTGCAAATACTTAAAGCCATATCATGCCAAGCGAGAGACCTACAATCAAACACCACCTCCACCTCCTCCACCTCCACCACCTCCAACACATTTGCAGCGCTCTACTCTTCCGTTTCAATTCCAATCCCAATCCAATCCACCAACCCCATCCAATCAAATAGTAAAATGCTAGAGGCGCTATAGAGACATTAGTGCGCGCGCGAGATCATATAAATGCATTGTAACAAAAGAGATTTATATGTTGCAACAATAACAAAAAAGGAAGAAAAGCAAAAAAAAAACAAATGCAACAACGATAACAACAACACAAATGGCGATAACAACAACAACAACGATGGCGATAACAACAAAACGATAGCGTTAAGAACAACAAAAAACAGCTACATATAACTGCAGCATCAACAGCCACTGCAGCCAACCCATCGACATCAATTTCAATTTCACATAATCAGCTGTGGAATTCATATTTCCCATCTTGTAAGACATATTGCAATATAAATGAATGAATGTATGAATGTTTGTATGTACATATGTATGTATGTATCTAAACTGCTTTACAACAATGCCTGGCCATTGTGCCACTTGTTCTGCTGCCTTTTCTGCTTCGTCGCCAGTGCTACAGCATCCAACTCTAGCGCTTAGTTAGACCGTATAAAGTGCATTTTTGCTTTTTTGTTTTTTGAGAATGTCGCATGAAAATTTTATCAGCAACGGAAATGCATTGCAAACGAATAGCAATTACAAACATATGCATGTACTTATGCACATTTATTTGATGGAATGAATATAATTTACAGCGAGCTTAGAAGTGCAAAGCCTACAAAAAAGCTAAGCCGATAAATTCCAATGCGTTTGTGGGTCATAAGCAAACGCTTGTAAAGTTTTAATAGTTTATGTATATAGAGCATAAATATCTGTTGGATAATCTGCTGGTTCTATAAGGACCAGGTTTATACCATACTCAATATGTAAAACTAGTATTACCGTGGTCGAAAATTCGACCAATTAGATTGAAAGCGGAGCAATTTTAGAGTGGAAAGACCATATTTCTTATATAATATTTCTATAATAAAATATCTATAAAATAAAACATATAGTTACTGGTTATATTGTCCGATAAGACATAGTGAAATTCTAAACCTCTAGCGACCTCTAAAATTCCATTTTCCGGACTCTTCTTTCTCTTTCCAGTTTCCTTCCTTTTGCTCTTATCCTGTCCTTTTTGCGTTTCCTTTTCGCTTTTTTCCTTTCTACTTTCCGTACACTTTCCTCTTACCTTTTCCCCTTTCCTTAATTTTTCCTTCCTTTCCTTTCCTTAGCTTTCCTTCAAATTCATTTCCTTTCCTTCCTTTCTTTCCTACAGTGAAAAAATGTCAACAAAATTTTTCAAATAGGTGGCAACCAGTTTTGTAAAAATTTAATTTTATTATCCATCTAGAGAGCAGCAATTTCAGATGACATTTTAAATTTAAAAATCAAACAAACTATACCGGAATATTAAATTTTTTGACTGGTGGCAACCCTTTTTGGAAAAATGATAATAAATTACGAATTTTCAGGTTAAGCCCTTTCATATAACACCTCAGACTTAAAAATCAAACAAACTGGAGCATAAAAATAAATTTTTTAACAGGGGGCAACCCTTTTTGTAAAAATTATAATAAATTACTCATTTCATGCAAATGCCTTTCAAATGACAACTCAAATCTAAAAATCAAACAAACTATAACGTAAAACTGAATTTTTGAACAGGTGGCAACCCTTTTCGTAGAAGTTATAATAAATTACTCATTTTAAAGTAAAGCCCTTTCATATCTCCAGGCAAAGCCCTTTTATATGACACCTTAAATTAAAAAATCAAACCAACTGTAGTGTGTTTTTGAATTTTTTAAAAGGTGGCAACCCTTTTTGTAAAAATTATAATAAATTACTAATCATCAGGCCAAGCCCTTTCATATGGGACCTCAAATTTAAAAATCAAACAAATTATAGCATAAAAACGAATTTTTGAACAGGTGGCAACCCTTTTTAAACCTTCCTGCACAACTACAGGTCAATCCCTTTCATTTAATACCACATTTTCCAAAATCGGTATAACGGTGTAAAAGTTATGGTGCGTACAAAAAATCGCTTAGCATAATATATATAAAGATAAGATAAACTGTAGGGTAAAAATGGATTTTTGAACAGGTGGCACCCTTTTTGTAAAAATTTTAATAAATTACTCATTTCCATGCCAAGTTCTTTCATATGACATCTCAAATTTAAAAATCAAACAAATTATAGCGTAAAACTGAATTTTTGAACAGGTGGCAACCCTTTTTGTAAAATTTTTATTAAATTACTTAATATCAGGTCAAGCACCCTTTTTGTAAAAATTTGAATAAATTACTCATTTCCATGCGAAGTCCTTTCATATGACACCTCAAATTTAAAAATCAAACAAAGTATAGCGTAAAACTGAATTTTTGAACAGGAGGCAACCCTTTTTGTAAAATTTTTATTAAATTACTTAATATCAGGTCAAGCCCTTTCATATGGTGCCAAAAATTTTAAAATCAAACAAACTATACAGTAAAATTAAATTTTCAAACATCTGGCAACCCTTTTCAAAAAAATTAAACCTTCCTGCACATCTACAGGTCAAGCCCTTTTATCTAAAACCAAATTTTCGAAAATCGGTATAACGGTGTAAGAGTTATGGTGCTTACAAAAAATCGCTTAGCGTAATATATATGTATAAAGATTGGATTGGATACTAAAAGCACTTCAAGGCAAGACAGAAAGCCGATTCAATTCACAAAAAAAAAAAACTGGTTGCCATAGAGTAGAAGGTAGGCTATGTCTTTCCCAAGCACTTAAGCATAATTGCCCATTGTACTTAAGGCCTTTAGAAAGGATCAGGATGTAGGAAAAAGTTGGTATAGTGCAATCAGAGTTCCTCTGCAAACTTGCCAGATTACTCTGAGTTGTTTGTCGAGTGGTAGAGAATGTGTATCCATCATTCTCAATATATCCGACCCAAGAATGCGCAATCTTAGTCTAGCGAAAGCCGGACAGTTGCATAGAAAATGCTATATGCCGCCGTCGTCCTCCTTCAGACAAGATAAGCATAATGAGCTCTCAATGATACCTATGGTGACCATATACTGTCGACATGGATTGTGTCCTGTACTCACCTCCCCAAGGGTCCCTCTTTCCCTGCTTGAGGTGGAATTTCCTTAGGAGAAGTACCCAAAGCTTGTATGATCTATTTGAAAAGACTTATTAACCTTCCGAGCAACGCAGCAACTTACAAAGCCAAACAAATAATAAAGAAACACAATAACTACTTTTTTATTCACTCTTCTCTGAGTGAGCTAGATTAGGTTAGGTTACATGTCGGCCAAAAACCAGTGATCCCGCACATAGACCAACTATGTTCCTTAGTGCTGCCAACATCATATTGGAAGCATTATACCATTACTCTTGGAATACAAATCTTCGCAAAGTTTTAATATTTTTGGTATTTCCTGATCCGCAATATCTTCTAGGGACAAAAAGTGCACGGAACCAATACAGCTAAGACGGAGTCTGTCAATAACTGGACATTCAAAGGGAATATGCTCCAGAGTGCCGCCGACAGCAACGGGGTCGTTGCATGCTGTGCACGCCTGACTGCACCAGTGCCATTTTCGACGCTTAAGATAGTGTGAAACAGTAACCCTATTAGTATCAGGGCTGCACATTAACGTTATTTTTTATCAATAACCGAAAAAATATTTTGTTTTCAATTCAACTTTGAAAAATTTTAACGTTAAGTGCTGAACAAAAAAATACTGTTTTGATAATTACACTACTCGACAAATTTTGATCAACTTTAACCACCAAAAATGAAATAATACTTGGTCTTGGTATGAGGATATGATGGGAGACTATTTTTTGGGCAATCATACGTGTAACAAATGCAGAAAATCACAAAAGAGTAGTCAAAAATACTTACTCACATCGCTCATTATTTATCCTCTCTTTAAAATGGCGAAATGCAGATATTTTTTTATTCAATTAATTTTTTTCCTATTAATCGCTGTTTTGAGAGTTATTGCGCACTTCAAAACACGTAATAAATGGAATGAAATAATCTTGAGTATTACTCCTTAATAAAGTTTATGAATAAACCCAATTTTGTTGTTGAAATTTTAATCTTCCGGAAAATTTTTGGTTAAGGACTTTCAATAAAAATAGATAAATATAAATAACGATTATTACACAGTTAGCCTTAAAAAGTTCACAATTAAATACTCTATAGGATAGGGGGGCTAACTTTTTGTCCGCCGTACAATTTTTCTGATTTTAGGACAGTCAAATCTGAAATTTTTTTAAAAAATTCGATTTTTTTTTAATTTTTTTTGCATTATTTTTGCCATTGTAACCAAACTACTTGACCAATTTTGGAGTGTGAAGGCAAAAAAAATTTTGTTGGAGGTCCCTCTACCAGCGCTTCCTAGATGTCAAATCGCCACGATGTCTAATAAAACTTTTTGATGCACTTATGTGATGCAATGTCTTGCATATATGGCCTTCTCCACATTTTTACCAATATCTCAAAAACTGGGTCTGCCACAAAAAAATGGAGATGACATTCGGAATCAGCGTAAAATTTCGCTTTAGAAAAGTATTATTTTATACTTGGTGATTTTTGGTGTCGAGTAGTGTTATCAAAAAAAATTATGAAAAAAATTTCGTTTTGTTGATTATCAAAAAACAAATATTGAAAAAATTTTGTTTCGGTAGCCAACAAAAAAAATTATCAAAAAAAATAACGTTAATAAAAATTCAAAGTAAAATGAAGCCCGAAACAAATTTTTATTATTATTTTGTTTTTGATAATCAACGAAACAAAATAATTTTGATAATTTTTTTTTGATAATCAACGAAACGAAACAATTTCAATAATTTTTATTTGATACTAGCTGACCCGGCAGACGTTGTTCTGCTTTAACTTATTCCTATGAAGCCTAAAGAAAAGTCTTTGATTACCGTATTGCTAACCATTATCTTAGAGTCCATCTTAATGACTGCGAATAACAAAAAATTGTCTATTCTCTGAATAAAAGTTATAGTTATATTCGCCGCGACAAACCTACTTCCCCCGATCCCTATCACTATCTCAATCCCTATCCCTATCCCTATCCCTATCCCTATCCCTATCCCTATCCCTATCCTTATCCCTATCCCTATCCCTATCCCTATCCCTATCCCTATCCCTATCCCTATCCCTATCCCTATCCCTATCCCTATCCCCATCCCTATCCCTATCCCTATCCCTATCCCTATCCCTATCCCTATCCCTATCCCTATCCCTATCCCTATCCTTATCCCTATCCCCATCCCTATCTCTATCCCTATCCCTATGCCTATGCCTATCCCTATCCCTATCCCTATCCCTATCCCTATCCCTATCCCTATCCCTATCCCTATCCCTATCCCTATCCCTATCCCTATCCCTATCCCTATCCCTATCCCTATCCCTATCCCTATCCCTATCCCAATCCCTATCCCTACCCCTATCCCTATAGCTACCTACCTTTACCTTACCGGGACCGTCCATCACCATCCGGGCCCACTACTTTAGCCATCTCTGGGAAACAGCCTTAGAAATCACAATGAAAATAGCTGTATGTGGAAGCCTGCTCAACGCTTTTCATTTTCTACCAATATCGCTCGAAAACATTCAGGGGTTATCCGGGTCCACGCTTTGACCCAAATCTTGGAACCCGGCCTAGGCATCACTATTTAAAAAGCTCTTTGCTGAAGTCCTCCTCAACAGCTTTCATTTGATACCAATATCGCTCAGAAACTTTCCAGGGTCACTCGGTCCCACGTTTTAACCCATATCTGGGAACCCGGCCTAGGTATCGCAATAAAAATAACTTTATGTTGAAGGCCTGTTAAACACCTTTCATTTGATACCAATATTGCTCGAAGGCTTGGTGGATCGATCTGGGTCCTCATTTAGGCCTGTATTCCGGGAAGCTCCCAATTTTTCGAAATTCTATATACCCTACTATGTGCACTAACACCACATGAATCTACTGTGAAAGTTTCATAAAGAACGGTTGGTTACTTTGGGAATTTATAGAGGACACACATCCACAGATGCACACATATACACATACATACCGATTTTTCCAATTTTCGGACTTTTCCGGAGGGATTTTCCAAAATTTTCTTCCGTACGAACCTTCTCCTCGAGAATACGAACAACTAACAAAAAATTTTACAGAAATCGGCCCAGCCGTTCTCATCTGATGAGGTTAGTAACATTTTTTACACCATTTTTATATATGTATATAGATTCAACAAAACAAATTTTTTTTGTTAATTTTTATTTGATATTCAACAAAACAAAATATTTTTGTTGATATCGTTGTGCAGCCTTGGTTAGTATGTCGATCGTCAGTCTATAGTCTGCTCTAGAAAATGTGAGTACGTAGTTTGTAGTTTTTGCATTATATTTCCGAAGCATGATTTGGTCTGTAGTTTGGAGGGTCTCCCCTACAAGGCAATACGTTCTGGAATATATTTATTACTCTAATAACGGTGGCGGAATTTTTGCTGTGGACTTTCCTGCTTTTTTTCTACTCGCCACTTTCCACGAAATTAAATTTATATTATTGTTTACACAACAAGCACCAGTTTACACTTGTTACATACATACATACTAAGTGCAACAAATTTTCACATACTTTCACAATTTTTGCAATTCACTGTTTTTTTATTTTTCCTATAAGTATGAACTAACCACAAAAATTCGTTTGTGAAACAAAGCACACTGTAGATATTGCTGAGGTCAACGTGGGGGTTGCCTACTAACTACGCAAAAACTCCCACTTTCATTGCTATGCTTGGATATGTGGGTTTATGTTCGTAAGCCTGCATGTGCTTTGCTTGGTTGGTCAATGGATTTTTACTCACTTCCGTTTCCAGCTACTGCTACTGCTACCGACCGGCGCACTAAAAATGTAGGTCATCAGTTCGATAGTTTGCTGGCCGGCAGCGTTTTTTGGGAGTTCCCCGCACCTCATTGCTATTGCTGGCTTCTCCCTCCCAGTGTGAGTTTAGTTGCAGGCAAGCAAGTTTATTTTTTGGCTTGGAAAAATTTTAAAATATATTTATAAACGTGTGTGTATGTATGTTACTGCTATGACCAAGCATTGCTTTCTGCTTTTTGGTCAGTCACTTGCATTTTGCGTTGGCAACACTATACACTACACACAACCACAGCCAACGACATGATTAATTGTCTGCAGTGTCAAAGTACAGCTAAAATTAGTCAACAACCTTGTGCAAAAAATTAGTGAGTTTGCTTTGAAATATTGCTTATATATTGCAAGAACGTTTCTGCTCTATTTTACTGCCAGTCAGTGATATAGATGTCACTAATGTGGAATGGGGTGGCGACAACAAAAAAAAGGAGTCATTTGTTGGCATACAATGCAAGTATTTGCGCAAAAATCAATGCAAAAAATTTGTTGACAAATTTTCAAGAAAAAACTGTTTTAAAGTTGCAAGTCGAACATTTTGCAAAAAAATAAAAAGTCACTAAATCATTTGAGTTGACATAGTTTTTTGGGCGGCAAATGTGATAGCATTAAATAATGTCAAGTTGATATTAGCAAAGTAGATAGTTTTTTCCTTGCATGGAATGGCTGTTTTTGTCGCTTAAATTTTTTTTTAGAAACTGAGTAAAGAGCTCTCTTGAGCTTATTGTAGTATGCCGCTGTGGTGTAGTGGGTAGAGTGTTCTCCTGCTATGCCAGAGGTCTCAGGTTCAAACCCCAGCCCGAGCAAAACACCAAAAACAATTTTTCTAATTAGTAAAAATCCAATTATTGGGTTTTTTTTAAAAAGCAGCGGTCACCTCTCGGCAGTGGGCGACATACCCTCCGAGAGTATTTCTGCCATGAAAAAGCTTCTCACAAAAAATGCTTTTGCCGTTCGGAGCCGGCATAAAGCTGTAGGTCCAATTAGTAGGAAAAAACAAAAAGGAGCACACCTCGAATTGGGAGAGAAGTTCGGCCATAAAACTCGTCAGAGTTATAATAGCGCCATTGTATTATATTATATTATTATATTATTGTAGTATGCTGTCCATCTACAAAGCAAGGTAACACTGGCTATCTGCACCACCCAGTACTGAGTGATGAAATTCGAAATCTTTTAGGAACCGTATGTACTATAATCATGATCCCTTCCCAGTACAGACGCTCCAGTCCCTTACCAGGTAAGAGCAGACCTTTAGTTGAGCGATGCAATACTCTAGATTCAATAGCAAATATCCAAGCCACAAGTATCAGGAATTAAAACTCAAGATACTTAATACTCGAGACATCCAAAACACAATGACATTTCAAGACTTCAAACAGGTACTATTATGTATAGCACTTTTTTTTCTAGGAATGTTTTCGTTTTTTCGGCACTTTTTTCTACAAAAAATTAATCCGAGTGAGATGTAAGCTTAATGCTCTTAAAATATACTACTCACAAGAAGCTAAATACTATAATTTTTGCTTTTGTTTCAGTACAAATACATCAGTTTTTTATAACTAACCTGGGAAAAGTAGAAACATGACGCAGAGACTCAATACACAAGGTTTGGAAACCAATATCCAAGCAACAAGCTTGAAGAATTAACACTTAAAACTCAAAATTAAACACTCGAGACTCAAGCGTCAATGATAGCGACTCAACAACAGTCGAGCCTAAAGCACTTAAGATTTAGCACACACAATATAAGCGCACGATAATCAACACTCGAGAGTTAGCACTCAAAAAATTTATAAAAAAAAAGTGTAAATGCTTAGAACAAATTACAAGCCACTGAGAGAGCGCCACCTGCACCACCAACACCCAATTTGTGCGCCAAAACCTAATATGATTTAAAACTCAAACAATTACAACGTTTGCCTAATTCATAGTCGCATTACCCAGAAATTTTAGCTTAGCAGAAGCGCTAAAAAAGCCTTAAAACAAATAAACAAATCTGTGTTTACGCAACAAATCCATAATAAACGCTGGTAATGACATTTTTTTGGTGAGATAATACATAACAAAAGCGCCTGGCAAAGCAAACATTTTCAGGCATAAATGCGGTTGGCAACGCTGCCACACCAAGCAAGCAAGCAAATGAGCAATTGGGACAGACGGGAGCGAGATGACAAAAGCAGGCGAGCACTTGAAGCAGGCAAGTGCTGCTGTGGTTAGGGATGGCACAAAAAATGAAATAACCGATTAACCGCCTTTTAGGTTAATCGAAAGCGTTCGATTATTAATCGCGAATAATTGTAGGGAACTAACCGATTATAACCGTTTTTCGATTACAATTATTCCTTAAAAATATATATAATAAACGAAAAAAAATCATCGTTTATTAGGAAAATCGTCAAAATGACGATAAAATCGTCTATTCGGGAACTGAAGGGAACATTTATTGCGGTTTTTTTGGATATACTCATAAAACCGTAGGTAACCGAATCCGGGCTCGGATGAAAAGCCGGAAATTCTCAACTTCGATTATTTCCTTTCGATTATTTTCGAATTGAGAGGAAAAAGGTTAATCGAAAAAATAATCAAAAGGATAAAAACGATACATTTTAACCGTTAACCGAAAAAAATTAACCGATTATAATCGTTTTTCCGGTTATTGTTGCCATCCCTAGCTGTGGTGGGTGGAGGGGGGTGAATTGCCAACCGCAAGAAAAAAAAAACAATGAAAAAGTGTGGGCTGCATAGAATTGCTAAGCTATTTCCTGGGGGGACAATGACAAGCGTTTAGAAGGATGTGGGAGCTCGACAGTAGAGCCCAAGTGATAAGAAGAAAATATAGCCAGAAAAAAATCGAAGTACGTAAGTAAAGCGCAAAAGGAAGTATACAGACAGTGTTGGATATGTTTAAAATATGCGAATAGTTTTTTGGTGTGGTGAATAAAACTGAAAATGAATTAGTTGGATGGAATTGAAGAGGGAGAAAAAGGAATAAAAGTGAATAAAACAAAGAGGGAATAAAAATAAATAAAAGTGGATAAAGCAAAGGAAAAAGAGTGTTTGCTGGGAACACAATGGAGCAGCGAACATGTGGAATTACCAATGCGAAGGGCGCGTGAGAGAACACTGCGGGGATCTGAGTGCTTTTGCGTGGGGAGTTTAAAGGAAGCGCCTTTTTTTTAAACAAAATTAGGGTGCATACTAAAGAGGCAGCTGTTTGCTGGAAAAGGACATATGAACACAGAATATGTACATACATACATATGTACATGCGTAGATATGAAAGAAAGCTGGTAGCACTGGCGATTTTTGCTAATAACACGTGGTTGGGGGTTTTAAAAAATAAAAGCGGAGACAGCGCCAAAAAATAGGCAAGGGCAAGTAACAGCGCCAAGAGCGTCGAATAACAAAGCGGTCTGCGTGTTGGCCAGCCAGGCAGGATAACTATAGCTGCAAGGGTCCTTTTTGAACACATTTATGTGTGTAAATATGTATGCATGTGCGGATGTGGTTGGGCGTTAGGTGTTAAGGCAAACAAATAAAAATGTATTTTCATTTCTAGGAAAGCAAACAATGCGAACAGCTGGGTGGCGGCGGGCAGTTTGAACTAAAAGTATACGGAAGCAAAAATGTTCCAGAAAAAAAAGCAAAAATTCAATAGAAATTCCGCAAGCTATGAATGTATCATAGAAAAAAGCAACGCAAATGGCAATTTCCATGCGTTTATCTACTTCGCTGTTTTTCTTGTTTTTGTTTTTTTATTTTTTTTTTTTTTCTGGTACACTTTTAGCGTATTAAATGTGAGTGCAAATGTGTTAAAAATGCGTTAATGGATGTTTTTTTATGATAGACAAAGCGCATATAAATTCCATTTCCATATTTGTTGTACTGTTTTTGGTGATGATAATGGCAACAATAACAAAGAAAGACATATAAAATGTAAGAAAAAACAGACATAACACAATCATTGAGAGTGCCAAATAGATATGACAAAATAATAGCATGTGGCATCGCCATTGAAGGCAAAGCGCGCTGCTGGAGAAGAAAGTGGTTAAAAAAGTGGGTAGAAAAGTGTCGAAAAGTGTTTGTTTGCGCATAATAGAGATATTTTTGTTTGGAAATTTTATTTTTTTATTTTTGGCACATTAAAGTGCGTGTAAAAGGAATTGTTGTTTTTATTTTTACATCTGTCCGGTAGTCTTTTAGGTACTTCCACTGAATTAGCTGGAAGCTAACTAGCAGTTTAAGCGCTTAAGTACTGGGTTTCTGATACATGATGGCGGTCATAACAAGAAGGCATCAGTATAAAAATTATACAATATATTATTCATGTGATTTTTTGTGAGTTTGTGGTAGATAAATTGCAGTGCATACAAGTGGTAGGTATAACGCTAAAAAGTAGTGAGGTCTGCAGTGCATGCAAATGGGTTATTGAACGCTTTTATATCTTATCTCAAGTAGGAATATCCCAAGTGAAATTTCTCGTAGAACAATTTTCTAAAGCAGTTAGAGGGTTAACGACCTTCTACTTAAAAGCTACTTTAGTCAAAGTGTGGCACAAGAGGGGTTAAAATATTCTAAAAAATATTTCTTTGTATATCAAAATTTAGTATACATAAGCGTAAATTTTCTGCCAAACAAATGTCTATGTAAAACAGTTTAACCCTCCAACGACCTTTTAAAAGTTACTTCAGTCAGCTTTCTCAAAAAAGGATGTCAAAAGGGGGGTTAAAATATTCTTTTGGTCTGTGTGAGATTTCGATAGATTTTCGATACAAAATTAGAGAAGACATCGATATAATCGAGGTTGGCAAGATGATTCAGAATGAAACAGTGTTTCAATCTTCACTCGCTCTCAGAAATTTGTATGGAAAATGGCGAGTTTCGGCACTGGTTTCCGTGTCGAAACAAGATTGAGAGAGAAAATGCAGAAAAAAGAGCGAAACACGTTATGTGGAGACATGGTATAAGCGTAAATTGTCTGCCAAACAAATTTCTAGAACATTTTAACCCTCGAACGACTTTATAAAAGCCTCTTCAGTTGACTCTCTCAGCAAAGTGTGTCAAAAGAGAGGTTAAAATATTCTAAAAACTTATTCCTTTTGTGTATCAGGATTTAGTCTAGGAGTACCACTACTGAAATTTTCTAAGAAATAATTTTCTAGAACATTTCAACCCTCCAGCAACTTACTAAAGGCTACTACAGTCAGATTCGCAGGAAAGAATGTCGAAAGAGGGGCTAAAAGTCCACAAAGTTATTCCTTTTGTTTATCAAGATTTATTCTAGTGAAATTTTATAAGAAACAATTTTCTAAAACACTTTAACCCTATTGAGCCCTCCTTAATGCTATTTTATACAGACTTCTTTAAAAAATGTGTCAAAATAACACATTTGCATGGCAGATAATCGGTTAAAATATTCAAAAAAGTTATGCCTCATATTATTTTGCTATGCACTTGAGGTTTTTACTTCCATCCGTTATTAATTTTAACCCTTTTTGCCACATTTTCTAAAAACAGCTCAACTAAGAAGTTGCAAAGTTAAAAAGTCCATAAAAAATTGCTTTGGCCTTCGTATGCACAAATCTTTTATAGCTTTGCAGGTTTTACGAAGTGCTTCTAGAGCTTTCATACTGAGTTGGAATCATTTCGTGCACATACCAAGAGCCTGTATCGGTTGTACGGTGTAATCAAGCAGAATAAAAAATTTCTAACTTTTTTTTTACTATTTTTTTTTAGAATTCTTTGGCATACTGGGTTACAAAAATGCGCAAACATTCCATATTATCTAAAAATATATATGTATGTATAGTTTTTAACATTTTTTGTTGCTTAAATTTCAAGCTCCCATATCAAATGTCATTTTTTCAGTTCAAAGCTTGGTTATATTCATTCTATGTGGGTATGTATGTATGCATATGAGCATGAGTGTCGACATCCTTGCACCATTATTAAGCCCACCCGCGTTGCAAGCAGCTACTGCTAATGAAAGGCCAGTAGCGCCAGTAGCAGCCACAGTCTTTGTAACCCAAGCAGCACAGGCAGCAACGTTGGCTTAGCTGCACAGGAACACAACTCTATCTATGTATGCATAAGTAACTACCCAGCAGGGCTTTCTCTTACATTTAATGGGTAAAATCATCGAGAAATCTTGATTCATCGCTTACACTTTCGAATACGGATTGCATTACTTTAACATAGGCATGTCATTGGCGGTATTGTCTTACAATATGGTAGACAGTAATGCATTATAAAATCGCTACTAATATTGAGAAAAGTAAGCTGTTACAAATAATAAGTTCTTTCACTGGTATAAGTAATTGCATATATCACACAATCCAGTATAGTAATCTATAAGGCATTATAATGAAAACTGGCAAAATAAACGAGAATGAGGGTAAATTTCTTTACAAAATTGCTAGTTATAAAAATTTAAATCAATGTAGGCTTTGCAAAATATATCGGCAGTGTTCCAAATCATTTCGCTTATTTTATGCAATACCGGTAAGCGAAAAAAATAATTTTAAAACTATGAGTTAGCAATTTATGCCGAAAACAAATAGCAAACAGAATGAATAAAGAATCAAAACATTCTTTGCAAAATGTATTTAAAAAGAAAACACTATTTGAATAATAATTATTACACTATGTATTTGCACAGCTATTGGCTTATTTAAAAAATTTTCAACGATGGAATAACGCGACTAACCACGACAGTTTTATAATGAAAACTGGCAAAATAAACGAGAATGAGGGTAAATTCCTTTGCAAAACTGCTATTTACTCGTAGAAAAATTAAAATCAAAGCAAAGCGTTTGCAAAAAAATAACGGCAGTACTCCAAACCTTTTCGATTATTTTCTGCATTACCAGTAAGCGAAAAAATAATAATTTTAAAACTGTCGCATTACAAGTAATGAGCAAAGTAAGCGAAGGAGTGTCTCTTAGCTATTTGTAATGCGTTATTTCATTGAATACAATTTCAAGCCATTACCAAAATATGGAAAAACCCTGCTGGGTATATGTGTGTATACAAACATAAACAAATACGGTCGGTAAAAGCTGCAGGCGATATTTACCACCTTCATGGATATTTGTACATATGTACCATAGCTATGTATCTACATACATATACATAGTTACTTCATACCTCGCTGTATGAGACTTTTGGTCCTGCGAGTATGCTGTAAATCCATGATGCCTGCGCATTGATCTACTGCATATGCTTCCTGCCTTCCGCCTTCTTCCTTTATTTACTTTTATGTGCTGCCACTTCAAATCACGGCAGGAAGTGTTTTATGTTGTTCTGGTTCTTGTTGTTGTTATTGTGTTATTGCTATTTTTGTTTTATGCACAAAAATCACAGCAGAAATTTTTGAAATACATATTTTTTTTCGAATTTTGGATTTCCCAGCGAGCACAGTGTCACACAGGTGCTTGTGGCAGAGCAACAGCAGCCAAAGGAAATTGTGCAATTGGAAGGCAGCATATGATATAAAAGGGCATGAATTAGCATATCTGCACATGTGTATGTTTGTGTGTGTTTAATGAAAAGGCAAAAATTCATAGTTAACAGTGCTCTTTTTTTTTAAATGCAAAACACTGGCAACTCGAAAAAACAGCAGGTAGTCCATCTGTGTTGAGTCAGCGTAGTTGCAACACAGCTCAGCTGTGAAGCGCTCCGATTTGCGTTTGAGTGTTGCCGCTAATGAGTAATAAGGTTTGTTTGTAAACCTGTTTTTGCTTGTTGTTTGCATCATTATACAACTGATTTTCTCTTATTTTCGTTTTTTTTTTCATTTTCTTTTTCTCGTTATGCCTAATTTTATTGCTTTGGCTGCTTAAATTGTTTGTGCTACGCTGTCTGATTTGTATGCAATTAATGTGCGTGAAGAAGAATGAGAAGAAGATATGGAAGAAGAAGATGAAGAAGAAAAAGATGATGAAGAAGATGAAGCAGAAAAAGATGAAGAAGAAGAAGAAGAAGAAGAAGAAGATATAGAAGAAGAAGAAGAAGATATAGAAGAAGAAGAAAAAGAGGAATAAATCACTTCTTATGTGTCTCGCAGGCCCTAACTACTGGCATAACTGCTTCTAGAAAGAGGAAAGTACTCAATTTGTATACATTTTCGGAAACATTTTCTATCAAGTGTTAATATTTCTCGAACAGTCTTTAGATATAAAAGCAAAGTTCAATAATTCTGCCATAGACCGCTTTTATCAACTCTGTATTCTATTTCAAACCCAAGCTTTGAAGCTTTCGCATCACAAATCACAAGACCATGTCAAGCTTTCACTTTCGTACGACATTCTTTAGCAACGCTGTGTTCTGTTTGGTAGCCAAAGATCTTAACCTTCCACATCACACGTATCAAAAAAGTGTCAAATTATCGGCTCCAAGCAGTGCTAAGCTCTTGCTTTCCATACATGAGTGTGACTAACACTATTCTGCTTCAACCCTTTAACTCTATAGAACCCCCAGCTTAAAACGAAATCACACTGCAGCTACAGTCTTCCTCTATTCAATGCTTTGCCAATACCTTTAACAACATCAATCAGTTAATGCATTTGCGCCCAAAGGCCACATGGCCTGCTCGCCCTTCTACAAAATTAACAAGCTTTCATTATTGATCTGTGTAGAAATTTGTTATTATTGTTTGATAGAAAATTAATTAACCTTTGCTTTTCTGTTTATATATTTTTTTTGCATTTTGTTATTTCGACTTTTTTTCTCTATTTCATTGGTATTCAACATTTTTTCTTTAATGATATATGATAGGCGTTTTGTAAATCATCTTTGTGTTACGTAAATTTTCAACGGTCAACGATTGGTGTTCAATTTTTGATTAATTAACAAGCGTTTTTTTTTTTGGTGCAATGAACTTGCACTGAAGGCACATTTGAAGTGAAAACACGTTTAAGTATATGATTTTTGAAGTAATGCGCAGGTCAATTGCAGAAATTTATTTAAAGAAGCGCATATGAATGGACAATTATGTTAAAATGGAAGGAATAAAAAGAAAGAAATGGTGAGTTTTAGGAATATTTTTAGTTTAATTGTTTTGAAATATTTTATTTTTTTTATACATATCGCACCCTAAATCAAAAAGTGCCACAACTCAAAATTTTTTGAAATCGAGTTTTTTTCATAAACGGGTATACGGAACATATCTCTAGCGATTGCCAAAAAAAAACTTATGAATAACTGTCTCTTTCGACCGAAAAATAACCATTATACCTAGCCCTTTGCCATGCGATTGCTTGTAATGAAAAAAAGTTTTTTGGCTCTCGTGAAAATTTTTGAATTTTGAGTTGTGCCACTTTATGATTTAGGGTGCGATATGTACATATAAAAATAACAAGTTCGAGATTTGAGAGTAAAAAAGTTTTATATCGATATTTTTATAAGTGTAACGTTTACTTAAAGAAATATCTGTATTCAAGAGATTATACTAAAATCAAAGAAAGCTAAATGTAATAAGAACGCAAGATCATTTCATGCGGTGTGTTCAGTATATGGATTATAGCCGCATTCGTTAAGCCAACTCTGCATTTGCTGCGCTTTCGATTATGTCAATGATGCTAATTTAAACATCACGCTTTGCTTTTCATATTTCAACACACACTTTCAGACTTATAACCAACTAGTTTTAATAAATTTCTATAGAAGATTCTCAAAGTTATGAAGTCATAATTCCGGACTATGCTGCCGTAGTAAAAAATTGGAAAAAATCAAAAGAAGCCTTAGACTAAATATTCTCAGGTGGATTAAAAATTAAAAAGCTATTCTAAAAAGCTTATACAAGAAATTATGTGACACTTAAATGTAATAAAGCCAAGAAAAACAAGCACATCAAGTGAAATAATAAGCACAAACTATCAAATTACACTTGCTGCTCCAGTTACAGTTCAAAGCAGCACAAAAAAGGTATGCTCACAATGAAAATGATGCCATACATACTAAATGACACCATTAAGAGCTAAATGGCCCATATAACGCCTTTATTAAAAAGATTTGACATATGTTCACATAATAATAATACAAATTATAAAATGTTTGCTTGCGACTAATGTATGTAAAACCCCAACAAAAACACACACATGATACTACAATGCCACAAAGAAGCACGCACCCAGTGAGACAGCAAAAGAAGATATGAACTGCCAATGTGTATTACTCGTATATGTATGTGTACCCCAAAAGGAAAGCATACCCTGCAAAAAATGCGATTAATCCGGGACGTGTCCGGGATCAATCGCAAGGGAGCATGCGACTAATACAAATTTACATCCCTTTGTATGGAGCGAATTGATCGCATTTGTTCGAGCATGTCCTATGAAGAGACTAATTGTTCAACTTGTATACCCGAACGGGTACCAATGTAGATTAATCGCTTTCATCCCGAACGGGTACAAATGTAGTTCAATCGCTTTCATACCGAACGGGTACAAATGTAGATCAATCGCTTTCATACCGAACGGGTACAAATGTAGATTAATCGCTTTCATACCGAACGGGTACCAATGTAGATTAATCGCTTTCATACCGAACGGGTACAAATGGAGATCAATCGCTTTCATCCCCAACGGGTACAAATGTAGCTTTTCCAAGTTGTTAGCCAAGGCAATTTTAATAAAAATCTTTAAAAAATTGTAAATGTTCATGCATATTTAAATAAAGATTATATGTTTTACTTTTGTAAAAAAATCTCAATAAATTAAAAAAAAATTGCAAGTTTTGAGTATGCATTATATGAGCGTAATGTAAAGGATATTTTCATAGGATATTGTAGACAACATTTTGTTAAAATTATTATTCATCATTGCTATTAAAAGAAAGTGCGTTCAATTCGTTTACCGGTTGTTCTACAATTTTTTAAATACATTGCATATTTTTGTAAAATTTCTACATTTAAGGAATATAGATTTGTACCCGTTCGGAATGAAAGCGATAAATCTACATTTATACCCGTTCGGGATGAAAGCGATGAATCTACATTTATACCCGTTCGGGATGAAAGCGATTAATCTACATTTATACCCGTTAGGGAACAATTGGGCTACAATTAGTCTACATTTATACCCGTTCGGGAACAATTGGTCTACAATTAGTCTACATTTATACCCGTACGAGAACAATTGGGGACTAATTGTGGACCGATTGTTCTCGAAAGAGATCAATCCGGGACAAATATCTTTAGGGATTAATCGCACATTTTTTTGCAGGGATAATAATAATAAAGAAATTACCATTAAATATATATGTATGCGAGTATGTATAAAACTATAAACCCTTAAAAACCAAATGGTCATAAATCATGCACGCATTTTTAATACAAAAACAACACATTTCACAAAAGGCCATTTAGGATGGATGGATGGTTGAATGGATGCGGTGTGCTGTGTTCGTGTGGGTTAACAAAACGGCTGGCCTTTTGTAATTTGTTTGTGATGCCTTGTTCGCTCTCTTTTTCTTGTTTCAGAGGAGCCTCCATCCGCCTCAATATGCGGATACACAAAGGCAATGAGCCGCAAAGCACAAAACGTACATACGTAATATTGACTTAATGGATAATTTTGGGAATACACAAAATGAAAAACAACAACAAAATACATTTTTTTAAGAAACAATCTAATCTCCACAGCTTGTTTTGAAAAAGAAATGAGTCTGCTTTGAGCGCGCTAAGTTGGAGTTTGAGTAACATCTAAGTCACTTACATACATTTACATATGCATACACAACCTCAATAAATGCACACAAAATGTCATCAAAATGACACCATCAGCTCTTCTGATGCATATTTAATGTATGTAACAACATAAATGTCAATAACAATAAATGGTATGTGTAGAGGAGTGTAGAAGAGATTAGAGTGTGAGAAGTGGAGTAAAATGGAGTGAGTCAGCAGTTCAAATGCAATTAACCTTTAGATAAGCGAGTGGAGACGCTTTGAGGCTTCAAAAATGCTCGAAACCAATCTCATAACTCGCTTAGAATTGTCAGGTTCTTGTTTTAATGGCAAAAAGCACTCAGCAGAAATTCCAAGGAGTGCAGTCAGAGTGGCAGCCCTTCAAGTGCCGGGTTGATAGTACTTGGCCGGTTGTAAATCTAGGTCTTTACGGTGCTTGGGCTCGACTGTTGTGGGAATGTGGTGTTGCCAATACCATTTATTGGTTATTGTGTAAAATTTCTTTTGTTTTATATGTCTCCAGAAAAAATACCTTATTTATTTTCGAAAATCCCTCAATTTCCTCTTATTTACACTAATTTAGTTTTCGGTTTAATTATCCCAACCTTGCTTAATAATAATTTTCTTTCAGTAATCAGCTCGATGAAAACAAGTGCCAGGATCAAGCCTAAATTGGAGGCTTGGGAACTTGGAAACTCAAAGAACTCCACTCAGCTCATTTGTATGGTTTCAGTTCTAAAGAATATCCCGAAATAGATACCTACACAAGGGTTAAGTTTAAGCTGCTGTTAAAATGCTCTGAAATATCAACTAATAAGAACATTTCTAAGAATTACGTAGAATTTTAAAGCGAGTTTCTTTGTGTTTGCGCGTTACTTTCCATACCAACATCATCTCAAAGACAATGCTGCTGCAACACTATTTAATGAAGAATTAGTGCAGCAGGTCAGGTCATTACACCGAATTTTATGACTTACCAGAAGAGCCTACAGAAACACAAAATTTATTGTTAACACACACTTTTCTCGGTACACAAAGACATTTATTGATGTTTGTTTGTCATGGCGCAGCATATTTTATAGAGCATTTTAACGTTTGTTTTCATGTTAACTTGGACAAATAGTAAAACAAAGAGTATTTCACTCGGCCTTAAATAAGGTAAATGCACAATAAATGTGAGTGACATTTGTTGCTTGTGTAAGTACCTAGTTGGCAATGCCAATAAAATTGCTAAATTTATCTAGTAGAAGAAGAAGCACTTCCTCAACGCCTATGCGCTAATATAAAAGCACATAAATATATGTATATACATGCTTCTCCCTATGTGAGTGAAGTTCATGGTTGTATCTACCATTTATAGTTTTATCAAGTGTTTTTGAGACACACGCGCACAATTTTGTGGCAGCATGCAGCGTGCAACATGCCGCATTTCCGTTATGTTTTGTCTCGCAAACAAATGCACACTTTCTTTGCTTCCTTCCTTCCTTCTCTTATTTTGTCCATCCGCCATATTTTTGTGCCTACGCGATAATGTTTCTGTTACATTTATGTGTGATGGAAACTGTCAATATTGTCTTTCTATGACTTGGGCTTTTCTTTCCCTCGGTGTTGTACCCAAAATGACACAAAAGTGGCAGAAATGGTTAAAGTGACTTTGATTTACGTAAGCTTGTACTGTTTCCGTTACATTTGACGATTTGCGGGATTGACAAACATGCCCTTTCTTCTCTTTTTGCTATGACAGCTGTCAGCTCTGTTGCCAAATTTCATGCGCCACGTTGTCAATTTTCATCCAACTCAATTTTTTTGCTTTTACAGCTTTCATTCAGTTCATTGAGCGTTATAAGTGTAAAAAATTAGTTTTCGCCTTTAAAAAATTAGTTTGGGTATAAACACTTCGATGCAAGGTTGCCACATTTCACATGCCTTGTGACAATTTTCCTGGGAATATGTTTTATGATGTTGTGAAAACTAATGCGAGTGATTTTGTACACAAAAGTAGGTAGATTTAAATGTAGAACATTTTTTTTTGTAGAAAAAAGTTTTTGGATGCAACGTGGCCAAATTTCATTTGCAATATTGTGCATATTCCTAGAGAAAGTATTTTAGAACTTTACAAAATTCATGTGGCAAACTTTACCTGCATATTAGTACATAAAATAAACTTAAAGCGCTGACCTTAAGCTGCAACGTTGCCAAATTTCAATTGCCATGTTGACAAGCCATAATCGCCTAAGTAGTAAAATATGATTTCGAGATAAATTGATTTTTATATTCGAATGTGTATTTTAAAAATCATAAAAGTTGATTAAAAACTATGAATGCCAAATGGATGAGCCATCCACGTTGCTACGATTAAAGTTTGTATATAAAACAAAATGTGATGAAGAAATTTCATTAAGTATATATATTAATTTTGGCTGTTACAGCCAAAATGAGTTAAGCCAAAATGTGTTTATTAATATCTTTTGATTGGAATAAGTTATAGGTATGGGGGTTTTACAGAAATATAGAGTTTTTAATGTATAATAATGTGGTATATATAACTCAATTTTGTCTTAAGTCGACTTAGGCGGTTATGGCTTGTGGCCACAGAATTTTCTTAAAAAAAGTGCTTAAAGGCATTAAAGAGCTTATGTTACAATTTTTGCTACATCCAGCATACAAAACAAGCTCTTAACGCTAACAATCCCTTTTGAGTACAAACAATTTTAGTTGCATTGTTGCCAAATTTCATTTGCCATGTTGACAATTTTCGTAATAAAATTGTTTTAAGACATTAAAAAATTGTTGCTGTAATGTTCCGTCCGTCCAGCACACAAAACAAGCTACATATGTCGTTAAAATGCTTTTGAGTATAAGAACTTTTAGTTGCAGTGTTGCCAAATTTCACTACCAAATTTCAGCTTGTTTATCTACCACATGAAGTTTGAAGTAATTTTATTATACGTGATATATTACACTTTTTACCTCTCTCTCTGTGTATCCATACAAAAATTTCTTTTTATGAATTTTTTGCAAAACCCATCAACTTTATCCATAAATTACTAACAAAGTGAGTGTACATGGAAGAAGCGCCGCTCTCCATCTTCCAATAAAAATAAGCAAAATCTTCTTCCAACAAAAATGCTTTCAAAACGCATAAAACACCTCTTAAGCAAATGATTTTCATTTTTATGTGCCATTGGCTAGCTTTTAAAGCGCTGCGGGGCTCGAAACTTACTTACTTTTACCGTTTGTTGTTGCGTGTGCTGTTGCTGTTCTACTTAAAATAAAAACGCAACAATAAAATGAAGAGTAACAAAAACAAAAAGGAAACATACCTACAAATTTGTCATCTACCAACAGTTTTATGCGAGAATTAAGTTGATCTTTCGATGGCGGCATTACCAGCTCCACTGCCATTGCCATTGCCATCGCCATTTTTATTGCTTATGCACTCAAAACTACAACATGGAGTGGATAGAGGAGGATGAATATACAGCGTCGCATGTTGCGGACTAATGTTATCTCGTGCAGAGATTTTTACGAGTTTTCCCCCAAACTAAGCAACCAAAAAATAACAAAATTTGTATTAGTGATGGGCGAGTCCGAGATGTTTTATTCGATTCTCTCGATTGTTGAAACATCTCGAATGCTCTCGATGGTTTTCATTCGTATTCGAGTCAAGTCGTAAATGGCCGTCAGTCGAAACAATCGCTAAAACATCTCGGACTCGCCAACGATTCCTCTCGTTTTCAAAGCAACCCTACAACATCTCGGACTCGCTGCAAAAAATACATAATAATTGTTGTTGCCGCTTAAATATTAAAATTGCTTTACAAAACATACAGAGTGGTACGAATCTATTGCCGTTGTTGGTACTCGTAAAATTCATTTGTTTCATAAGCGTCTCACTTCAGAAAATTTATTAATGTATAAATAATTTATTATTATTATTATGCACCACACTGTTTAGTTGTGATTGCAATAATGCAGCGTCTATGTATAGCATATTTTTCAATTTGGTTAATTTACTTATGTATTTGCCTCACTTCCATTAAAAATCCTACTTTCTTTATCAACGAACCTCATTCAGTTCATTTTATCAACTAAAACATATCATCAAAACAACAGCCGGCCCGCCGACTCGGAACAATCGCAAAAACATCTCGCTTGTGTAGTCGAGATGTCATCGAAACAACCTACGACTCGCCGACTCGGAACAATCGCAAAAACATCTCGATTGTGTAGTCGAGGAGCGAGTCAACTTTTGACTCGATTGTGATTTTGCAACGATGGCGGTTCTCTCGATTGTCTAAACATCTCGGACTCGCCCATCACTAATTTGTATAAAGCTCAGTAAGTACAAAATTTGTGTTTTGTTATACAGTTTTATATGATTTTTATTTTATGTACGAGTGTTGTTGCTTATGGCACAAAGCCTGGCTGCGATTAAATATGCCTCCATCACCACTAAAATCACTTCCGTCAGTCCATGAATGCTTTTTAATATTTTTGATAAGAAATTTTTATATGAGAAACAAGTGTTTGTGTGTGGGCATGAGGGAGCAAGAAGAGAACAGGAAGAGCAGAGTGTAATGGCAGTAGGAGGATGTGCTGATAAGGAAAAAAATTTAGAACAAAATGTTGATGATAAAAGTTGCTGAAGTAATGAAGTGAAATGAATGATGGCGAGTGGATGGATTGTCGAAAAAACAAATGAGTAACGGAGAGACTTAGCGACCGAGAGGCTGACCAATGGTCACAAAATGCTTTGAAAAGCCCTGACACTCGTCTCACCCGCTCTTCTTCCCCAAACTTTTTTTATTATTATATGCTACAGCCATACTTGCCAGATTTGCTGAAGCCAAGCATGAAAAATGTCACTTTATTACTTTTCTAAAGCAATTAAAGTGGCAGAAATGGATTTTTGTTTCACTTTTTTTTGGAATGAGTGTGCAAGAGATTTAGTTTTTATAGAAGAGCAGAGATTGTTGCTAAGCAACTGAGTACCTATAAAGCAAACGAGAAATATTGCGTTGCTTGAGCAATAAAGCGTTTTTAATGGGATTAAAAGTAAGGTTAGCATACAATTTAGGAGCGTAAGTAAATAAAAATTCAAAATAATAAAATTCTTTGCAGTTAGCTTTATTGCATTTTAATTTGCTTTTTGGTTTTGGCAGTTTTCTCGTTGTTTGTTAACAAATCACGTAAAAGCTGTAGCACGTAGAGTAAACACTAAACAATTTTGGCATTTTTGCTTATTGGCAAAAACTAAAGTGTGTATAAGTGCAATAAAAAAGCTAAAATTCATAAAAAGTTTGTTATAAAAATTAGTAAGAAAATAGCAAAAATAAAAGGTAACGAGAAAGCAACACGTTTATTGCAAATAAATCACAAAAATGTTATGCAAAATGTGTTAGCCCCAGCTGTACAGCGCAGAAAAAAATTACGAACATATTTGTGCACGCAATTGATGTGTGTTGACATGCGCTTGTTAATTTCGTAAGCGACCCCAACGCCAAATTAAGGGTTATTTATGTAAGGCCTTTAGAAAGGATCAGGATGTAGGGAAACTTCCCAGATTCTTTAATAAATTTGAAAAGCTTATGAAGAGGTAGAGCATGGGCATCCGTCAATCTCAATACATCCGACCCGAGAATGTGCAATCTTAGTCTAGCGAAGGTCGGAAAGATGCAGAGAAAATGCTGCCATTGTCGTACTCCCCCAGACAAGATATACATAATGAGCTCTCGATGATGCCTATGGTGACCATACGCTGTCCCCATAGATTGTGTGCTGCTATCACCCCCATAAGGGCCCGAAGCTCTCACCTTCTCTGCTTCAGTAAGAAGTTTGCTACCCCCCTCCCCCCTTTTTTAGGCTTTTTCAGAAAACACTTTGTAATTTTACAGGGATCTGTAGAGTTCCAGCGTCTCCCGTGAGTTTCTATCATGGAGCACCTAGCGTACTTCACAGTGCCCGCCATGCTTGGTGCTATTATTGCCTGCGGTCCAGTTGGTTGTTCTGCTGATACGCAATTTGTCTAAAAAATATTATTTAAGTACTAACTTTGAGTCTGAATATTTGCTTTAGCATGTTCCACCATTTTTTTTATTTATTTTTTTCTTAACACGCCTTGGCCCACTGTGCTCTCCTTTATATTTGCTCACCTTCTACCCACCGTATATGTACCTATTACTTATGCTGCTAGTTAATTGGCATTTTCATCACATTGCTCACTGTGCCTCCTGATTAGTTTTCAACGCTAACGGCATTTAATTTTCTCTTATTCCCCACACCAACAAATTTATGAGCCGCATTTAATGCGAGCAAACGTTGCCACACATTTCAATGTTTCGTTGCGCTTGAATAAACGACTCAACCAGGCAACAACAACAGCAGCTCCACAAACAGCCCTTAACAGTCCCTCCTCACCAAGAAATGGCGCTCATCCTGTGCTATTTGCGGTAGTGCGTTCAGAAAATTAATACAAATGCGAAAAATCTTAACAAAATACTTTCGCACTTAACGTTTAAGTACTAAATCGTTTTTTCTGCTGGTATTAACTACAAGCCAAAATGCGTAGCGGTGCTGAGGGCATTGCGTTCAGATGGTCCATCATCCTTGGTGGGTGTTGGCTGTTGGCTGCTGTCTGGGTGCGCTGTTTGTGTTGTGGCGAATAGATGAGCTGTTAATTACACTGAATAGCTAAAAAAATTTGAAAATTTGAAAACTTTAATCGAAAAATTTGTGCATAATTCTTTTTTGCACTTGTTATTTGTAGAAAAATTTCTTCAGGTTTTTTTTTTGATTTATTGTTTATAATTTATTTTGCTCGCTCTTACACTGATTACGCTGCAGTTGCCGAGCAAAAATTCACAAAAAAAGTACAAAACTTTAATGTGAGTCATTCATTAACGTTTGCGTTTCATTGCTTCGCTTCGCTTTCCTTTCTTTTTTTCGCTTATTAATGCTCAATTATTTTTGAATTGAATCAAAGCATTTCCGAGAAATTCGCATGAAAAGTCCATGAAATTAATTGCAGGCGTATGCGAATTGCTTCTAATTGAATTGAACAATTTTTGAGTTGCTCATAAACCCAAGGCGCTTGTTTTAGTGATGGTGTAAGATCATTAATTTTTGTTGAATTTTGGGCCAATTTGTTTTTTATGTGTTACGTTACCAATTCTGGCTGGAGCTTTTCGGCCGGTGGTGAAAAGACAAAAACAAAAAGTTTTCTCTTATTCCTCCTACGCGTTTCGATGTGTCTCACATCTTCATCAGGGAGTCTGATTTATTAGAAACATAAAACGAAAAACAGAAAACCAAATATCTGTTATAAATTTACATCATTAAAATAAACATTTACAAAAACAACATGATTGCAATAATAAAATTTTTTGAAAAACATTACACTCACTTACATTTAACATATGTATCTTAATATTATTTTGTTAACACATATTTTTGACCAATACTTTACAAACTCTCGACATAACTTTATACATATCTTTACAACATACGACATTTGAACTATTGCATTCGCCCGACGGCTCTTCCATTTGTTTTCATTGCTGTCACATAAGCGCAGTTTATATTGTCTACGTCTTCTTTGTAATTTATTGCTTTGTCTATTTTCTGTTGTATTCGTAAACTTTCCAGCGTCATTCTCTTTTTTTCTCTTCTTTCAATGTCCAAAATTCTCGCATTGTCAAAGTCTGCTATATGGCCTTTCTTCGTCAGGTGCTCTGCTAGCGCTGTTGATGTTTTTTTATTTCTTGCGTCTATTTTGTGTTCGTTTATTCTTACGCCTAGTGCTCTCTTTGTCGTTCCGATATATATTTTGTTGCATTGTTCTCCTTCTTTACCATTGCATTTTATTTCATATACAACATCATTTTGTTGCTCTTTTTTTATTTTGTCTTTGGTTCGTGTGAATATATGGTTTAGTGTTTTGTTTGGTTTGTATGCAAATTTAATGTTGTTGTTTTTGGTAATGTTACTCAATTGTTTTCCGTCCGTTAGGTTAGGTATATATTTTATTCCCGCATATATATTTTTCTCTTCTCCTTTTTTCTGCTCTGTCGTTTTTTGTTTGCTGTTTATTTTTTCTATTGTTGTTCTTGTCCATGCATCTATTAACCCATTAGGGTATCCATTTTTTTGTAGAATATTTTTAATTTTCATTGTATTTGATTTTCTGTACTCCAGATCACTCAAGTTTAGTACTTTTTGTATAAAACCTACGGCTGTATTCTTTTTTTGGGTCCATGGGTGGTTTGAATGATAATTGATCATTCTGGAGGATGCGACGGATTTAGAGTACCAGTTTATTTTCAATTTTGTGTCAGATTTTCTAATTTCAATGTCTAGGAAGGGAAGCTTATTCTGTTCTTCTATTTCGACTGTAAACTGGATTTTTGTGTGTTGTCTATTTAATGCTTTTTGTATCTCTTCCACGTCTTTTTTCTTAATTATTGCGACTATATCATCTACATATTTATTTATGTATTTAATATATATGTCATCTGATTTTAATTCAGCAATGCTGTCGTCTATTATTTTGTCAAGTACTATGTCTGCTACTGTAGGTGATAAAGGGTTCCCCATCGGCATTCCATAAATTTGTTGATAGAAAGTGTTGTTGTACGTAAAATAGTTATTCTCTCGTAGACAAAACTCCAGACATATACGAAATTGTTTTTTTGTCAAGTTTGTATGTTTTTCCAAATTTTCCCACTGTTTCATGATCGTATGGATAGCTAAATTCACTGGTATGTTTGTGAAAAGGGACACGACATCAAAAGATATTAGAATTTCGTCTTCTTCGATAGTTAGATCTTTAATATTTTCTTTTAATTGCTGGGAGTTTTTTATGTTCAGGGTATCAGATGTTATATTTTTTAGTATTTGTCCTATATGTTTTGACAGTTTGTAGCATGGCACATTGATTGAGGAGGAAATTGGTCTTAGTGGTAGGTTGTTTTTGTGGATCTTGGGTAAGCCATACAACCTTGGTGCTGTAGCCGCGTGACAAGTTAGTTGTTTTTTTAGAGTAAGGTTAATGTTTTTATGTTTGTATATGTCATTTATAATATTGTTGTTTTTCCTTAAAAGTTGTTGAGTGGGATCAGACCTTATTGTTTTATATGTGTGTTTGTCATCTAATAATTGTTCCATTTTTTGTTTATACTCAGTTTTGTACATTATCACTGTTTTATTGCCCTTGTCCGCGTTTGTGATAATTACCGTGTCCTCGTGTTCTTTGATGAATCTTCTCGTGTCCTCATAAATTTTAAGTATTAATTTTTCTTTTGCATTGTTTCGAATTTTGTTTTTAAATGAATTGATCTTAGTCGCGACATTGCATCGTAAAGTATCTTTTTTCTTTTCGTCATCTAATGGTTGTATGCCTTGTTCAATATCTGCAATCAGGTGTAGCGGCGAGAAGGTATTCCTAGAAACGGGCAGGGCTGGAAAGTTTACGAATACAACAGAAAATAGACAAAGCAATAAATTACAAAGAAGACGTAGACAATATAAACTGCGCTTATGTGACAGCAATGAAAACAAATGGAAGAGCCGTCGGGCGAATGCAATAGTTCAAATGTCGTATGTTGTAAAGATATGTATAAAGTTATGTCGAGAGTTTGTAAAGTATTGGTCAAAAATATGTGTTAACAAAATAATATTAAGATACATATGTTAAATGTAAGTGAGTGTAATGTTTTTCAAAAAATTTTATTATTGCAATCATGTTGTTTTTGTAAATGTTTATTTTAATGATGTAAATTTATAACAGATATTTGGTTTTCTGTTTTTCGTTTTATGTTTCTAATAAATCAGACTCCCTGATGAAGATGTGAGACACATCGAAACGCGTAGGAGGAATAAGAGAAAACTTTTTGTTTTTGTCTTTTCACCACCGGCCGAAAAGCTCCAGCCAGAATTGGTAACGTAACACATAAAAAACAAATTGGCCCAAAATTCAACAAAAATTATATTATCGGAGAGCTAAACCGAAGTACCCATAAAAACACAAAACGAAAACGAAAATGAAACATTTTTTTCAACATATAAGGTACAAATATGATAACGCCACCACGGTCATTATCAAACAATATAACAAAAACAACAAAAAACTACAAAAACAAAAGCAACGTTTAAAGTTCCTACTCCAATGCAAAGATTTTGGTATCACTCCCCCACATTTAAAGGGAAAAACTAATAGAATTGTACATAGCTTCAAACTGGAAAAAACAAGAAAGGAAATGGAAAAAATACAAAAACACTTTATAGAAAAAATACTTAACCTAGAAATAAAAGAAACAAACATACAAATCCGAATGATCAACAACAATATACAAAACATTAGGGATAACCTTAAAAATAAAATAAATGAAGAGGACTTAAATTTAGTATTAACAAACCAAAAACAATTCACAAATAAAATAGCCATAGCAACAGAAAAACAACTAAAATGTAAACTACAAACTCAAATTAAGAAGAACATGGAATCGTATGGTCTAAAAGAAAATGAAGATTGGTTTGTAAATAAAACTGACATAACAGTACCAGCAGAATGTCGGTGGTTACTGTCGATGGGTAAGAAATTTGCCCTGCCCGTTTCTAGGAATACCTTCTCGCCGCTACACCTGATTGCAGATATTGAACAAGGCATACAACCATTAGATGACGAAAAGAAAAAAGATACTTTACGATGCAATGTCGCGACTAAGATCAATTCATTTAAAAACAAAATTCGAAACAATGCAAAAGAAAAATTAATACTTAAAATTTATGAGGACACGAGAAGATTCATCAAAGAACACGAGGACACGGTAATTATCACAAACGCGGACAAGGGCAATAAAACAGTGATAATGTACAAAACTGAGTATAAACAAAAAATGGAACAATTATTAGATGACAAACACACATATAAAACAATAAGGTCTGATCCCACTCAACAACTTTTAAGGAAAAACAACAATATTATAAATGACATATACAAACATAAAAACATTAACCTTACTCTAAAAAAACAACTAACTTGTCACGCGGCTACAGCACCAAGGTTGTATGGCTTACCCAAGATCCACAAAAACAACCTACCACTAAGACCAATTTCCTCCTCAATCAATGTGCCATGCTACAAACTGTCAAAACATATAGGACAAATACTAAAAAATATAACATCTGATACCCTGAACATAAAAAACTCCCAGCAATTAAAAGAAAATATTAAAGATCTAACTATCGAAGAAGACGAAATTCTAATATCTTTTGATGTCGTGTCCCTTTTCACAAACATACCAGTGAATTTAGCTATCCATACGATCATGAAACAGTGGGAAAATTTGGAAAAACATACAAACTTGACAAAAAAACAATTTCGTATATGTCTGGAGTTTTGTCTACGAGAGAATAACTATTTTACGTACAACAACACTTTCTATCAACAAATTTATGGAATGCCGATGGGGAACCCTTTATCACCTACAGTAGCAGACATAGTACTTGACAAAATAATAGACGACAGCATTGCTGAATTAAAATCAGATGACATATATATTAAATACATAAATAAATATGTAGATGATATAGTCGCAATAATTAAGAAAAAAGACGTGGAAGAGATACAAAAAGCATTAAATAGACAACACACAAAAATCCAGTTTACAGTCGAAATAGAAGAACAGAATAAGCTTCCCTTCCTAGACATTGAAATTAGAAAATCTGACACAAAATTGAAAATAAACTGGTACTCTAAATCCGTCGCATCCTCCAGAATGATCAATTATCATTCAAACCACCCATGGACCCAAAAAAAGAATACAGCCGTAGGTTTTATACAAAAAGTACTAAACTTGAGTGATCTGGAGTACAGAAAATCAAATACAATGAAAATTAAAAATATTCTACAAAAAAATGGATACCCTAATGGGTTAATAGATGCATGGACAAGAACAACAATAGAAAAAATAAACAGCAAACAAAAAACGACAGAGCAGAAAAAAGGAGAAGAGAAAAATATATATGCGGGAATAAAATATATACCTAACCTAACGGACGGAAAACAATTGAGTAACATTACCAAAAACAACAACATTAAATTTGCATACAAACCAAACAAAACACTAAACCATATATTCACACGAACCAAAGACAAAATAAAAAAAGAGCAACAAAATGATGTTGTATATGAAATAAAATGCAATGGTAAAGAAGGAGAACAATGCAACAAAATATATATCGGAACGACAAAGAGAGCACTAGGCGTAAGAATAAACGAACACAAAATAGACGCAAGAAATAAAAAAACATCAACAGCGCTAGCAGAGCACCTGACGAAGAAAGGCCATATAGCAGACTTTGACAATGCGAGAATTTTGGACATTGAAAGAAGAGAAAAAAAGAGAATGACGCTGGAAAGTTTACGAATACAACAGAAAATAGACAAAGCAATAAATTACAAAGAAGACGTAGACAATATAAACTGCGCTTATGTGACAGCAATGAAAACAAATGGAAGAGCCGTCGGGCGAATGCAATAGTTCAAATGTCGTATGTTGTAAAGATATGTATAAAGTTATGTCGAGAGTTTGTAAAGTATTGGTCAAAAATATGTGTTAACAAAATAATATTAAGATACATATGTTAAATGTAAGTGAGTGTAATGTTTTTCAAAAAATTTTATTATTGCAATCATGTTGTTTTTGTAAATGTTTATTTTAATGATGTAAATTTATAACAGATATTTGGTTTTCTGTTTTTCGTTTTATGTTTCTAATAAATCAGACTCCCTGATGAAGATGTGAGACACATCGAAACGCGTAGGAGGAATAAGAGAAAACTTTTTGTTTTTGTCTTTTCACCACCGGCCGAAAAGCTCCAGCCAGAATTGGTAACGTAAGATCATTAAATTTGTGGTGAATTGGGAAAATAAATGTACATAGAATATAGTGATACATGCGACTTGCCGATTGCATTAAACGAAAAGAAAACGCTAATAAAGCACTTCTTTTAAAATAGTGATGAGTTTCGGGTATCGGTATCTCAGACTCCTCTCTAAAACACAATGCAATTCTCCAATAAACAAAATGTTTAGCGAAATGAGAACGAATCTATAATAACCCCTGGTTATTGGGTAACATTGGTTAGTTTAAGTTGGAGTGGACACTTCGGCCAGTATACAGGCCCCTTGTGGTACCACGAGAACAGCTTAGTCCTCCGCCTGATGTAACCACTCAAGTCCTTTACGTCAATAATTGCGATTTTATTTAAGACCTCCAGGAAAAGGGCTCCCTGGAACTGCCGTCAAACGCGCGGCAGTTTCAGGCATTCAACCATCTCCTCTTCATCCTCCCCTTTACAGCTTTTGCAGCATCTACGATAGGGCGCACCTACTCTCTGCGCATGTTTTCCTATGAGGCACTGCCCTGTGAATAATTCTATAAAATCAGGTATTCCCTTCTTAGAGAGCATAGTTTATGAGCTCTCTTGTTATCCCATTACGGCCATGTTTGTTTTGAAACCCTACAAACTGGATTTTGTGGCCATCCATCACTTGCTAGTTTGTAGATATGCTCCTCAAACATTAGCTTGCATGTGACAAAAAGCATACCTATGCGTTTTTTGCCGGGGAGAACTCGCTCGGTAGTAGCCTGACTTGCGAGCTCATCTCTGCCATAAAATTCTCCTCGATGTCCCTGTGTCCCGACTCCTATAAGAGGTGGCAAACAGTTCTGTTTGTCCATCTCCTGTAGAGATTTGTGAGAGTTGTGTACTTGTTCAGAGTTCAACGCACAAGAACCGAGAGCCATAATGACCGCTTGGCTATCGCTTAAGATGAAAACCTCTTTATGATTACGCCCGCACCTTATGCAGTTCACTGCATCTATTATTGCTGAAATGTCAGCTTGGAAAACGCTGTAATGATCAGGTAGCCTAAAAAACAGCTTTAGATTCAGGTCTTGGGAAAAGGCACTTCCTTTAACTTTGCCATTTAGTTCTGAGCCGTCGGTGTAGATGGAAACGCTACCCGGGGGAGGATAGCACCGATTTGGCTATACCAACTCTTCCCTACTTGGAATCTTTGTTACAAGGTTGCTGTCTGCAACCGTTGCTACTTGAAATCCTGCCAGATCTAGAGGCAAGATGTTCAAAGTGGCCTGCAAGCTGGCTCGGTGAACTTTACCCAGCAGATTTAGATTAGACGCCTTACTCAGAGCACAGGCCACCATACCACGACCCCTTATACAACAGAATAGGTCGTATAATCGCAATATATGTAGATCCAACATTAGGTAACATGAAATTAACTTAGAAAAAACTATGCGCTCAATAAAAATTTAAGCAAATTTGCGCCACAGTGCCTCCCAGAACATGCGGCCCAAACGGACATTGAAGCGTAACGGATTTTACGCAAAATTTAGGGGGCTGTGGAGCAGATGACCTTGCTTTGTTCAGCTTGGTGATGGCGTAGCTATCTACGTACGTTTACCCAGCCTACTCTTTCCTAACTTTTGCCACAACTTTCTTGAAGGGCAAGCAAAGAGCAGCCAAGGAGAGCGGCAAATCGAAGGAGTGTTAGCAAAACAACTAAAATGTAAATTTATTTGCCAATGAATTATGTGCTAGAGCTGTCAAACTATCGATAGTCACGACCATCGATGTTTTACGATAGTCCTAAGGGTGACTATCGATACTATCGATAGTATCGACCCATTTTATATGTTTTTTTCAAATCCATTTATTTTTCGCTGCCTTACTTTTAAAAATACCAACTGATTTTCCAATTCATAAAAATTTTTTTGTAAGAATAATAACACATCGACTTTTTTTGGTTTTAAACTCGACCGCCTATCACTTACAATTAAACCAGCTTTACTGAACATGCGTTCAGACTCTACTGCGCTGGTTATAATAGCGGAACGGGACGGAAGCCGTACCGATAGAGAACGGTGACAAACATAAGGCAGTTATAATAGTGCGTTAACTGCCGTCTTTGACATTTGCCACAGCTGTAAATATTGTACTTTGTTTACCAATTTAAAACAGGAAACTTTCCACTTACCCCAACAAGGAAACTTTCAATTTGTTGGTGATTTCATGACGACACACGCCGTTATTAAGTCTTTCCTCGAATTCGCTCATATTTATTTTATAAAATGTTAAAAAAAAATTTTTGCTAACGGTATTCTGTTTTGTCACAGCAAAGAGAACTGTCAAATTGCCGTAAGAATACGGAAGAAATCTAAAATCAACAGATGCTTACGGTTCTCGCCGCTTTCTACCGTTCATTGTAATCAATCACATGCCTTTCACATACAACAGATATTAAAGTCACAGCTGCATCCGTTGCGTTACGGCTATTATAACCAGCGAGTACAGATGATGCCGTGATACAAAAAAAAATTGTTTGCAGGTGGGTTTGTGTTTGGTGCAGAGTTAACTTGTTCCAAGTACTGGCTCTTCTTCAGGATTACATCGGTTTTTTTGCTCTCTGTATTTGATTCAACACTTCGGAAATTTTTGGTTTCTTATACGGCAATGTGTTCTCAATAAAAAATTGTGCTTTGAGAATTAATGTGGAAATGGGTAAATGTCAAATGCGCTGGGAAAGAGTATATACGATAGTCGCGATAGTAGTAAAACTATCGATAGTTATTTAAAGTGACTAGACTATCGATACTATCGATAGTATCGTCGATAGTTTGACAGCTCTATTATGTGCGCCTTAAAAATTAATTTTAACGAAATCGAACGTAAAAATAGAGCAGCAGCAGCAGCAGTAACAAGCACTAAGAATGTTTTACAAAAATGAAATAAGGAAAACAACGGAAGCAATAAATAGAAAAATACGAACTAAACAAAGTATCTGCTGCTGCTGCTGCTGCTGCTACTGACGCAAATCGCTATTCGTTCTCATTCTCATTCGCGCACAGGAAGTGCAAATATGAAGGTGAATTGGTGGGTAGGTGGTCTGTGTGTTCTATGGCACAGATGGCGCTGCTGCTGCACAAAAGCATACAATTCAGCAGTTGGGTAATAACGGCGCGAGTTGTAGGTGCGTGCAATTGCCACTCGACTGATTTTTATGAGGTGTGAAGTGGTGAAAGGCATTAAAAATCGCGCCACATACAAACAAAGAAACACACAGAGAAGGCGAAAGGAAGTACATGCGCTGGCAGTGAGGTGAAGTGAAGCGGTGCGCGTTGAAGGCGAATTGCTCAAGGGCAGATGTTGTTTGGTTGAATGTGTGTGGCGGATGGCAGTAGGAGCGTTTTCCAGATTTTCCATTTGGGCGCACAAGAAAGCAGAGCAAATTTTGTGGCTACTGTGTGTATGCGTGGAGTACGTGAGGGAGAGTGGAAAGGGCCACATTTGTGGTTTTTGCTGCACGTTTATTGCAAAATATCGAATGAAGTGGGTAATATATGATGGCGTACCTATAAAGTTGTTGCAGCAAATAGAAAATTGCTTGTACTTCATAAATGTTTTTTGTTTTTTTTTTCTGTTTTTTTTTTCCTTATGCATTATTTATGACTATGAAATATTTTTGCGTTTGCTATCATGCCATGTCATGCTTAAAATTTTTTGTATATTTCTTTGCGTTAGACATATTTTAGTGTACATGATTGCATTGTTTTTGCGCTATTTTACTACTATATTTGATAGCTTGCTACATCATAACGATTGCAAAAACCTTTCGCATGAAAGTGAAATTGTGTAAACTTGTTGGCGTTTTCACATAAAAAACTTGTTAGACACTTGGCATGCATTAGCATAAGTGCAAAATTAAACCAGAGTGACGTGGAAAATAAGAAGCGACTGTAGATTGAGAGGAGGTGAAGTTGTATTAGTGATGGGCGAGTCCAAGATGTTTAGACAATCGAGAGAATCATCACCGTTGCAAAATCACAATTGAGTCAAAAGTTGACTCGCTACTCTACTACACAAACGAGATGGTTTTGCGAGTCGGCGAGACCGAGTTGTTACCGAGTTGCTTTGAATGCGAGAGGAATAGTTGGCGAGTCCGAGATATTTTAGCGATTGTTTCGATTGACAAATAGTCGCGACTGTACTCAAATATGACTGATAATCAGCAAGATCATTTCAGATGTTTGAACAATTGAGACAAACGAATAAAAAATCTCGGACTCGCCCGTCACTAACTTGTACATTTTACACAATTTTAAATGTATTATGGTGCTGGAACAAATTGTTTAGTAAATTTTGACTCAGGCTGTGCCGAAGATCTTACCTACCCATCATTAACTACCAAATACCTGTCCGGCTGTGCCTCGACAAGTCATAATATGCCACTGCTTATTAATCTCCCTACCACTCTTTATCTCCCTTTCCCTCTATCTCTTCCTTTCCCTATGCTACTATTTTATGTACATATATGGAAACCCTAACCGGTTGCTTTAATTTGATATTTCGGAGCCATCTGGGTCTATATAGTGGCCTATACCTTGAGAAGGAGTTGAGATACCGGAATTAAATATGGTACAAATTCTCTTTCGGCTAAATTTTAATAACAAACATACACACAAAATACAAATTAACAAAAACGGACAATAAATACGGATTTCCTGAATATCTCGTCTAGAGCGCCACCTAGCGAGAGTTTTTGATTAGATAACAAACATACTTGTCAAAAACGAACAGAATAGGATCATAAATACAGATGTTGTGAATAAAGCGACTCCAGTGCCATCTATCGGGGAAGTATCGGCGTAGACTACTTAGGGACTTATCCAAAGAATAAACTGTAAAAATTTGATAAAAATTCGTTCACTATTTCTTGAGCCATTTCCTCGCAGAAAAACCCTTACAATTTTATATATACATATAGAAGATAAGGCAAGTATCATATCCAGGATATATGTGTATGTATGTATATATGATATCCTTAGCTTTTTAGATAGAGAATTCATGCTCCAAAACATCTCTATCTGAACAAACGATTGTCTATTAGAGCTATGTATGTATATGATTTATCCGATTCCAAGAAATGATTAATTGTGGTCGGCTCAGCCCAGGAAACATGATCACATTGCTGTATCCATACTTTGGTGAGTCTATCGCCACTCCTTCTGGTACTTACAAGAATCTTGTTGTGGAAAAAGATCATAACACCACTAAATGTTCTTGAAAGCTATAAAAACATTTCGTGGAAAAATCCCTTCATTCGTGGAAGCTATGAGCTTAGTATTTGGTACAACTTCTGTTCAGTTAGCCGCTTAGTTGCATTTAGTCACCAATTTCCTCACATTTTCTTCATTTAATGTCAATAATATTGGTACGGCTATTCCAAAACTTGTTTCGAAAACGCTTCATATATGAATTTGCTTCAATAATGCCCTATTTGGTTTGGAGCAAGTTCTAAAATGGGGCGTTTTTGTAGCAAGTTTTGAAATAGTGTGATCTTCCACTCAGCCATCGATTTAATAAGCAAACCGGCGCATGTTGCCACCCAATTTATCTACTTAGTTGATGACTGATGACCATCAAATTGCCAAATTAAAACTAAAATGTGTTTCATTGTTGGACTCATTGGTGCGCCACTCCACAGACATCCAGTCAGTGAGTTTAGTAGGCCATAAGGCAGTGGGTTATAGTTTTTATAGTTGTTATTGTAAATTGTATGCTCCCAAAAAAGTTTGCATAATTTCGCTGTTTTGTTTTAAGCATTTTTCTATTTATGTATGCGCATATTTTATTGTGTTTTCAAAGCTTTAAACTATGAAGTATTTTGTTGTTTTTTCGCCAAAAAAGTATGAGCATAACTTAATAGCGTTTTTTTTGCTCGATGCTTCTTTTGCTCTTTGATGCTTTTTATACCCAGCTGTACTAGTACACAGAGTATTATAGTTTTAATCACATAACGGTGGATTGTAACAGAGTGAAATAATCGAGATAGATATATCAAAATGATCAGGGTGAAAAGAGAAATCGATTGAGCCATGTCCGTCCGTCCGTCCGTCCGTCTGTCCGTCCGTCCGTCTGTCCGTCCGTCCGTCTGTCCGTCCGTCTGTAAACACTCTAACTCGCGCAAAAATTGATATATTTTGATGAAATTTGAAATGCAGGTTGGTATCGAGACTGGGACGGTTGGTATTGAAAATGGGCGAAATCGGACCATGACCACGCCCACTTTTCCTATATAGAAAAAATCGGAAATTTGGTATCTCAGTCACTAATACAGCTGGAGCGATGAAATTTTATCCACGTGTTGAGCTCAGGCCCCTAGGAAGAAATTTGATGACATTTTGGAAAATGGGCGGTGCCACGCCCACTTATTAAGGGTCAAACCTTGCAAGTTTTATATGTCATAACTCAGAAACCGTTAAAGATATATCGATGAAATTTGGTACGCGTGATATACTTACTTAGTCAAATATTTGGACGAAAAATTTCCGAAATCGGTTGAGGGCCACGCCCACTTTTATATATGGCTCTTATAAAGTGACCTAATAAAAACATTTTAAGCGATATCTCTGTCAAATATAAAGATATATCATTGAAATTTTATAGCAGGAGTCCAACTGCGGACATAAAACGAAAAACACAAAAATTTTGGCAAATGGGCGTGGCACCGCCTCTTTTTATAAACAGGAATATACGAGATTTCTGAGCCCATAACTCGACAAATAATTTATATATAATGACTAAACTTGGTGTGTACACTTTTATTACTTGTGGTAATACATGTTGAAAATTTTAGCGAAATCGGTTGACGACCACGCCCACTTTTATATATGGGTATTATAAAGTGACCTAATAAAAACATTTTAAGCGATATCTTTGCCAAATGTAAAGATAATTCATTGAAATTTTGTGGTTTGATTTCTACAATAGACCAGAAACAACAAATAGAAAAATTTTGGAAAATGGGCGTGGCACCGCCTCTTTTTACACAAAGGGATATACGTGATTTCTTAGCCTATAACTCGACAAATAATTGAGATATTATGACGAAACTTGGTTTATACACTTTAATAACATGTGTTAATAGCCACGCAAAAATTTATTGAAATCGGTTTATGACCACGCCTACTTTTTAAGAAAGATATATCTGGAACACTCTTTGGGAATTTGTAACGTGAAGTCTTTGTAACTAGAAGTCATAAAGGAATGAAATTTTGCACAAAGAATAATATTCATATGCTTAGTTGGATGACTGATAAAAATGTTGAAAATGGGCGTGGCTACGCCCACTTTATGCAGCACTCGCTTTATATTGAGTGCACCGTGTTTCCATCAAACGCAAAGAAACAATGAAAGCATACAGCTGAGTATCTAATGTTCGATTCCACTCGAACTTAGGCTTCCTTACTTGTTTTAACTAAGCATTTGCATTGCTTTACATTTTAAAAAGTAGCTATTTTGTGTTTATTATTGTTTTTTATTATTCTATATTCTATGCCAAAGCATATGTTTGTAATTGCCTTTTGCGCTTTTTTGTGTGTAAGTGTTCTTTCCCACTTAAATATATTTTTATTTTCCGCTGTTTCATCTATTGTTTCGTCTTTTGTTCCTTTGTGCCGCATGTCGAACGCGTTTGCATAACTTCAAAAACTTTCAATTTGAATTTGTCTGCTCACCACTCTTGCCGCTGTTTTACATTTAGTTATTCGTTTCACTTTATTTTATATACAAGTATTTTGGCATGTTGCCTTTTGTGTTTTTGTTTATTGTCTGTGTTCATTTTTGCAAATTCGCTAGATTTATTGCATTGACTTGTTAAATTTATTGCTTTTTTCGCTGCTGGTTGTTTGATTGTTTGGTAGGTATGCTTTTTGGTAGTTTATTCTTTGTTAGCGAATTTCAAGTTCAGCTGCTCAATTTTATGTGGCGTTAGTTGGTTTTATAGTTTTTATGCTTTGCTATTTCTTTTATTTATATTTTAACTGTTTTATTCATAAGTTTTGTTTGTTGTTTTTGTGTCTATTTTTAATTTTATGCTTCAATTACTTTAAAAGTCGCTTTTGATTGTCTGGTTTTTTGTTGTGTACGTATGTATATGTTTTCTGTCTGGTTACAGTGCATGTTTGACGTGAATTTTAATTTATTTTATAATAAAACAAGTCAAGGTTAATAAAAGCCTGACAAAGTTAAGTAAACATTCTAGTTTGATCAATTTTATACGGTCTCTAAGCATAATAACTTTCAGTAACTTTGGTTGGAGCAAAGTAATTTGAAATTTAATACGCTCTTGGGCAGTGGTGTCTTTGGTTAAAGGCAAGCCAATTTTCTTAGAGCCTCTCAAAGTCAGAAAATGGTGTATGCCTTCTAAGGATAAGGCATAAGTAGATACTTGAAGATTTGAGAGATACTTGTCTCATTCTTCCATAAAAGACTCCCAAGAAACGTTGTGATAGACATACCAGAATGACCTTCCATTATTTAATATGATTATCGAAGTGAGAAACATTCGACATCCAATATGATTATCGAAGTGAGAAACATTGTGTTGGGCATACCAAAATGACTTTCGACATCGAATATGATTATCGAAGTGAGAACGTACAAATAACCATCCCCAGCTTTCCAGCGTTCATAGAATTCAATGGATTCGAAGTGAAGAACTAGAAACAGAACGTTCTATAGCAGAATGAATTGACTAGCTTAATCATTCACTCTGTCTCTCTCTCTCATAATAAGCAAAAATTCAAATTCATATCGAAGGGAAAATACCTCGAATAATGAAGGTTCCGTTCAGCGAGATAAACACTTCGTTCCCGAACCGAATAGCGACCTATTTCTGCACTCATTAGCGAAAGTGCAACTTGAAGAAGAAATTCGTTTGTCAATCGTTTACAAATTGTTAAACAAGCCTTATAAATATTTATAGGGGTTTAATTTTGAAGTTTATACCTATTTTTTTCGACTTCTTTAGCCCCTTTAATAAGTCTTCGAATACTGTTTATTAGCTTAAAAATCTAAAACCTTAATTTACTACATAGACTAAAACGGAAACGCATGAGAGCAGCGCGAGTCCTAAAATCCAGCAGCTTACCTTGCAACAGTTCAATCTAAAAAAAATATTAAATCATTATAAATTTATTTAAAAGTTAATCGCTCTTATGAATAGTTTTCGTTTGAATTTCCCCAACAAAAAAAAAGCAGGTTTAACTCTCCAGAAACGCCTGCATAATTCAACAATAATCCAATCATACTCATATCAAAAATACTTATCCCCCCATAAAAAAGAAACATTCTCAAATAAATAACAATAGCGCACTCAGTCATAATCTTGCCGAAGGTAGTGCGCTGGTAGTGTTGCCAGAGGTCATAAAAAAGGAAAATAAAGACCACACAATTCAACTTAACTTAATCCATTTTAACTATAATAACCAAAAGATTTGAGATTTTCATGACAGATTGACACTGAGACTGCTACAAAAAGCCAAAAAACTGAAACGTAAACGAAGCCAACCATTCAAAGCCTAAATGTCACAAAAGCTGGCTTGTCAGATTTATACGAGCGTCGAACTGGCTTGTCATAGCAATGGCATTGGCAATAGCAAGCAATCAGATTGCTTTCACTTGTATGGCAAGGCAGTTCCACGAAAAATTCAATCAACGAAAAAGCAAAATAAAATGATAATAAAAAGGGTCAAGTAGAGATGACGCTGCAGAAAAGTAGAAATAAAGAAAGAAAGAAATGTGTGTATATGAAAATGAGTTTTTGATTGGCAAAGAAAATTCGACAATCATTCATACCATTTCATTTTTGTTGAACAAAACGTCTTTAACAGCGTTGGAAACTCCTTCTTTCTTTATTATTTTTTTTTTCGAGCTGACGCACAGCAGGTTAAATTAAATTTTATGAGTTGCCAATTGAAAGAAATTACAATAGATGGAAAGTATTTTATGGTTGGAGCAGGTGATATGGTGATGAGGTAGAAAATGAAGATGACGGCGGGCGGACGTTAATTGTAAACTTTTTTTTGTGTTGTATGAAGATTTACGAATGGCAAATTTGTAAGCGAAAGTTATAAAGAAACAAGTAAAAGCGCGGCTGTCTTCGGCCGTACCGAAGACTTCATACCTTTCATGAGTGGGGAAATGAAAAGTTACCTATGTATGTACATAGCCGGATTAAGTTTAATTTATAATTTTAATTCTGTGGGTTATTTATGGAAAGATTTATTAGAAAAAATGGTGTCTTGGCTATTTAAATGGAGGAGTTATACACCAAAATGTCCATATCTGAACAATCGGTTGTATGGGAGCTATATGTTATAATGGTCCGATCTTCACAATTTTCGGTAACCCCATTTGGGCCCATATAGGTACAAATACTTTGAAATTTCACGCCGTTAGCTGTTAAAATAGAGGAGTTATACACCAAAATGTCCATATCTGAACAATCGGTTGTAGGGGAGCTATAGGTTATAGTGGTCCGATCTTGACAATTTTTGGTAATCCCGTTTGGGCCCATATGGGTACAAATACTTTAAAATTTCACGCCGTTAGCTGTTAAAATGGAGGAGTTATACACCAAAATGTCCATATCTGAACAATCGGTTGTAGGGGAGCTATAGGTTATAGTGGTCCGATCTTAACAATTTTCGGTAATCCCGTTTGGGCCCATATGGGTACAAATACTTTAAAATTTCACGCCGTTAGCTGTTAAAATGGAGGAGTTATACACCAAAATGTCCATATCTGAGCAATCGGTTGTAGGGGAGCTATATGTTATAGTGGTCCGATCTTGACAATTTTCGGTAACCCTGTTTGGGCCCATATGGGTACAAATCCTTAAAAATTTCACGCCGTTAGCTGTTAAAATGGAGGAGTTATACACCAAAATGTGTTTATCTGAACAATCGGTTGTAGGGGAGCTATAGGTAATAGTGGACCGATTCGGCCGCTTCCGACAAATGATCAGCTGCATATAACAACATACCTGTATTCCGAATTTCATTCAGATATCTCAAAAACTGAGGGACTAGTTTGCGTTCACACAGACGGACGGACGGACCGACGGACAGACGGACAGACGGACATGGCTTAATCGACTCAGCTCGTGATTCTGATCATATCGGTATATATTTTGGTGGGTCCCCCACGCTTCCTTCTGGTACTTTCGACAAAAAAAATTTTGGCACTAAATTATAATACCATTTCATTCTCATGAAAGGTATAATAAAAATAGGTAAAAAAACTTTTTAAGTTAAACGGTTTTATGTTATACATACATTGCAATGTTTAAGATAAATGTACTAAAAACCAAAAAATAATAAAATAGATACAGTCGTGGGAATTATAAACATTTGCATAGACTAGACTAAAATAAAACCGGGGGGCACGTCAATTGTCTACAAATTATCGACTTAATGTGCGATAGAAGAATCGTTTAATTCGTCGTTAGGTAGTTGGCCCGCAGACGGTGAGGAAATTACTTACTATTTTCTTGCTCATGGAAATTCCAATAGTTATACACTCCATGTTAATAAAAGAGATGTTTCAACTAGTTTATCGTTGGACATTCACACGAGGAATCGTTTCACTGCTCGTAGTTTGTCTTTAACCGACAAAACATATGATAAAAGTACTACTCGCTCACTACTATGACACCCTAAAACTCGCTTATAATCGAGCTTGCTAGCTTTTTTCCACATTCTAGCCCTACTTATCACACGTCCATCGTTGTCGGTTGAACAACTGCCTAATTATACTCGTAGTGTAACATTACAAAACAAACATTTTAATCAACGATTGTAGACAATTGACGTGCCCCACGGTTTTATTTTATTCTAGTCTATGCAAATGTTTATAATTCCCACGACTGTATCTATTTTATTATTTTTTGGTTTTTAGTACATTTATCTTAAACATTGCAATGTATGTATAACATAAAACCGTTTAACTTAAAAAGTTTTTTTACCTATTTTTATTTTCTAGTTTTTAGTTTTTATTTCGCATTCTGTTTAATTCATTTAGTGCTTCATTATTGCAAGGTTTCTTGCCCGTTAGTTTATTGCAGTCCAACGCCTCTATACGTAGTCCCTGCAAAGTTCTTACTCTACTAAGAGCCACGTAGGCTTGACCTTCTTCAAACAGTTAATTAGGATTTTCAGTTTTAATTACCCCGATCTCAGCTCCACCTAGCGGAATTTTTTTTTAAGAAAATATTTCTTTTCAAGGTAGTAATACATGTTCCGAATTTCAGCCAAATCGGACCATAAATGCGATTTTTGTAAATATAGCGACCCACGCGCCACCTATCGGAAGTTTTTTTTAGGAAAATATTTCCTTTCAAGGTAGTAATACATGTTCCGAATTTCAGCCAAATCGGACCATAAATGCGATTTTTGTAAATATAGCGACCCACGCGCCACCTAGCGGAATTTTTTTTTTAAGAAAATATTTCTTTTCAAGGTAGTAATACATGTTCCGAATTTCAGCCAAATCGGACCATAAATGCGATTTTTGTAAATATAGCGACCCACGCGCCACCTAGCGGAATTTTTTTTAAAGAAAATATTTCTTTTCAAGGTAGTAATACATGTTCCGAATTTCAGCCAAATCGGACCATAAATGCGATTTTTGTAAATATAGCGACCCACGCGCCACCTATCGGAATTTTTTTTCATAATATTGCATTGTCATCGGGGTTATACATGCGTACAAAATTTCAGATTAATCGGTTGACAGGAAGAGGGTGAAATTTGAATTACTAAATTTGACCCAAGAATAAATAATAAATAATAAATAAAACAAACGGGGTGAGCTAAATAAAACCCTTTAAAAAGATAATGAATGAAAACGTGAATGAAGCGTGTGCTAGAGATTGGCCTGGTGTCTGTGTGTTTTTTTTTTCTTATTTCGTATGGACGAAATATTAAACTTAAAGAAAAGTAAATGACACTGCAGTAGAAGGATAAAGAGAGAGTAACTACCTAAAACAAAACTTTGTTGAAGAACCCCAACATGAGCTAAATTTACTTTCAATGTGCGACTATGAGATGCAGACTGAGGAACAAAAAAAAAACAAATAACTTCGTCTGCGAGGAAAAAACGAAAAAAAAGAAAAAATTAATAATCTCAGCCAAATCAACCGTACTTCAGCATTTCATCACAGACGGTTCGCAAATTTGTCAATGTAAAATGTAATGAAAAGGAGAAAACGCCCTTGGCGATTTAACGATTTCAAAACGTCTTAAAAGATTTCGTATCCGTCGCGACGTTGCTCTGTTTGCTTACAACGTAAAAATGCGGCAGATGAGGTAGTGCGAGTTGAAGTAGGTAGACAGCGAAAAAGGTAAAGTGACATTTATGTACATGAAGAAGGATCAAGGGATGAAGAGGGTGAAGGAAAAAACTTTAATGATAAGCGCGTTGATAAGCGTTGTTAGTTTTGGGGGCAATAAAAGGGATAAGAGCGGAAAAAGTAGTAAAAAAGGATAAAGCGTGTAATAAGAGCTTTAGGCTGAGAATTTTCCGTATTTATAATTTTAGTATCACTTAAATAAAAAAATGAGCGTTGTCGTCTATTTCAAATTTTTAGAGTTGCCACCTGTTTGAAAACGCTAAATTAATTATATTGTTTATCATAAAAAAAGTTTGAGAGGTGAGAGAATAATTAGGGAAGTTGCCGAATTTTCTAAAAACTTCGAATAAATAAAATCAGTGAATTTTGAATAAATATTGGGGACTTACGGCAAAAAAAAGGAATTGAAGAGAGTTGCCAACTGTTTTAAAGCTTAGAATTGACGACTGCTTGAAACAAATCAATAATAGAAATTAATTATTAAATAAGAATTGGCTTAGAGTTAAAAGATAATGGAAGGGTTGCCACCTGCTTGAAATTTTTAAGGTTGCCAACAATTTTGAAACTTCGTTTTAGTAAATTAATAAAGAAAATTAATTATTACATATTGCATTTGAGTAAGAAGGCGAACAGCAAAAAAAATGAGAAGGGTTGCTAACTGCTGCAGCTTTTTGGTGTTGCCATTTGTTGAAAAAATTTTCATGAATGATTTTTACATACATATATGTAGGCATCTTTAAAGTAAAAGATTTAATTAATTAAAAAAATTAAGATGCAAGCAGTTCTCAAAACGGGTTGCCAGCTGTTCGAGAAATCTTAACTGAATTAAAAAACTAATATGCATAAATGTAATGTTACAATCCGGCTTACAAACTAAAGAGTTAGAAGAAAACTTGCTACTGAGAAAATTTTTTCGTAGAGTTGCCACCTGTTTAAATATTTAAGTTTAATCAAATTGCTGAAATATGCAAACTAAATATTGGGATATGCGTATCAAAATGAAACGTTTTAGCAAAACTTATACCAAAAAATTGTTTTTAATGTAGGGTTGCCAGCTGTTTAAAAAAATTGAAAATCATTTGAATTGAGGAAATCAATTAATTATTATCTATAGTATGAGCATTTGCAGCATCAAGATGAAACGTCGTAAGAAGCTTTTGCAGTAGAACTTTTTTCGAAGGTGTTGCCACCTGTTTGAAATATTGCTACACTGTTTGATTGGGAAAAAACGTTAATGCAGCAATATGGGTATAAAATTAAAGATATCCAAAAACATAACCAAGAAAATCAATATATTTCGTAGGGTTGCCAGCTGTTTGAAGATTCTAAAGTCCATTTAATGCAGAATAAGTAAAGTATTGGCCGCTGTGGTGCAGTGGGTAGAGTGCTCGCCTGCTATGCCAGAGGTCTCGGGTTCAAACCACGGTCCGAGCCAAACAAATTTTTCTAATTAGTAAAAATCCAATTATTGGGTTCTTTAAGAGCAGCGGTCACCTCTCGGCAGTGGGCGGCATACCCTCCGAGAGTATTTCTGCCATGAAAAAGCTTCTCACAAAAAATGCATTCGCCGTTCGGAGCCGGCATAAAACTGTAGGTCCACCCAATTAGTAGGAAAAACAAAAAGGAGCACACCTCGAATTGGGAGAGAAGCTCGGCCATAAAACTCGTCAGAGTTATAATAGCGCCATTGTATTATATATTATTATAAGTAAAGTATTACAATACCGATAATAAACTAAAGAGTTTGAGATCAACTTCACCAAAAAAAAAATTCCAAAATATTGTTAACACAACCAACTCTCAACAGAACTCTACCTCTTTCAGCCTTAAGCCGATCTCAAGCATTATTATATGAATAGAGTTTACAGACGGTACCAGCAGAAAAATAGTGCTCAAGCAGCTAGACAGACTGAATAGAATTTTCAGCATTTATACGACTTTGCAGCCAGCACATCACAGTCATCCCTTTCCTTTCTCACCCTTGTTCTTCTCTCCACATACAAGTTGCGCGCCTGTTAATAATGCAGCTGCTAGAGGAAATATATGTAGATCTCTATTGTGTTTTGTTATTAATAAAGCAAATAATGAAAATGTTTGACTTTTCTTTTGCCTTATCCCTCCTCACTCGTGTGTGTTACATTGTCAACGTGCAAATCCTCAGCATACTTGTGCGACGCGTTGCGCGTACTCATCAACGCGGATGAGGATATACATAAGTACATATGTACATACTTACATATGTATGTATTACATACCCCTCTGTGTGTTTATATTATGTACATTGTCGCCACATAATGAGCCTTGCCCTGCGTCGCGTCGCGTCTCCTCTAACTAATGTTGCCTTTTGTCATTTGCCGGTTGTTACTTTTTTTAAATTCTCATTTTTCAATCTTTTGTTTTCTTTTTTTTTGCCTTTTGTGATCCTTTTTGACTATTGCGCCTGCCGTTTGGCCGTTTTTAAAACATGTGCAGCCAAGTGTAAAAATTACAATTTAAAAAGCGAAAATAAATAGCAACAACAAAAACCAGTAATAGACAAAAAATCGATTGTGCTTGAAAATTTTGGTGGCAAGTAGGCAAGTATGTAAGCTTTATGTGGCACAGGAGATTGGGTAGACAAAGCAGACTGGCCCGGCAGAGTATCTACAGAAATTGGGCAGACACAACAGACACGGCGGCTAACTTCAGCAGCAGAACATGTCAGCTGGCTAATTTTTTAATTTTTTCAAATTGAGTGAACTTTTTTATTTTGGTAGACATCTTATTTATATGTGAATAAAACATATGCGCAGTCGTCCAAAAAATATAAGGACGAGTTGCCATAAGCCCGGAAGCGAAGCGCATGTGTTAGAGTTAAAGCTTTTGGGAACGACCCTTTAGCAGCTTAATTGCTGATTTTTTTTTTATTTTAATTTTGCTATTTTTTATTTAATTTTTTTGCAAAAAGTTTATTTCTATCATTCCAATTTAATGCGCTGCTGCATGCCGAAGGGCAAAAAGTACGGGTGTTTAAAGATTTTAAATAGAAGAAGCGCTGAATTGGAAGCAAATTATGTTTGCACTCGACCCAACTGCGAGTGTGGGTTCAGTGATGGGCATGTAAGCCAAATTTCTATGAACAGAATTTGGCATTTGAAGTATTTTTGTTACTTCATAGATCGTTAAGAATACCTCAGAAAACACCCAAATTAGATATGGATTAGAGAATGCCTCTAGAAGTAATTGATACTTATCTAAAATCTCTATCGCTAGAGTAGATGCGATGCGGGAAATAGTCGAAAATCATAACAAAAAATAAAGAAACAAAATTATCCGATCGATAAAACTGTAATTCACTAACGTTGGCGACTGTGTGTTTGCTGAGAGCAGTGGCGGCTTGCCTGTATACATATTTCCGTTCACTTCATTTTACGAATTTCTTCTATAAAATCTGGTTATTTTACGCTGAAAGTTTATTTACTACTTATGTGTTTATTACCTAAGTGCTGATAGCGCGTCAGCCCCCCACAACATTCACGTGTATTTTGTTTATACAGCCCAAATCACAGCACACCCTGTGTTAGTGAGCATGCTACAACAGTTCCACACATGTGCTTTTATGAGGCTTTCAGCACAGAATAAAATAGCTTTTTATATAATCAATTTTTACATAGGTTTTCCCAGCCAATTTACGTTAAGTCCGCCACTGGCTGAGAGATGTCAGTATTTGCGCATTTCGGTTATTAACCCTTTACTTTCTTATAGCTGCTATTTTTCGACTACATATTTCACACCTTACCTCACTTTATTGCAGTTTGCATATTTTATTGCTGCTTTTAAGCCATTTTCTTTACATAAATTTGACTTTGTTTTTCAATGCAATTTATATTTCAATGCAATTAGCTTCATTAAACAAATTTGTACGCTCGTAAGCAACCTTTCCCTTTCCCCTTCCCCTTTATTTTGTGGTTTTTCAATCTAACACACACGCACACGCACGCAACTCATTAATATTAAATTTCATTTTTCCCACCTAAGAAACAAGAGAAAAGTGATGCATTTCATATTGCTTGCCACAAACATCTGTGCGTGCGTGCAACATTTTTTGGGTTATATGATATGCGTAGTGTAATGCGTTTGCATTTCACATATTTATGTATATAGAGAGCTTAATAAATATGTGCATATGTACATATATGTATAAAGACAGTGCTACATGTGTCATATAACAATAATGAAAAGGCAGCTGAGACAATATTTGCTGGTATGGCTGTGACAGCCATCGCGGCTTGATATGGCATGTCATGGCTTGGCTTGGCTCTGGTGCTTGGCAAAGGCAAAGGTAAAGGCAATTAAGGCGTATGAAATTTGAGAAAAATTTATGTTTTAAATGTGCATCGTAAAGCAAATGAAGTCATTTATGAGAAAAGAAAATTGCTTATGTATTAAATTAATTAAAGGATTTTAGTTTTTTACTGAAATATAAATTTTAGTGGAGAAAGAAAGCCATTTTTTAGCAATCATCTATTTTTATACTTTTCCTCTACCTTCTCGGAATGCATTCCTTCCCCTTAAAAAGTTTTCCACACAATTGAATACCCCACCAAAAATAAATAAATACAAAAATAATTTATTCATTAATAATGCATAGTTCCAAATTTTCAATTTGTCCAATTTAGTCGCTTGCCACGCCTCTGCTCGCCTCTGCTTAACACCCCTTGCCCATGCTTAACTCTTCTTGCCACACATCACATTAGACCGCATTTCCCTCACACACACATATACACACTTCCATGCACAATCAAATCAACATATCCTTTGCTAAGTATACTTCGCAATCAGCTTTCAGCCCCTCCGGCAACAAGCAAAGCTTATTTCACAGTAAATAAATCCCTAACTTTAACGCCCCGCTTGCTCCGCTTCTATACACACACTAAAAGCTAATTCCAAATCTTTTTTTTTTTTGCCCACATTGTGCTTAATTAAAAAGTCATCAGGCAGCCAGGCAACGTTTGTGTATCGCTACTTGCCTTCCACCACAAAAAGCATTGCGAACAGTCATAGAAAAGCTAAAAAGGAGCAAATCAAATGAAAAAAAGCGCTGCGAAAGACCGACAGCAAATAAACCGAAAATCCGTAAATTTCATGCTTAGCGCACTTTTCTACATACAAATTTTTCTATTTTACATAAATTAAAATTGTTTCAATATATGCAAATAAGTATGTAATGGTATTGCAGAGCAGAAAGCAACCCTAAAATGAATTGTCTCGCAAATTTAATTCGCGTGGCAGAAACACACACAGCAACACAGAGACTCAATCCTGCATAATCGCTCACCCTTGAAAATCAGAGCAGCCAGCGATGGTAATGGCATTGAATTGTAGCAAATCCGTTAATTATAGTGATGATGATGTTTGCTGAAGATGATGTTTGCTGCTGATATTCACAATGAAGTTAAAGTAGAAAGTTGTTGAGCTGAAGTAACTTTTCTGTGTGGAGTGGTTTAGTTTTGTTGAGTTTTTAGCCATATCTCTTTTTCGCTAATTACACTGTGCAACAGCACTTTTGAGGGCGAAATATTTCTTACACTGAACGAAAGACCACTATCCATAGATATAACGAAACACCCAAACCGTTTTGCTCCCTGAGGTAAAAAAAAATTTTTATTGCCATTTTTAATTTGCGAAATTTCGTCTGAGTGATTTTTAAATTTTTTTAAAATTTAAATAAATGAAAAAATGGGTTAAAATACATATCGTATAGGAATTTTTTATTAGCAAACAGATATAAAAATTGCACTAGCTTTATTTTCGTAGAATACTTTAAGCCTCTACTCGTATCACCACCACGAAGAGGTAATTTTGACCCCTTTTTTTAGAGAGTCCGAAAAATAGTATTTTGAAGGCCGTTAGAGGGTTAAAATGTTCCAGAGAATTATTCGCCATAAAACTTCACTAGAGGTCTTCTCAGACAAAATATTTGTAAAAGGAACCTCAAAGAGCACTCAGTTGTCGAAATAGAATCCCTGCACAAAACCAAGGCGAACGATAAGCAATGGGCCCAGAGAGCAATATCTCCAACCTTTTCTATGATACGCTCTAATGTATGTACATAAAACATACATACATACATACATTGATATGTATCTCTAAAAAAAAAAGAATTTTAGAAAATTGCCGAACAATGTGGTAAATATGTACTTTATACATGAACATACGCATAAATGTTTTTTCAATAGAGCTCAATTGCATATGTATGAGCTGGCAAGCGTAAATAAATATGTACATACAATGCATATAAATTTAGAATAAATTTGCAAAATGTTTTGATTTGCTGGCAAAAAAATGTGTATTAAATAGAGATAAATTTTCAGCAAAATTTAAGAAAAAAGAGATAAATAAGTAAAACCTTCAAAGGCTAATGAAAATTAAAGCAGCGTGTTATAAAGAGATTGTCACAGGGAGCGCAGATCAAGAGGTTAATAGAAAGGCAGTATGTACTTCAAAAAAATAAAAATAAAAATAAAAACAAGTATAAACAAGTACAATTTTGACTAAAATTAATTTAAAATTTAATTTAATATTTAATTTAAAATTTAATTTAATATTTAATTTAAAATTTAACTAAAAACTTAAATTTTTGATTGAGTTTAAATTTTTAATTTATTTCTTTATTCTTCATGTTCTTTTTTTTTAATTTGCTATTCTCACCATATTTTGACACATGTTTGCTCAATAACATTTCATGCTCTAGGTAAGAAATAATACGTACACATACCTAATTGCGCATTTATTAGTAAATAGGTACTATTAAGTATTATTAATTATGATTTGTGGCTGGATAAATGCCAAAGAAAATAAAAGGAAATATAAACGCAACCAAAACACACACAAAGTAAAAGCCCGTCTCCACATAACTTGATTCACCAGAGAAACATGTAGCAAAACATCTCGCTTAATAACCCGTCTACACGTGGCTAATCGTGATTCAGTTTGACATTTCTCTTTCTTGTTCTTCTTAAATGTTTGTAGGTTTGCTTATTTTTGCGTCTTTGTTTTGGTCTGTGTGAGATTTCGATAGATTTTCGATACAAAATTAGAGAAGACATCGATATCATCGAGGTTGGCAAGATGAGTCAGAATGAAACAGTGTTTCAATCTTCACTCGCTCTCAGAAATTTGTATGGAAATTGCCGAGTTTCGGCACTGGTTTCCGTGTCGAAACAAGATTGAGAGAGAAAATGCAGAAAAAAAAGAGCGAAACACGTTATGTGGAGACATGGTATTAGGACCACCTGAATGAATGAATGAATGACGAAATCCAAATCCGTATAAACAAACAAAAAAAGCCAACTAACACAACACAAAACACAAGTCATTTATAATTTGAAAATTGTGCAGAAAAAAGGACAAACAAAAATAGAATTAGAAGTAGAAATTAATAAAAAAGGTCGGATTTTGTTGAGTGTGTGCATGTGTATGTACGAATACATATTATATTCTGAAGTATATGTCGGTATATCCTTTTAAGCGGACAATTGGGCATGTGAACACGTTCGCTGGAGTGACAGCAGCAGGACTAAATGATATTTTGAGACACGTTTGTTCGCAAAAAACACTTGAGTGCATATGAAGGTGTGGTGTGTGTGTACATACGTATAGACTTGTGTGTCTGTAAAACTAATGTGTTTTGTGAGTAAATAAATGTGTGTTTAGGTTGTGATTGGCTTACAGGTATGCAACCACAGCAGGGCAATTAAAACTGAAGGACCTCAGCGGCACCAACAAGGAATAATGTTGCTTGCTTGCTTTGTTTTTTTTTTTTTGTTTTTTTTTTTGGATTTTTGTTGGCATCTTTGTTTAGATTTTTGGTTTTGTTATTGTTACTTTTGTTTTGATTTTTAAGCTGACAGCAAAAGCAAAATACAAATTAAACTAAGATGTACATATTTTAGCATATCTAATACATAGACAAATGTATCTACTTCCCAGCAAACATTCTCGAAGCCCTCAAAATTTTGGAGTCCAATTGGAAATTTTTTTTATATATATATTTTTTTTTTTTTGTTTTTTAAAGTGATAATTGTAATTCATAGATGCTGCTTCGAAAAAGACGAAATATAAATGTATCACTAAAATTCAATATAATGTTTAACCTTAGGTTTACCAATACCCACCCGGGTGACCTTTTGCGTTTTCTTTTTGCGATTACTCAGCAACTATTGGACAGATTTTAAAATGCTTTTTACTCACTGATCAATTTTTCGGATAATAACAAGTTTGAACTTTTCTTTCATCTGGAATATGCTTTTTTTGCGATTTTGACTTTTTATGGTTTACCAATACCCACCCGGGTGACCCTGTACACTTTTCTATGAGAAGACGTACATATGCACATATTCTTGCTGCTATAACTTTATAAATTTATTGTTTAACTATATTTTGATTGTTTTTATAAAGTTTATAGAAGATTTATAGAATAAAAATTTATTTCAAGCCAAACGAAATGCCGAAGGATCTATACAACAACTTATGCATTTTATTTGGCTGATTCTTTGTTCATCGCAAATGGATTTATTGCATTTTATGCATAACTGACTAGTGTTTGGTTTAATTTTCATATCAAAACACTTATAACATTTTCCTTTCATCTTTACTCTCATCAACCTGCCGGAAGGTTGTCCTTTTTATTAGAAATAAGGAAGAACATTGATAAATTCAGTCTTTCTAGCAAATAGTTCCTAAGAAAATTTGTGTGATGTTTTTTATTTACTCATATGGATGAAAGTGCCGATGCCTGATCTAGAGCATTAAAATATAATGCCAAAGCCATAGTAAATCTCCTTTCATGCTCCTGACGGGTTGAATTCATTTAGAATATAATATGTACATACACATATTTTATTTCTGTTTGTTCTTGCTACCATCAGCCCACTAATCTTTGGTTAATGATAATTTAGTAAAAAAAAGGTATATATGGCGATAATTCTACAGGAATCCTTTTACGGGTCAACAAAGTCCTTCATAACTCGCTCGCCTTATTTTGATCTTTTTTTTTTTTGAATAATGGTATTTTGGATTTAAATACTTCAACGCCAAATTCAAGTAGATAATTAATGTGTCGTAATCGTATTATTCACCCATTACGGGATGTTTGTGGTTTTTGTTGGCTTAATTTCACCAAATATAGTTAAATTAAATATTTTGAATCATTCACAGGCTTATATTTTACAATAGTGATAAATATGTTTGGGCAATAAAAAGTTAAAGCACGAGAAAGCGATCGTAATGCAAGAAAATGTATATGGGTCACCCGGGTGGGTATTGGTAAACCTCGTACATAAAAATCTCTGGTAATCGTAAGGTTAAAGTCCCACTATATGATGGCATAAGATTGAATTTCAGGTTAAATCGCGCAACCACCACCAAAATGAGCTCATAATGAGTGTGAATGCTCCGGATTAGGATTCCTTTCTGACTCTTTTATGACTGTGACGGTTTGCTGGGCATATGAGACTTATTTACATACAATAAAGTTAGTGTTCCTAGGTCTGCTTCATAAACTGATAAAAAATACTAAGAAAACATAAAAAGATTTGTACACGTACATTTCTCTATGTCTGTGTATATTTAGTATAAATACTGAGATTAAATATGCCAAACTACTCTGTATACATCCTTTTGGTGCCACTCAGCATGGGTATATATGTACATGAACTTACATAGACTTCCAAATTCATTTTCAGGAACATTATCTGCCAAGAGACAACGAGATATGTGCATACGTGCTCCTTTTATGTAGTACGAGACCAAGGGGAAACCGAGTTACCTACCATGAATAGTAAAAGTGAAGGCCGAAAAAATGTAAAAAGTAAAGTCGAAAGAACTATAAGAAAAAGTAATAGAACAAGTAAATAAAGGCAGGAGACACACAAAAAGTACACAAAACTAGAAGAGTACGAGGAACAAACCAGCAAATCAAAGCATAAGAAGAGAAGGCAGAAATCGAAGAGACTGAAAATTGAAGAGCATTGGTCTTGCAAAATAAAAAACACAAGAAAAGAAAAGCAAAATAAAACCATAAAGAAACATAAGAACTAGCAGAAAATTTTAAAGTAGAAGAAAATTGTATAGAGGCACTTGAGAAAGGTTTGGATTAAGCAAAGCAGTAAATGTAAATTGAAAACACTATTTGTGAAGAGCAGATCTTTTGGAAAGTAAATAACTTAAAAACGGTAAAGGAACACATAACAAGTTTTGCAAGAGCAGAACCAATCAATAGTGCATATTTGAAGGATATGAAGGATTTGCTAAGATTTTAAAGCAATATAAATAGAAAGACACAAATCTTTGCACACGAATAGAATCAATTTATTTTTTTATGAAATGTTACTTGAGTTGTTTTATAAGAACTTTAGGAAAAGATTTCGGTTTCGAAGTAATTTCACAGTCCAAAAAAATTTACAAGAATTTTACTCAACGCGAACAAACGCTAGTAATTATGAAAGAGAATGTCTCCCAGACCAACTTTGCCGAAAAGAGTACTGGTGCATATGGTTTGAGTTTTTTTTTAAGGGTGGCTAAAATTTTATAATTTTTTTGGAATTTACTTGATCGAAAATATCTTATAAAAGATACTACAAATGAATTTTTTGAGCACGGACTTCTTCTACAGAATTTAATGAGAAATTTCTTTGCGGTATTTTTTAACCCTCTAACGCCTGTGTAAATAGCTATTTTTAACCCGTTTTGGAAACACATGGAGAGAATATGAATTAAAAATGCTTATAGAGAGGTATAATGTTTTAGAAAATTATTCGCCATAAAATTTGACTAGTTGTTCCAGACAAAATCTTTGTACAAGGAACCCCCAAACCGTGTTTAATCCAGGCAACAACCTTCAATTTGTGTTCCAGTGTAATTTAAGCATTTACTGGTGAGACAAAAAGTAGGTGGGCGGACGCCTTTGCCAAAAAATTGTGTTCCACAGCTCTACGATTGCATTTAACAAATCTGTATCGACAATGGATCCATGTCAGACTTAGAAGAAATACAGTTATTTTGAGCCTTTAAATAAAACTGAAGAGCCTGTTTAGTGCATCTTTTGGCATGTTTATAATAATTTAAATATTTTTAAAAGTATTTCAAATAAGAATATACGTCTGAAAGAAGGAACCTTTGCAAAGGCAATATGGGAACCAACTTTTGGGTTTCTATGGAGTTTTAAGCTAATTCATTAGAAAATATCTAACGCATTAGAAATACATACATATCTATTATGGAAAAAATAATGATAGTAAAATAAAATAAAATAAATAACAAACAAAAATTGAAAATTTCCTCGCAACCCTTTATGAAGTGCCCACATGAACATGCAACTGCATTTATGCATATGGAAACTTATGGCGTTTTCGATTCTGGCAAAAATGTCGCACTTATTCTGCATTTTTATCAGGCTGTCAAATTTGTTTGTTCTATTCCACATAGATTCCACACATTTTTTCAGGGTTGCTTGTTCTATTGACAAAAATGTCGCCCTCTGCCCGACCACAGGGCAGCATTTTTTGCCCTTAATATGACCAAGGGGTTGCATTATTTTTGTTTCATACATCACATGAAAAGTGCAACATTTTCTTAGGGCTCAGGGCGCATGTTGATAATGTTGCCTTGTAATAATGCAGCATTTTGATTCAGAATCGAAAACGCTATTAATCTCCACTACTTTCGCTTTATGAAAACATCATCATGGAAACATGGAATGTCAGTGGCATAGCAATTGGACATATGTATATAAATAAGTCTGTATGCAACGTGCACGAAATTTTAATTAAATTTTCGTCATTCAAAAAACAACAAAGAAAATAAAATACTTTTATGGCCCGAACAGCAGCTGCAGCGTACAAAATACAAAATATTAAGCGAGAATAATAGAAATGACCTGCAGCGCCAAGTCAATGACAGGATTGGATGGACATAACAATGCCGAGCGTATAAAATGCAAAATACAACAACATCAAGATAAAAAAATGAATTAAATTTGTAAAATAATAGCGGCAGAGACGAACATAGAGAGTGGATTGATGAAATTGTAAAGTAAGCAGAGCTGAGACTTTTCTGCTAACTTATTAATCTTTTCACTACAATTTTTTATGAAAAATCATTATAAAATATTATAAAAATCATATGTAATTATTAAATTTCCGCCACTTGCCTGGTCTGCCGTGTGTATTATTCCGCTGTGCTGTTGACATGCCAGCGTTGCTGCTACCGCCGCCGCCGCTATTCACCGCTGCTGCTTGCGCTGCTGCTGCCGCTGCTGCAGCGGCCATTTCACCAGCGCGATGTGGCAAATGTTGATATTCATAATCGTATGGTGATTGTTGTTGTTGCAATTGCATTTGTTGTTGCTGTTGCAATTGTAAATTTTGTTGATTTTGATGTTGCAACGTATTTTGATGTGAATGCGACGCTGCTGTCGATGTTGGATTGTGACGCAAGCTCATCATACCAACGCCACCACCACCACCACCAGCGATGCCACCACCACCACCACCGTGTCCACCGGCAATACCACCGTTGCGTGCATCCGCAACATCGCGACAGTCCAGTGTCGTTTCATATTCATAAGGATTCATCGTGGTGGACTCCAACGGGCATTCGTCGTCGTCAGTGTCGGTGCCACCGTCGTAGATGTTCTCGGTGTGACGGTATGCGTGATGATTTTGCTTTGAGAACTTAATTTTGATGGCTTTTTTGTTGAACAGTGTAACGAGAGAAGTAGTAGGAGATAGTTGGTGTTGTTGTTGTTGTGGTGGTAGTAGTTGAAGTAGTAGAAAAAGTGTGGATTATGAACTTGAAACTTAAAGAAAAGTGTGTGTTTTCAAGTTCTTTTTTTAAGGTGGTGTCGCTGGGAGCTTTGAGTTGGCAAGTAAAACACTGTTTGATTTCTTGCGTCTGTTTCTAGAGAATTAGTGTTTAATGTTTTTTTTTTTCTAGTAGCTTCTTTTATTACATTTTTAAACCTTGCTAGTTTTTTATGCTCATGTTTTTTCTTCTTTGTTTAGTTGGCTTTTTATTTTATTGTTGTTTTTGTCCTCTGTTATTTCAATATTTTTTTCTTTTTTCGTGATTTGTATCTAATCTCTTAATTTTTTAACTTCTAATTTATATTTTATATTTTTTTTATTTTACATTTTATTTTATATTTTATTTTTTTTTTATTTATTTTATTTTATATTTAAAAATTTTTTATTTTGTTTTTTTTTTTTATTTATTTTATTTTATATTTTTTATTTTTTATTTTGTTTTTTATTTTTTTATTTTTAAATTTTTTTTATTTTTTTATCTTTATTTTTTAGATTTTTTTTAAATTTAAGATTTTTTATTTTAATTTTAAACTTTTTTAATTTAAATTTTTCTTTATTCACTTTATTTATCGTTTCGTTGCTTTGTTATTTAATATTCACAATAATTAGTTCTCTTTGTACACATTCACATGTTATTTTCACTTACTTCGCAAAATTGGCTTTTATTCGTTGAAACCGTGTTGTTTCGCGTTAAATAATTTGCTTTTAAACACTGTTTGTTGTTGTTGTTCTTTTTGTTATGGTTCTTGTTTTTCTTCACGCGCATTATTTCATTTAAATGCTTTCCTTTTTTACTTTTTCAAAACATAAATGATTATTCTGTAATGGATTTGCATAAAATTGAAAGATATTAATGAAAGAAAATATTTTTTTTCAATTAGCAAAAAAAAAAATTGGAAAATTCGTTTTTTATATTTATTTTGTGCATTTTGCATATCTGTGCATAAGTCATTTAACCCTTTCAATGCGAACGGCAATAATGTAAGTAGGTAAATATGTTGGAAGGTACCTAACATGGAATATAGGCGATAGAAATAGGCTTAATTTTTTTTTTTATTTTATGATATTCATTATTTTATGTTGTGCTTAAATCTACATATTTATTTCCATTATTCGATATATTAGAAAAAAAAAATTGGAGTAGTTGGTTGGTTTTATTTTGCTACCAATTCTGCTTTAAAGGCCTTTGAAATTGAACGATAACAATTCGTTATGCTAATATTCTTGTGATACTCTGAAGTGTGTATGTTAATAATGCTTAATACTAGTATTCGTTCCTCGTACTCCTCTGAACTAATCCCTTCCTATGCATCTCGAGATGCCAGCTACTCCCTCTCTCTCTCAAGTCTAGATTAGACTTGTATTTCTTGTAATTTTTAGTTATTCTTCTAAAAGGCATATTGACATCTTTAACCGATTAGGGCATATGTATGTGTTCCATTAGTAGGTTTTCATGTTGGGCTCAAAATATAACAGATAAGGTGTAACATACAACTTTCTTGCAAATATTTTGAAAAAAATTAGAAAAAATGTTGCCCTTTAATATCTCAATTATCGAATTACGTAATTTAACTTTCTATCAAATGGCTGAATTTGTAGTTATTGCTGCCCTTTAACTTAGCTAGAGGTCAATACTCGGCGAAATTACCACACAAGCTTACTAAGAAAATCAAACAGGGATTAGAATATTTTTTTCAATACATTTTTTTACACATCATAAAGCCAAAAGCACTAGATGGGAATGTATTCGCGTGTAGATGACGACTTTTGGAGCGTTATGGTTGATACTTCTGAGTCCCTTCTGATTTAGTCAGATTTCATCGGCTGATGAAAGAGGTATGGCAAGAAGCGCAAAGAAAAGGTTGCAGAAAAATTATTTGCCAGGAAAATAGACTCTATACAAAGCCAATTCTGAAAAACAAAATAACCATATAATGGTGCTCTTTCAATATGAATTTTTTGTCAAGGAACTTATTAGAGATTTGTAATCGAATTTTATTCTAGCTCATTTAATGCAAGAACTGAACACATATAATAGTTTCCTTTTTAGAGCTATTGGCCAGTTTTTTTAAGGTGATTGAAAATAAATTTTTTAGTAGAAGTTATAAATCTACATATTTCGGAGATCACCACAACTGCTCATCAGACTTCTTTTCGCTAGGCGGCCTCAACGAGAATCGAACTCAGATCGTATTTATCTGTTTAAGGTCAAAATTTGCATAAAAAATTAAATACGAGTTTTCCAAATTTTTCGCTTAAATTTGAATATCATTTGTGAGAAAAGTAGTGTTTTTGAAGTTTTGGATTTGCTGGTATTTTTCTGTGATATCTTGCTAACGTTCAGTCGGCTTTGTGAATTCCCAATTATTTCTAGCACACTTTTCAATTGATTCCTTAAAAAAAAAAAAAAAACAATCACTTATTTTTCGTTTCAGTAGTTTTGTTTTGTGTGTATTATTTATTTTTGCTTATTTTATTTTTTATGTATGTATGTATGTATGTAGTTCTTTAATTTTTTTTTGCATTCACTTAAGTTTGCAGAAATTTATAATATTTTTGTGATTTTTTTATTATACGTATAGGTATGTAGTTACATAAATCCCTAACTCTAATTTAGCAACCATTTTTTATAATTTATATGCACATTTCATTAATCTTATTTTTTTTAGAATTTCATTTGAAACCCTTTTTTGCTTAAAGTTTGTTTTTTTTTTCTCCATTTCAGCACAGCTTCAGTTCCTTGTCTCCTGATTCTCACAATCAAAATTCATTTAAACATTTTAATTTTGGTAGCATTTTACTTGAAGATACTGTGTGCTTTAAGTTTTGTTTTTCGTTGTTATACATTCCACAGCTCCAGACCCTTGGCGCGTCCATATAGAACTTGGCAATAAAAATTTATTTTTAAAATGTCTTTGCAGCAAATTGACAGCATACAAAATAATCACTATCCTTTGCTTGGCGGCTTGGGCTTATAGACAGCGCTTATTTTATTTTTATTTTGATCTTAATTTTTCAGTTTTATTTTTGTTTTTCACATTTTTTATGCTCATCTTAACTTCCTTGCTGTCCCATGCCATTTTTTATAAGCACTTTGCTTTAGTAGCCCTTCCGCCTGCTGATTTTCATACATATGTACTTAGTCCCTTTTGCCTTTAGCAGTCATAAATATCTTACAGCCGAAAGCACTTTTCTTCAATTTTCTTCAACTCAATCCTTATGAGTTTATTTGTGCTATTTTTTATTTTGCGCTTTGGCGCGTTAAGCAGCATTTTTATTTTTATTTTCTAGCTATTTTTTTATAATTTTTATTTTTTTCGTTCTTTTTATATTTTTTTTTGTTTCTTATTTTCATTTGCTGTCTCTTTTAGATTTATTCCAGTCAACTTCCTTTGCTTTTCGTTTTTGGCAACCTCATCCTCCTTTTATTTTTCCTTTTCCTCTTTCTCTTCTTCTTCTCTATTACTTTGCCTACTTATTCTGCATATGTAAGTAAGTTTATGTTCTGTGTTCTTTGGTCTACTTATTTTACAACTTACTCTAAGTCGCCCTGCCTGCCTTCTTTTGCCCTCTTTGTATCTTTCTGCCTTTGGTTATGTGTGCTGCAGCATTTTTGCCAGTTTTGTCGCCGTCATTGCACGACAAAATTTTTATTGCCTCGTTTTTTCGGCTATTGATTTCACTTGTCTGTGTCTGTGATTTCTTTGCACTGCAAAATGTGATTTTCCTTTTAGTTTTACTATTATTTCGTTTTAATGTAATTTTATTGCTTTGCTTTGCGTTACAAATTTCAGCTTCGTTTACGAGTTTGCTTTGGCTTTGCCTTGGCTTTGACTTCGTATTTGGCTGCTTTTGTGCTTCCTTTACTAGCTTAGAATTATCACAACTTTTTGAGCAGGTTCAATTGTATTTTTAAGGCTTTAAAGTGGACGCGTGCTCACTCCGGAAGCACTTAAATAGGTTCCTATTTGGAGCACAATTGTTTTTATGGGCGTAAATGGAAAAAATTGTTTTTTTTTTTTTGCTTTGTTTTAAAGTCCCAGCAGTATTTGAGGTAAGGATATGCATATTCAGTAGCATACTCAGTATGAAAAATACCTTGAAACTGGCTTCAAAAATCATTGCTGAAAAATTAACTGAATAAGCAATGAAGACATGAGGGCTATCGAATTTTTCCCCGAAGGCGCAGTGTACTACCTAGCTTTTTTCCATGGAATTTCTCCCTGCGTCTTCGGGCCTTTTTTCATGGAGAAACCCTAACTTCTCGTTGGGAAGTTTTTAGGCCACCTCTATATAAAAACGATTTGGAAAATTTAGACTTTAGAACTAGATCTCTACTGAGTATTCAATAGGAAAATGTGCTTTTTGCCAACTGATCTGAACCGCTGTTGTGTTAAGGCACTCTAATCTACACATATGTTTTTATGGCTAATGGGTGTAGTTATGCATTTTTGATGTTGATCTGTGCTCTTTATTTGCTTTGGTTGCAGTTTATTTTGCCGTTTTTGCTGCTATTTTTGTTGCAATTTTTAATGCTCTCAAAATCACGCTTAATGTGCTTTGCCAATCGGAATATACTTAGGTACACTCAAAAAAAAAATTACTCAGATTATGAAAAAATGGGAATGATTCGGCGCTAAAGACATATTTCCATATTTTGATGTACAATTTTCTTTAAAACGTGGTTTTTATTCCTTGATTTGAAGAAAATCGTACATCAAAATATGGAAATATGTCTTTAGCGCCGAATCATTCCCACTTTTCCATAATCTGAGTAAGTTGTTTTTTCAGTGTATATTCTATAATTTAATGGCTTCTTTCCTCCTTTTGCCTTTTCCATTTTCGGTTTTTCTTTCATTGCATTGCTTCTTTTGCCTTTTACATTTTCAGTTTATCCTTTTATTTCTTTACTTCCTTTGCTTTTTCTGATTTCAGTTTTTGTCCCTTACTCGTTCTTATCACATTCTAGCCTAATTTTAGGCGTTTAAGGGTCATTATTTCTCTCTCCCTACACACACAAGCACACCTCTTTACATACGCACTTGAGTTCAGTGCTCTTAATAAGCGTAGTTAACTGCTTCTAACCATTTATTTTGTTTGTTGTTGTTGTTATCACTTCTTTGCACATTTGTTATTTCCCTGGCAATTACACGTAACAACATTCACATGTACGTACATAAACACCCACACAAACACGCGTTTATATAACGTTAATGACTTTGCGCTTTGATAAACAAATATAAGCAAATTTGCAAAATCTAAAGGGTTCTTGGAGCTTTTTTTTTTGTTTTTTTTTGTTTTCTTTTTTGTTTTTTTTTTTGTTTTTTGTTTTGTTTTTTTTTTTGTTTTTTTTTGTTTTTTTTTTTTTGTTTTTTTGTTTTTTTTTTTGTTTTTCAAGCTTTTTCTTGTTTCTTTACTGTTTTGTATTGTATTTATTTCGATCTATCGATGTTGGCTGTATAAAGCTTTTGAAAATTTGCTACTTGTATGTCTGTGCGTGTTTGTTTGTTTTTGCAAGGGGTGCGAATTTTCCTTGCCAATTAGTTACTTTTTGGGCTTTAAAGCTTTGGGACTGCTACTAGTGCTGCTGCCGGCAATTAAAGACTGTTGTTTTTTGCTTGTTTTTGCTTCGGCTGATTTTGCACACAGTTTGCTCTGCTACAAGGCCACTGCCTTAATTAAAGCGTTTTTAAAGGAATTACACGAAAAGGATTAAATGAATTTCCTCGAAAAAAGTTACTGAAGATGGCACAACGCCGAAACCGATTTTCACACACCAATTTTCTTTGCTTAAAATAGGTACCCAAAAAAATTTCTTTTGCCCAATAATTCACTCATTTAAGTTCAATTTTTGCACACATACCTAATTCATTTGTTAAAGTTAAGTTTTCTCACACATTTTACTCACTTACACCTAACACACATATTTACATACATATATGTATGTGTGTATATCCACGCAAATCCTTGCATTTTCATTCTCCTAATTTCTAGCACATCCTTTTGCTTTTTCTCCTTTTTTACTTTATATATTTATTAATGCAAAAGAAACACCCAAATAAACTTACAATTTTCACACGCATATAAAATACAATTTTGCCCACCTCAAAAAACTTCTAACTTTTTCACTGCCGATTTCCTGCCGAATTCTTATGTACATACATATGTACATATTTCGTTGCTTTGCTCTGTATATTTGCTATATTTTCAATACTCATACGTGCGCCTCTTCCAGCCGCTGCCTACCGCGACGCGCGTTTGGGCTGGTTGTTTGGTTTGTTGCAATTAGAAAATATTAAATTTTCTTTAATAATTTTTCTTATTACTTTTCACTGAACATCGTGCGCGGCGTTACGCGTTTGTGTATATACCACATTGCACACAAAACACGGGCCAATGTGGATATGCCACACATATGTACATGTATGTTTGTATGTATGTTTTATTTTCAAAATACCGTCCGTATATCCGCACGTATAAATCCCAACGATTTCGTTTGAGCGAGCGACGTTATGAGACTGAAATTTTGTGTATATTGGCTGGTAAGAAAACACAAGCAAGCACAAGCAGCGAAACACAAAGCAGAGATAGCCAGCAGACAGGCAAGTGAGTATAAACAGCGGCAGCGATGCCAACTACGACAACAACAACGAGAAGAGCAATAGTGTTGTAGCAGCAGCAGCAGTGTGTGGCAAGAGCGCGCTGATTGATAATAAAGAAATAGTATGGAGCGCGAGCGCCGCGCTCGCACTGAGCAATAAATGGGTGGTTGGTTGAGGTGAAACGCATAGCTACGCGCTCATACATAAAAGCCAAACGGGCGCGCTGTAGCTAGAGCGTTGCGCGCTCACGCAGCAATTAAAAAAAGGAAAAGAAATGCTTGAGCGTGCTTGTATGTGAAGGCGCATTGCTGCATGTGTGTGTGTGTGTTTGTGCAACACAAAAACTTAACGAAAGGTTGCCTAGCGCTGCGCCAACAAACAAACGGAAGTGGATGTCATTATTTGTTATTATTATTGTTGACTGCAAAAGACGCTAGGATGTTGCCTTTTTGTGGTTGGTGTGGATGCATGCAACGCGCACAGGGCAAATGAGACGACTACTACCAACAGAGCGCGCATTACACGAAAATTTGCTCAATTTAACGAAAGTTGTGTTGTACTCATTTAGCAATGCTAAAAAACCCGTTTATAGCTTATGCTAGTAGCGCGTCGCAGCCGCCGCTCATTTAATTTTGACAGAGCGCTTGCTTGCAGAGGAGCGCCACATACGTACTTTGGTAGGTACTTGGCGGTGTCAACAGCGGCGCTATCAATATTTTGACCCCAGGGCAACGGCAACGCACAATACAAAATGTAGGCGTGCGCTCACATTGTATGTACTATGTAGGCGCACAAAAACAACTTTCTGCGCGACAGTGCGTATGCGCGCTCTCTCTCTCTTAATACAAATTATTTGCTGCAAACACATTTGTAACATTTCTGCAACTAATTTTCATGACACTACTAGTGAGCTACTAGTTACTACTATCATCGTCAACACAGCCGCTACACCGCACAATTGTTGTACGATTGACTGGTGGCATTAGCTCACTCGCCATGCAGCAGCGCGTACTCGCCGCTGCTGTCGTTAGCTGCCTTAGCGCGCTCAATTAAATTGAGCTGTTTGTTGTCCGTTGCCATAGTTGTGTTGTGCGGGTGGCCAGCTAGCGCGCATGTGCCGGTTTTTCGTCAGCGTCGCGCTCTGTTTTTGATTTATCTTCCATCGCGCTGTCAGCAGGTCGGCGAGCGCGCTGCCTTGCTGATTGTTTGCGCTCATCTTTTCCCTGTAGCGCGCTGCTTTGTTGATTGCTTGCGCTCACCCTTTTTATGGAGCGCGCTGCTTTTGCTGATTGTTTGCGCTCACCTTTTCCCTGTTGGAGCGCTTTATTTTCACCGGCGCTACCCAATGTGGCAGTTGTTTAGTAAGCGCGCTCTCACTTTGTGTTGCATGCAGCGCTTTCGTTTATCAGCTTTCGTTCAGTTTATCTAAAGGCATAGATACATAGCTTTATGTATATAAGGCCGCTGTGGTGCAGTGGGTAGAGTGCTCGCCTGCTATGCCAGAGGTCTCGGGTTCAACCCCAATCCGAGCAAACACCAAAAAAATTTTTCTAATTAGTAAAAATCCAATTATTGGGTTTTTTAAGAGCAGCGGTCACCTCTCGGCAGTGGATGGCATACCCTCCGAGAGTATTTCTGCCATGAAAAAAGCTTCTCACAAAAAATGCATTCGCCGTTCGGAGCCGGCATAAAACTGTAGGTCCTCCCAATTAGTAGGAAAAACAAAAAGGAGCACACCTCGAATTGGGAGAGAAGCTCGGCCATAAAACTCGTCAGAGTTATAATAGCGCCATTGTATTATTATTATGTACATAAGAATGAGTCTATATGAAGGTGTAGGGCTGAAAATGCTGTAAGGTGTCCTTTGCTGCAGTTAGTGTATACCCAAACGCTGTTATGTTGCTTAATACCAGAAAATTTTAATTCAAACATTATACTATGTTAATCATAACACACTCTGCTAATCATAACATTACACAGCTGTTTGTCTTTTCTAACATTTGCAACACTGTTAACGCGCTGCTAGTCTAACAGCGTTTCGTTAAGTTTATCTTACAGCGCACTGTCATGCCTGCAACGACTCCACTGCTCTGCCAATGCTGCCGCTGGCTACAACATACGGTCTCCTCAGCAGCAGTAGCAGAAAAGGAAGTTTACACTGCTATTCCGAGCGTTACCGGAAATTTACTTTACTGGTAATTTATGTTGCTGAAAATTGTTACCTTCTTTTCAATTGGTATTCTGGCACAAATGGTAACGCTGTCAAAGCATTTCCATACGAACGGAATTGAATCGGGCTGAAAATGGTAACAAAATATTACCACGTATTGAGGTAGTAACTTAATTTTCTGCTGCCAGAATACGAAAAGAGTGTTTAAAGTACCAGATTCTTTATTTCACCAGTAAAGTAAATTATGTTACCACACCGGAATAAGGCCGTTACAGTGAAGTTTTCTTGTGCGCTGCAGAGTGGGGAAGTTTACCTTATCTAAAAAATACATATGTACAAGTGAAGCATTTATCCTTATGGCGGCTGCTTGCCTCTGAAGAAAACTGGCTTCCTAAAACATATTATGTTTTCTGATAGCGGGGATATTTACCCATTAAAATTATCTGCTATAAAAAAGATTAACCCTTTAGGCGTTAATTGATTGCCATTTTAAGCCTCTAAGTGCGGAAGGGAAAATATGAAAATAATGACCGATAAATAGCTTATGATAGATGACAGAAATGATTGTTGACTAATGAAACGGTTCATAGCGAAGGCTGGAGGGTTTTAAAGATCATAAAGATCTAATGAATGGCTGTAATATCCTTTTTCTTGTTTGCTTTTCCGACAGGGTAGGATTGCTATGTATTGTGGAACGAATTTCCGTCCCCGGTCAATTTGGATTTGGTTATAAATCGGTTTCGGCTATGTGCATGTTTAGCATGATACTATGTTCACTGACTGGGAGTACCTGTTCCTCATGATGTAGAAGGTGTTCCGACACCATCAGCAGATTATCCGTCGCAGAAGACTTCGAAGGTTGTAATTCTAGGGATCGGGATGTGAAGAAATAGCAGACATCAGAGAGATATTTGTTAATATGTGAACACAGGTCATTTATGTCGGTGCCAGAGGCCATGCTCGAGCAGTGATCGACGTAGGAGATGAAGTAGACAAGAAAAACATTGCCTAGTTGAAACCATTTTGTGACCTGTGTTCACATATTAACAGCTATCTCTCTGATCTCTCCTGTTTCTTCACATCCCGATCCCTAGAAGGTTTTGGAGAGTGTAGGCGAAGTAACAGTCCTTTGCCGGATGAATCGGTACACTGGGGTACTAGTCCCTTTTTACTCTAGTCCGACTGTGGTGTCAATGATTTTCTTAGCCATTATAAACCTTTTAGGTCGGTGGACAAGTATTCCTTATTTCTGTTATATTCTAAGCCCACTTACCTGCTGTATTGAAATGCCAGTTCCTTGTCATTATTCTGGATGTCTCTTTTTAGTGTTTTTATTGACTCACTGCCTTTAGCCAGATCATCTGTTTTGTCTTTGCCTCAATATACCTATTTTCGGCGAAACCCAAATTAATGAGGTAAGACTGCTATTGCTTTTGAGATTTGGAGGAGTCTTGGGTAAGATAGGAAGGGAATGCTAGTAAAGGGGCTAGTGAGAGGGAACAAATGTCTTTTATGGTAGACTAAATGATAAAAGCAAAAAAGTACTCTATTCCTCAGCAAAATATAAAAAGTTCCCCAAACCAAAACCAAGAAAAAGAAAGAAAAGAAATTAAACAATGTAAATGTCAGCTGAAAGTGGTTGATATGACAGTCGGCATGACAGACTCGGAATTTGCAAAAAAAAAAGAAAAAAAAAAAAAAGAACTTGGCTGCAAATGAACCCTACGGGCGAAATGAATGCGAAAACGAAATGCAGCAATGTAATAAAGAAGAAGAAGAATGCCAAATGGAATGACGCGGCGCTGACAGCAATCGCGTAGACGTAAATTGCATTACGTTCACTCACTCGACGGCAAAGCGGCTCACATTCATTTGCTGGCGAACTCCACGACAAACTCCAAGCAAGTCAGCCGCGGCAACTTTCATTCGCTAATTCGCTCACTTTTTCGAATGGACGTTTGGAGTTAATGGGTTAACTTTGTGAAAATTTTACAAGGAAGTAGAGAAGAAGGATGTGTAATAGGAATAAAAAGGAGAAGGTAAAGAATATAAGAAAAAGGACAGTAGAATTTAATGGAGTAACTGTAGCTATCTAGAGAGAGAAAAAAGAATGCAGAGTAAAATAGACTTACGATTTTTGGCAGTTCTAGAGGCAACACAAATATATTAGGGTGTGTATATTTTTGAAATAATTTTTTTCGACTATCTACGCTATAAAAGAATTTTTTAGCCACCTGTTTAAAAAAAATTTTCATTAAAGAAGTAAATTGATAAAATAAATGAGTTGATACACAACATGGACATCAAGCCAAAACTGTGGAAGAAAGAAGCTTATCGGCGAAAGTAGTTTTGAGCAGAGTTGCCACCTGTTTGAAATTTTTAAATTTAAAGTGATAAGATGAATGAAATACTAAAATACTGGTTTTAAATTAAGGATGTTTAGAAAAGTTCAGTCATGAAACTAATTTTGATAGGGTTGCCAACTGTTTGAAATTGAAAATAAAAGAAATACATAATTGAAAAAAAAATTAAATAAAATATAAAAATTAATTATTGTGTTTGAATTATACGAAAGAGAACTGTAATAATGGCATACATTATTTTTTTTAGCAGAGTTGCCACTTGTTTAAAATATTTTTTTAATAAATTAAATTTATAAAATTAATAGAACTTCACAATATCGGTTCCAAACTAAAGTCATTCCAAATGTTACAGTTGAAATTTTTTTTGAAGTGTTACCACATATTTGAAAATTTTCAAATGCAAAATTTATAAAATATTTTAATAAAATTTCAAGCAAAAAATTAATAAAATAAATAGTTTTGGAATATGGATGTAATTCAAAAAAGTGCAAGAATACTTAGAACCAGAAACATTTCGACAGAGTTGCCACCTGTTTCAAAAAATTTAAAATCAACTAAAATGATAAAATGAATAGAATTCTACAATGAAGGCTTCAAACTAATGTCGCTCTAGCAGTGACAATTGAATTAATTTGGAAGTGTTGCCACCTATTTGAAAAAATTTAAAAATATAAATTAATAAAATAATAGAGCATTTTAATATGAGCACCAAGCCAAATAAGATTAAACAGCTTTACGATCAAAAGGTACTTTTTTAAGAGTTGCCACCAGCATCAGAATTCAATGGAAAAAATGAAGTATATGCAAATATGTACTGTATGGAACACAAACTAATGTATTATTTCAAAAAAGATAATTGTAAAAATATTAAAAAAAAATATTTTTTAAATGCATAAAATATTACAATACCCTCGGTAAAAGAAAGGTTTTAAAAAAAAGTTTTCATCATGGTTGCCACCCGTTTGAAATTTTATTAGATTTTTTAAATAAATAAAATGCCAGAATATGGCAGAAAAAGGAGAGATATTTGAGTATTTTTAAGCTTTTTTTATTAAGTATATCTGAATCTGGAAGACTTTTAGTGGTCAAGTGAGCTTTTTGTCACATTGCACAGCCAAACGCATTTAATATGAAACTTAAAGGAACTACAAGAATGCAAAAATTCAGTTATTTATGCTTTAAAATTTCCCACCGCCAATTCAATTTTGCTTTAAATTTTTAATGCAAAACTTAAACTTTAGCTTTCTTTAAAGCAAGTTGCCACAATCAAACTTTAAACCTTTTTTCACTTTGTACGCCAACACGCAAATATGTAAGCGAGTTTGTGTGCTTCTAATTTAAGCACACACTCAGCCAAACACACACACACACAGACACATGCACATCTGTACACACATTGACATAAATGTCTGCATTTTGCATTTTGCTCTTGTAAAATTTTCCAACTTTAATTTGTAGCTGTTGCAATGTTGGTTGCGGTTTTTCATGCCTCCTCAACTCTGCACCACCGCATTGTGTTCGGTGCTCCTTATATACATATGCATAAATAAGTATTTGTGTGCATGTGTGTGTTTCCGTGTGTGTCGGAGTATGTAAAAATTTTGTGTTCGTGTCCGAATAATTACGAAATTAAAACTGAGTCGGTGTGTGAAGTATGTATACATATATGTATGTATGGGCGTGTGTGTGCCCATGTGTGTCTCAATGAATGAGTCCTTCGAAACCGGACAAAGGATGTTACAAAAGGCAAACAAACAAACAGAACAAAACAAGAAAAAGTTATAAAAAAAACAACAACAAACAATGCTGACTTGTTTTGTGTAGTGGAAATGGAGGCTAGAGGCAGCTACAATGATAACAACAACAATAGCACCAGCAGCAACAACATTTTGTAATTTCATGCAAAAATGTTGCCTAAGGTCTTCATGTTGCTTTTGATTCTACTGTTGCTGTTGCTGCTATTGTTGCTTTTTTCAAGGCTAGCTACTGGTCGTCTATAGAGTTTTGCTTGGTCGATACCAAGACTGGCTCACCTATGTATCGCCTTAATGTTTTATTGTGCTTGTCATTGATTTATTATTGTTGCTTTTGCAGCAATAATTGCAACAGCAGCAACAGTAGTACTTGGGTATTAAACATATGCATATGCAACATGTTTCTGAAACAAGTTGCGTGCTCAGTGCTCATGTTTATGTATAGTAGAAAGTGTAATTGCAGGCAGTGGATGGTTTTTTTTTGGTCACCAGACCCAGTTGTCGATGAGATTTGCCCTAGCTCTCCATGATCTAAGAGGGAAGCTCCATATGATGCGCTTGGGTACAACCTTCTTGGCACGGCAAGCAGGATGAGTCCCAAGTGTCCCATGCGGAGATCACCGCACCAGCAGAAAACTCCCATAATCCAGTGTTATGCATTTCCGTGTCGCATTTCTTACGGAGCGTCCTGGATACTGGTTCACATACGGAAGTAACGGTGGACATACTGCGGTAAGCGGCTCTGCCGTAGTCGACCGTTTCCTTCCCCCTTTCCATACTTTCAGGTCGCCGAAAGTTCTCATCTCGGTAGGCAACCGTACAAGCCAGAAAATAATGAACAAAACAAACTTGCCTCGGACACCTGCACGGGAAAAGATGCCGCTGTTGGACTTGGCGATAAAAAGTAACCAACCTCTCGGTTACCGCGAAGATGGCGCCGAGTGGGCCTTCCATCACCAGCGCAATCAGGCATGAAGACTAAACCCTTGAAGGTAAGTCAACACTCGCCGTCAATGCTGGCACAGCTAAGCCTCTCGAGGAAAAACAACGACCAATAGGGCGAGCACGAGTGGTCCTCCCATGCCCCAATCGCGCACCTCTAAATGACAGGCAGTGGGCAACAACACTAAGACTTTCACTGGCAAAGTACAAGCCGCTGTTCCTGCCTGGAATACTCTTACCAAGCCTTCGGAACGCTACGAGTGTTTTAAGGCTTGTAAGAGGATTCCTATGTCGGTGCGAAAGCAATGAAATGTTCGCAGCGTCGCCAAACTCGTAGAGAGTATTTGAGAGTATTCCCTATGAAAAAATGACGACGAAGCAGAAGAGTTCCTTGATTTGAAGAGACATGATATAACCATACTTAGTTTGCAACATTCATAGTATATTGAAAATTTGCTTGAAATGGTTTTGAAATGAAGAATGAGAACCAAAACTATAGCAATAAGAGAGAAAGTGACATGCTTTAAGATAGACACTCTCTCTCTCTCTGTCTCTCTCTCTCTCTATCTCTGTCTCACTAAAATTCTCGTTCGAGTATGCGATGGCTTTCAAATTCATAACGAAGTGAAAATTCAACGGACAACGAATGTTCCGTTTTGCTGTTATCAAATAACAACCTTTTCCATATTCATTATCGTAGGCGAGACTTGAAGAAGAGTTAGATTTTGCAATCGTTTTCGAATTGTTAATCAAGCCTAGTGTTTCTTGGGTCTCTTCGTTTTAAACTTTTCGTAAAAAGTGGGACTGTAAAAGCTTAAGTATTGCTGCCGCGCTTACTTCCGCTTATTTGTGTCTCTCCAAAGAACCATGACGCTTCGATGAAGCGCATAAAAATGCTACAACTTTCCACAATTTTCTTTCCTGTTTATTTGAAGAATTTGTCATTTTAGGATTTATATTATTTCTCACCTAAAAACTTACCAATTTATCGACAATCAAATAAAAACCAAATTGAATATAATAAAAGAAGCGTAATAGATGCGTTGCATGGAAAGACAATAAAAACGTTGAAAATTCAAGCTGTCGAAAATCAGCGATAAAAATCACGAAATTCCACTAAAAACGCGATAATGATAAAACAATGCCACACAAATGCAAATATAAACAATAGAAGAAAAAAGAAGAAAAAAGTTTGAAAACAAAAATCTACGAAAAACAAACTTCATTTGCCACGTTGACTTCAACGTGCTGCATTAGTTGCATTTAAATTTAGTCAAAATAAATACATACATACATATGTATGTATGTATTAAATATCTTTTTGTCGCTACCCTGCAAAAAATGCGATTAATCCGGGACGTGTCCGGGATAAATCGCAAGGGAGCATGCGACTAATACAATTTTACATCCCTTCATATGGAGTGAATTGATCGCATTTGTTCGAGCATGTCCTATGAAGAGACTAATTGTTCAACTTGTATACCCGAACGGGTACCAATGTAGATTAATCACTAACATACCGAACGGGTACAAATGTAGATCAATCGCTTTCATCCCGAACGGGTACGAATGTAGATTAATCGCTTTCATCCCCAAAGGGTACAAATGTAGATCAATCGCTTTCAGCACGAACGGGTACAAATGTAGATTTTTCCTTAAAAAATTGTAAATGTTCATGCATATTTAAATAAAGATTATATGTTTTACTTTTGCAAAAAAATCTCAATAAATAAATTTAAAAAATTGTAAGTTTTGAGTATGCATTATATGAGCGTAATGTAAAGGATTTTTTCATATTTTAGGCAACATTTTGTTAAAATTGTTATTAAAAAGGGTGTTCAATTCATTTTACCGGTTGTTCTACAATTTTTTAAATACATTGCATATTTTTGTAAAATGTCTACATTTAAGGAATCTAGATTTGTACCCGTTCGGGATGAAAGCGATTAATCTACATTTATACCCGTTCGGGAACAATTGGTCTACAATTAGTCTACATTTATAGCCGTACGGGAACAATCGGGCACTAATTGTGGACCGGTTGTTCTCGAAAGAGATCAATCGAGGACAAATCTTTTTCGGGATTGATCGCACATTTTCTTGCAGGGTACTTCATTGTTAAATTTCTGGATTTTTGTGTTTTTTTTTGGTTGATTGTTTCTTTATTTTGTGTGGCCTTTTGCGCGGCGCATAATAATTTTAACTTGCAGCACAAGCAACGCAACGCAAAGTTTAAGCGTTTTCCATTGATTCTATAAAAAACCAGTCACTGCCCAGCGTATAACACGTTTATTTGTATGTATGTTTGTACGAGTAGTCGTACTATCCAAGCGATAGATAGTTTGTCATGCCATTTTAAATATAATTTATGCTTACCATAAAATAACGGTTCATTGTTGGTTTATTTGTTTTTTTTTTTTGTTTTTTCATCAGCTGTATAAATTGATTGAGCTATTTGATCGTGATTTATATGCGTCGTCGGTATGTAAATAAGTGTTTATTATGGCTTACGCAAAGAGCTACCACGAAAACAACAGAACAAACATATATAAGGTTTGGTTAACGATTGGAAAATTATTGGAAAACGACTGACTTTAAGAAGTCTCACCTTGAATGTGGAAAAAGTTGATTTTGGATTCTAGAACTAAGAGATTCTCCAACAAAACGTAACATTTTTGTCCTATCTATGTATCTAAATCAAGGGTGCTCAACGCTCTCGTATTGAATGGGGAAACTCCAATACATCTACAAAAATTTATTAGTGCACTCAGAAAAAATTTGTATTAGATTTAAAAAAAAAAATTACAAACTACAAGTAAATTTTTACGATTGGAAAATTTTACATACAACATAAATACATACATATATACAATATTTACAACATATTTTCTTTATATTAAATTAAGAACTCGTACATATAAAAAAAATGTATCTACATATTACATAATAACAATAAGTGATAAGTTTATTCAAGGCTGTTTAATAAATTGTCAATATTTATTGTCGAATCAGAGGTGGATAATTGTAGAATTGCTTCCAATGCTTTTGTGATAAAAGGTTTCTTTGGTTTGTTTTGATGAACTTAAAGCTTTTTCGCAAATATATGTGCCGCCGAACATGGATAAGTATTTAACATTTCGTTTCTTATGAGTGGATACTTGTCATATTTTATTTCTGTCATATATATAACTTAACATAATTATTAATTTATATACGTACCTATAATTAATTAGCATAGACTGCGACTCGCAATAATATTTCAGCAAAAAAGCTCTAATTTATAGTCTTCTTACTAAAATCTACTTTTATTTTTCTTCAAATAATTTGAAATACACTTTTGCAACACATTTTTCAATATTAACTAGAAATTTTTTTCAGTTTTTTCGTTTGCCTACAAATCGCACCCTAAATCAAAAAATTGCACAACTCAAAATTTTTTGAATCCATGAATAACGTTTTTAGGGACTGCTAAATGTTAGTCTCCTCCCAGCAAGAGTCTTCTTCATTACCCAAGGTTTTACTTCAAACCTTCGTTTGTAAAGAAAAAGGTTTTCTTGCATTTCTTCTATTTCTTTTATATTTATTTGGGTTTTGAGTTACGTCGCTTTTCAATTCAAGAATTCAATTTTTTCAAAAAAATTTTATTTTCAATTTGTTAGTGTAATTTTCAATTTCATATGGGAAGGGCGACGCCAACGTAGCTTCATATGGGAAGGGCGAAACTAACGTAGCTTCGCCCTTCCCATAAGAAACTCAATCACATTCATTTGAATTTTTTTATACCTGTGGGCATATGGCAGGGGAAGAAAATGTTATTTTTATATTCATTGGGCGAATTTGTATCTGTGCCTATGTCTGGGGGGAAAAACAAAAACAAATGTGATTCAAGGGCATAGGCATGAGCATCTATGATCTAAATTATGAATTTTCAATCCAGCAGTCCTCATGAACGACGCAATTTTTATCTGTTCTGACAATCAGGTTTCGGTGAAGGCGATTGGGTCTGTCAACTGCAAATCTGGTACAATTGAGAGTTGCCGAAAATCGATGAGACGAAATGGGTACGCCGGCTTCTTTAAAACCGGTATGCGTGCCTGGACACTGTAATAAACCTGTAAGATGGTATACAAGCTTGCAAGAGGGGGACATAACCGCTCCGTTTTCGTCATCTTGAAATGGTTTAAGTAGGTATGCTGCTCGCCACATGCAAGCTCACTCTTAAGGTATATTTCCTTGCAGAAGTGGGTGCCGGATGGAAATACCTTAGTACCTGCTTTCACTTAAGACTTTGTAGGGCCGGACTGGGATAGGAGATGTACTGAGGAGCTACTCATTTTAAGTAGGAAGCACACTGGTCATATTACTGGTCATATTACTATTGGCAGACATGCTGAAAGACTGAGCGTTGCTTTTATTTTTATTTATTTATTTATTTATTTATTTATTTGAATGCAAAGGTAATCTAATGCCTGGTTTTCACTAGGTCATATATGACGTCAAATATTGTCAAACAAATGAAAACGGGTTGGCATATTGTGTCAAATGCGTTTGCAGTCAGTTTTGACCACTCGCTGTCATATAAAATGACAGCCATATGAAAACACTCAAATTGTAGTTTGCCAGCGCATTGGGCAACATTTGACACACAAAATTCATTTGCCAGCGTGTTGGCAAACTTGTTTCGTTTGTCAAGCTCACAGCTGATTCGCAGGGCCACGGAGCGTGTCAAGGAGCGAAGAGCTAAGGAGCTATGGCTTTTTCACGGAGCGGAGCTGGAGCTCAAATTACAGGCAGAAGCTGGAAGTGGAGTTAAAAATCACTAGCTCTTTATATATCTATATCTGTGGCCACAAGAAATAACCGCTTAAGTCGACTTAAGAAGATTTTGAGTTACATATACCACATTATTCTCCTTTTAAAACTCTATATTTCTGTAAAAACCCCATTCTTATAACTTAATTCAATAAAAAGATATAAATAAAAACATGTAGGTCTATTAGGTATATTAAACTTGCTATAACAGCCAAGGTAGATTTATATACTTAATGAAATTTCTGCATGATATTTTGTTTTATTTACAAAATTTGATCGTAACATTGTAAATGGCTCACTGATTTTGCGTCCATGGTTTTTAATCGATTTTTTCTGATTTGTTAAGAAAAGCCTTCGAATAAAAATATAAAAATAAGATTTTCTTTGCACTGCCATAAGCACTCAGATATAAAAAAATTTTATATGTACATATGTGCCTATGATTAATATTTTATGTGCAGAGCAATGGCACTTTGTATTACAGCTCCCGAGAACTGCCGTAAGAAATCGAAATATACAATAACAAAAGTGTAATGAAAAAAATTCAAAATATGAAAGCACTTTGTTGCATTAATTAATGGCAGAAAAACCGTTGATATTTTATCGAATTTGAAGCTGCTTATTCAGTGGTGCCAGGTCTACTGGTGTAACAGAAGATGCTTCTCAAAAAGTGATACGTACCAAATTATGGTATTTTATTGAAATGTAATGTGGTTGATTGGTGGTTATAAAGCTGGTAGGATCGCCAATTGTAGTCCTCTTATACATATATACAATTATTTTCAAATATTTTGTATGAAAAGTATTTTATTTATTTTATGTTCTTTATTATTTGAAAGTTGAAATAGAATGAAAATTTTTGATAGACAATTATAATAACCAAAAACACATTAACAATTTTACATATAAATTCAAAGTATTATTTAAAAAAGGTAGAATATTAAATCCAGTACAACTGTAAAAAATTTGTATTCAAATAATTTTCATAAAAAATTTAAAAATAAAAAAAAAAATTGTATGTATGTGATACTACCATTTGAAAATAAATTCTAAAATAATAGTGGTCTTCATCTAAAGTGATAAAGTAATAAATTTTTAAAGTTTATCAGTTTATCCGCATTTTTACATGAAACCACCTTGGTAAATAATTGTTTAAACTCTTGTCAGTGTCAACTTGATTAATAAATAAAAAAACCCAATAAAATAAACAAAAAAAATGCCGAAGGAAACCACAATTTCTTCTTTTAAATTGAAAAAGTAAAACTGACAATGTGTCAGACTTGAGTTTTACCGAAATTTATAAATTTACGCAACAAAATCGTTCGGTAAAGTCATAAACTTTGCTTAAATATATTTTCATACAAATTTTGACAGATAATTTATTACAATTAATATTTTATCACTTTACCGCATTTACCAGCAGTATACCACTTTAGATGAAGACCCTTAATATTTTATTGGAATTCATAAAAAAATCTAAATGAGCAAAAAATGTTTCAATGCATATAAAAATTTTGTAGATGTATTGAGCTTTGTACTTTCAATACGAGAGCGTTTAGCAGGCCTGCTATAGAGAATAAAGGTAGGTTTAAAACCGAAGATGGTTTTAAAGCGACCCTAGATTATGCCAAATAGTTCGAGTTTACCTTTATCTCAGGTAAGCGTTAAGCGTCTCTTTTCATCATTAAAAATTGTCGTATCTGATTTAAAACAGTCTTGTCGATTTGAAGCGGAGCCAATATATAAAAAATCGGAGCGAGAACGGAGCCCTATGCAAAAAAAGGATGGGAGCTATTGCCTATATGACACTACGTTTTTTTCTTGTTTTTTTTTTGGTGTGGAAAATCCACCGAAAGTCAAAATACAAAAACAATTCTTCTGTAGGTTGAAAAGAGACAAAAACTCCCTCAAAAACAATTTGATTGCCATTCAAACTAAATGAAAATAATATTTATTTCAAGAATTAATTTTTTTGGAAATTTAAATTTAAATTACTGCAATAAAAGTTATGAAACTCAGATGGCAGAGTAGCTGTGTATTCCATGTTATAAAGAGAAGCCAGTGCGCAGTATACTTTTTCTTCCGGACATCTTCTTTCCCCTTACGGCCAAAGCAGAAGCTTACAAGAGGCAAATTTAAAATTTGTATTTCCATATATTTTTTATTTTATATATAATTTATTTTATAGTTGTCAACTTAAAACAATTGTCAGAAAAACCTGCCTAGATGGTATTTTGTTGGTATTTCGTTTGGTTTTTTCAATATAGCTTGCTCGCTTGCACCAACGCAAAACTGTATTTGACCATCTCCTTCACTCCAAAAAACCTTGTAGAATACCGGAAAAAAAACGTAGTGTCATATGGGCATAAGAGCAGCAACAAATTTTGGAAGCGGAGCAAACGAAAAAATCCTTTGCACCGGGGCCCTGGTTTGTCGAGCGCACAGCTGATTGTGATTGTGCGAGTATTATAAATTTATTTACTTATTTTGTTAATAGTATTTTAATATCAGAAAATGGAAGAGTTATTAGTAAACGATTTCCAAGTTTTTGTGCAACCTAGAAATAGCACCACCACAAGAAAACCACGGGTGAGAAAACTGTCCGGCTGTCAAAAGCTTTTACTTCACGTTTGACAGCGGAGATGAAAACGGACTGTCAATCAACTGACACCAAAATTTGACGGCAATCTTTGACCCACACTGCTCTATCGACTTCATGTCAGTTTTTGAAACCTAATGAAAACACATTTGACTCAAAATGACATATTGTCATCTAGGACAGTGATTTGACGTCAGTGAATTTGACCTAATGAAAACCAGGCTTAAGTGTACACAAGTACTTACAGACTACTTAGAAGATAATGTAAAATAATAATAAATTGAAAATTCACATAGTTATATCTTTAATTAAAAGCTTAAATTTAGCTCTGGAAGTTGAAAAATCAGCAGAAAAGGAATTAGCAAGGCTGTTGAATTCATTGAGTGCTCGGAAAATAGGTGCATTTTAAGCATATAATGTTCGCACATTTTCTGTATAAAAAATATTACTATTCCGGAGAGTTCGGTGGGGAGTATGGAAACAAATACGTTCCAACAGGTATGGCGCGTCCACCACACCATTTATAATATCGAAGATGAAAATGAGCGACAAGGATGTTCTTCTGCACTGAAGAGATTTTAAATTAATAAGCATAGACCTAGCTTGGTATGAGGGAAGAGGAACAGAGAACTTGAGATTCCTCAAAGCAAATCGAATAAACGATTTTTGAACCCGTTCAATTCGATTAGTATGGCTGGCATGATACATTTTACTGACTTCTGTGGGAGCTGCAGGAACGAGGAAGAGAAGCATGAAACTGTAATACATCTACTGTGTGAATGTGCCGCACCATGGTTTAAGAGGCAGACATTTTTAGGATTCCCCCATTTTTCCGACCTCCGTGACTTGGCCAAGACCGAGCCTAAAGAATATCCTTAAATTCGCTGAATCCACTTTTTGGTTTGACAGGGGTTTTGAACGTAGATGTTTTACAATGCGACCTAATCTAACCTAAGGCTTAGAATATTAGTTGAGAACTGCACTGAGATCCTTATTTACCCACTGCTCTTCTGCTTAATACATTATCTTATCTAGGAGGAGCTATGACAGAAAGGATAGCTGTCGACATTTGAGAGTTTGAATGTGCTCTCGTTCTGGAAAAGTTGTAACGAACAGCTTCTCGCATTTTCTGAAAATAGTATCACATTGAAGTACTTATTATGTGCTTTGAAATTCCTCAGAGATAGATATTGAGATCACAAAGTTATTTTTTTGGGATGTTCAAGATCACTTTAAAATTATTGGAATTAGTTAAACCTTCGCATGAATGCCTTTTGCTGGCGTAGTAGGTACAGTACTTTAGTGCAGATACTCTTCCCCAATCGTCGGTACTCTTTACTGAGCTCATTCTTGACAACATTTGGATATATTCTATTACAAGTTTCACAACTAAGTGGGTAAGTAGTTGCTCTCTTCCTGGCAAGGTCCGGTCGGTCTTTTGGTTTCTCTTTATATGTATCCTTGTGGCCAGTTGACAGTGTTGAATGAGGATATCACCTCTTTTTAAAATCGGCTGCATTGGCTTCCAAATGATAAAAAATTACCACTTACAACACGTATGACTAATAAGCAGCGACACAATTTTTTGGCTACATAACTGCTTACAGTTAACCTCAAAATAACTACAATTATCCACATTATCATTGCAGTTTATCGCTTTACAGATCTCTCAAGTGCCCTGTGCTGCTGCTGCCGCTGCGCCCACAATTTTCGCATAAATAACGAGGTCCAGCCAGTCATTCCTAAAGCTAAAGCATTTGTATCGCTTGTATTTTCATACAATGGCATTTCATTTATTTTTTATTGTGAACAAAGTGACATTTTTCAAACTGTTGCACTAATTGAAAATCTATTAACAAATATGTTTTTTTCGGTTTCAATTGCGGCTTACGATTTTTTATTGTTGCAATTTTTTGTTAGTTTTAAAAAAGCAAAAGGCCAAGTGAGTCCAAATAGGTGTGAGGGCGACTTATGGACGTATATAATATGTAGATACAGAAGATTGTGCATATGTGGAGATTGTAGTTATGTGGAACATACAATATATATACATACACATATCGGTGACTAATTGGGTTATAGGTTCGATTTTACTCCAAAAAAGCTTAAGTTGAAAGTAAAATTTAATTTATGTATTGCAATATTTTTTCGCGCTGTCAACTGTGATATACAATAAATATTAGTATTTTAGCTAAGACACAAACAAGTTGGTTGTAAGATAAGACTAAGAATTAAAAGGTCAGGTTGCAGTTGCAGCTAGTTGGCACATGGTACACTTAGGCACCGAAGTGGTTAAAGATAAGTTTCAAGCCCCAATCCATTTTCTCATTCTCACATTTCGAGATGTGAAGGGAAACCTAACGGATGCGAAGGTCCATAAGGTCACTACTCTCTGTCCGGAAAAACAAGTTCGAAGTACCTTACGAATCTATGTAGTGAACGTTGTGAACACCAATCTGTCACGCTGGCTACTAAAATATTCAGAATATCAGCCTCTGCTTAACTTCAAAGCGGCAAGTTCCCCTTAAACGCAGGGCAGAAGACAAAGCGTATTGTTTACCCAACAGGTATAGGTGCTTGGCTAGAGTGGTGAGTACCACTGAGTCCAATTAGCGCCGAAAAGTACAAGTTATACGCCCTATATCCCTTCTGTTGTGTTTGGGTATCTAACAAGCCTCCCAAGCATAACATACCTAAGTTCCGAGAAGTTGTCTGCAGACTCTACAGGCCTGCAAGCGTTTTCATCTGGTTTAGCCTACTCGAGCCAGTGTCGAGAGATTCGGCCCTTGATGAAGCCCACACTCAAAAAAAAAAAAATACTCAGATTATGGAAAAATGGGAATGATTCGGCGCTAAAGACATATTTCCATATTTTGATGTACAATTTTCTTTAAAACGTGGTTTTTATTCCTTGATTTGAAGAAAATCGTACATCAAAATATGGAAATATGTCTTTAGCGCCGACTCATTCCCACTTTTCCATAATCTGAGTAAGTTGTTTTTTCAGTGCAGGGGTGAAAGAACCTCCTCCGTCTCAGCGAGAGCAAGGGCCGAGCTTTGCCGAGATAACTCATCTTCCGTAATGTCGCGGTGCTCCGGCACCCAAATCAAAGATAAGCTATGTCGAATTGCTAAGCCCATGACCCACTCACTGGGATCCTGATTGGTATGGAAGTGTCCGGCTGAGTTGCGAAGAAACCCGCTCCCACTCCGCCTACCATCTTAGACGCGTCAGTGAAAACTGAAGCATCGAATCTCTGAGCGAGTTTACCATCTCTCATGTCCTTCTTTGCTGGAAAGAACAGGTCTATAAGCAGGATGTTAACGTCTAGTTCCTGCTTGATAGCTAAAATTTTTCAAACATATAGTCCAACACTTATCAACACAATCTCAACAGTAGTTCCTTTGAAATCTCAAGCCGATGTAAATTTTTAAATAATTTCATCTCTAAAAAACAACGTGTTACATGCATAAATAAAAAATTGTGCTAATGTAATTCAGTTGTCATTTTGAACTGGACTCTGCCTGCCACAAGCGTCAACTTTGATTTTGGTTGGTCACTCCCGCGACAACTGCAACAAAAAGCGAAAAAAGCAAATCAGCAACTAAATGCTCTGACATTTTTATCGTGCCAACATTTCCTAATCGCTTTGTTTTTGATTTTTTCTATTGCACCAGTTACGCGATAAAGCAAAACAAAAGTCGGATTTTATCAATTTATCTAAAAATCTGCGCGCTATTGTTTTAGAAGCAAGCGATAAAAAAAAATGCTAAAAAATATAAAAACTGCTGAAAAAAAAAAATATATAGAAAGGGGGAAAAAGAGTGAAAAATCAGCATCAAAACATATTTTTCTGTAAAAAAAATTTCCAGCAACAAAATTGTAACGCTGACCGTTGTGAACCATAACAAATTTTTTTGTATCGCGTACAAAAAAAAAACGCGCGGTACAGCTTGGGTAGACAATTCATTTGGCTCGACGCTTAGTGATGGGATTTAGTTGGTTGGCAAAAAAATAAAAAAACGCTTACAAATATGTAAGTAGTGCGCTCAGAAATGACAAATGATTTTAAATTTATTTTTTTTTCCGCAGATTTTTGCTTTGTTTTGGGCGCTACTACTACTTTTCTGGTCATGCTGCAGTTGGATTTCTTCAATTTTTTAGTTGTCTGGTTTGTAGTTTAACTCATTTAAGCATTTGTTTTCGTTTGCAATTTGCGTTTTTACTTTTATTTTTATTTTTATTTCTATTTCTATTTCTATTTTTAATTTTATTTTCATTTCATATCTCATTTTATGCCATATTTTCATTCTTGTTATTTTTTCACTTCCTATTCACCAATTGATTTGTTTTTGTAGCGCGACTTCAAATGCAATTGTCTCCATATGAATGTACATATATACATATATAGAATACATATTAACATATGCATGTTGTTTTCTATGCATAAGTTTGTATTGTTTGCATCGCCAGCCATTTGGTGGCCACTTCAGACAGCCGCTGCGGGCGTTTAAAAAAATGTATCACTGTCACTTAAGCGAAAGTGCAAGCAATGAACTTTGCTTTTAGATATAAAATCCTACACAAAACAAATAAATTTCTCCGCTTTTATCAAACTGCCCAGACTTAAATTTTAACATTTCTTTTTAATCTCTTATCTTTTGTGTCTTTTTGTGGAAAAGTAATTTCTTTATCGATTTTACTTTTACTTTTTATCTGCAAATATAAATATTTCTAATTTTATTTAATTTAACGAGCACAGGCCCAGGTTATATTTTATTTTTTTTCTTGTCTCTTTGTTTTGCACTAAATTAAGATCTTGCTTAATAAATTTAGTTGTATACTATACACCATACATGGCCACCCAATGGCTCCAGTGACTCCGTTTGTCTCCCAACAACATCGCTGTGGCTCCGAGTGGCTCCCAACAACAAGCAAATCAATTTCGACAGAATATCGCACATTTCTTTTTTTCACAGAAATCGTCGTCGCGGTGAGCACTCAAACCTAACGGTCCAGCTTCGACCGACATTCATTAGCCGTGTTTCACATACGGTGATCCTAACCCAGATAAAAATTTTTGCATGTAAATGCAACAACAAAGATTTCAGCTCGATTAAACCAGATAAATTGCTGGTTCAATTTCTGATCCGCCCTGTTCGATTTGTTTTTTCCGTGCTGATTTGGCAGCACAGTGCTTTTTTGATTTGGCAGAACTGAAAAGTGACATTTGTGTATGTATACTAGGGATTCCAATCCCGGGATCCCGGGATCCCGCCCTTTTTGACAACCCGAAAATCCCGGGATAGCTAGAATTTTATCCCGGGATTTTCGGGATAAGATAAAGAGCGACTATTCCGCTATTATAGCAAAGAAAAGTTATATTTTATATAATTTTTATTGGTCTCAGATCTGTATACTAATAGCATTTCCTATTCTGAATGAAAATGTTGCACTATTACACTGCAGCATTATTAACATGTATCCTGTGCCCTATTAAAGTGTTGCATTTTTCATGTGATGAATGAAACAAAAATAATGCAACCTTTTACTTGTGCTAAGAGCAGAAAATGTTGCCCGTAGTCGGGCCAGTTTTATATTTTGTCAATAGAACAGACAGCCCTAAAAAAGTGTTGAGTCTGTGTGGAAGAGAACAAAAAAATGTGACAGCCGGAAGAAAGTGCGACATTTTTGTTAGAATAAAAAAGTCCATTAGTCAAAGTAAGGATTAAAATTTTTGATTTTTTTAATAATTAATTTTTTTTGTGTTGAAGTACGCGTTATGAGGAAATGTACGTTAGGTATTTTTAAAGCTTTTAGCTTGTGACAAAATTCATTTGATAATTTATATTTCCTGATTTTTGGTCCTTTGTTTCTCAAATGTTTTTTGGAATTTTCCCACATGGAAAGTAAATAATGGAAGAAAATAGAAACAAAATTTTAATTAGACTTGATAGTCTTACAACACTGTACTAAAATTAAATACGCAGCTGCCTCCGATTTTGCCTCCGATATTTATCTATTCAGAAGTTGCATTCATTTTCTGAAATTTTCGGCTAACTTGGAAATATTCGCTTAAACAAAGTGCGTCGTTATATTCTAAAAAAAATTTTATTGGAAATTATCAAATACCAACTGCAAAGGCAAATGTTTTGTTCGCCAAATATATGTAATTTTCGTTGTTGGTTGTGCTTTTTGAAGTAACTCTTAGGTATTATTAAATAATACGCATGATCTTACATTCCTATTTTATCTTGTTACTAATAAAATAATAAAAAATGGCAATAAAAATCTATTTTTTCATTGCATTTTAAAGTTGACATCCCTTGTCAAGTTTGCTTTAGCTAAAATCCGCTTTCGGTTATCTGCCATCTTCAGTATCTTATTTCGTTCTCAAATAAACGTTCTTTCGCCACATAACCGAAACCGGTTTATAACCAAATCAAACCTGACAAGGGACGACAGAAAATCCTTCCGCAACACATGGCACTCCTACCCTGTCGGAAAAACAAGCAACAAAAGAAAAATTTGAATTACTTATTTTCTCATTAATTTAGTAAGGAAGCACATTTTTGTTTCATCTGTTTCACTTTGTTATTAAATATTCATAAAAAAACAGACATCTCTATAGTTATACATATGTATTTGGGTTTGCTAATTATATGAGGCCAATTTCTTTGTTTCAATTGAAAGTTAAAAAAATAAATTAAAGAAAAAACAGTTATATAAAAATAAATAAACTTTGATTGAAAAGAAATCAAAATGTTTCTCTTAAAATGTATTTACTTTTTTCAACCCCAAATGTGGGAAAATAATACTGGTCGAAAAATTTTTGTACAAGAAAAAAAATTCTACGTTTCAAAAGGATTTCGGTGTAGTTTTTGAGATATTCATGTCCAAAGAGGCGAAAAACGCAGTTTATGGCCATATTCACTCCTCAATATTTTTAAAATTACTCACTTTCATTAAAACCTGATTACATTTATTGAAAGCACGATGATTTCTCTTTAAGACAACGTAGATATCTGAATAAGATACCCGAAAAAGCAAAGCGCTGTTTTCAAGAAATGATCGTTCTTTCAATAGCTGCAATCATCTTTTAATAAAAGTAAGTAATTTAACAGATTGAGCAGTGAATGTAGCAAAAAATCGCATTTTTCGTCTCTTTGGACATGAATATCTCAAAACCTACACGTATTACCGAAAATCCGACTTCAGATTCAGAATCAGCGCACCCAAATCCTTTAGAAAAGTAGAATTTTATTTGAGTTAGAAAATTTTTTTGGAAATTTGATCGGCCTGTGTAAATAAAGTCCAAATCCCGGGATAAATCCCGGGATCCCGGGATTGTAAGAAAAAATCTCGAAAATCCCGGGATCGTAAAAATCGGAAAAATTGGAATCCCTAATGTATACATATATATACATATACCCTGCAGTAAATTTGTTTCACTGCTAAATGATCATTGATCATTCTTTGTTGAATATTCATCACTATCGTTTTGCGTTGGTGCAAGCTATATTGAAAAAACCAAACGAAATACCATCTAGGCGGTTAAAAACCCATGAGCCAGCTTGTATTTCGGTAGGTTTTTTGACATTTGGCAGCTTTTCTGACAAATTTTTTTCAATTTGACAACTATAAAACAAATTATATTTAAAATAAAAAATATATGGAAATACAAATTAAATTAATAAAAAATATATGGAAATACAAATTTCAAATTTGCCTCTTGTAAGCTTCTGCTTTGGCCGTAAGGGGAAAGAAGAAGTCCGGAAGAAAAATTATACCGCGCACTGGCTTCTCCTTATAACATGGAATACATAGCTATCCCGCCATTTGAGTTTCATAATTTATTTCAGTAATTTAAATTCAAATTTCCAAAAAAATAATTTTTGAAATAGTTATTTTCATTTAGTTTGAAGTTTAAAGTCAATCAAATTGTTTTTGAGGGAGTATTTGTCTCTTTTCAACGTACAGAAGAATTGTTTTTGCGCTATTATAACTCTGACGAGTTTTATGGCCGAGCTTCTCTCCCAATTCGAGGTGTGCTCCTTTTGTTTTTCCTACCATTGGACAGTTTTATGCCGGCTCCGAACTGAGTCATATAGGCATGAGGAAAGCAAACCATTTATTTGAAAAAATTCAGGAGCCTTTATAGGAAAGCATTCACTGATGCCTCCTCATGATGAATTTCACCTGTGATTCATAAAGGATTCATTTCAGATTTTTACTGCTGGGTATATGTTGTATATGTTTCTTCTTCTTTTTAGTTCTTTTCAAGTGCAGCCAATTTTCATTATGAGCCGGATTGTTTCAGTAAAAATTTATCTTAACCCAGACCCAGATGTAATAACTGAAATGCCCCTATTGTGTAGTTACGCTTTCATACATACTTATGTACATATGGTTGTACATTTATATCTGCTACCTCGTTCATGTTGTTTAGCAAAATATTTGAATGCCTAGCTGCAGTATATCTATACATATGTATGTATGTAGGTACATTGTACATTTGTTCTTTTCAAAATGACACCTAAGAATAGAAAGTGCTCATCGTATGATTTTTTTTTATGTATGTTGTTGCAATAAACCGTTATTTGGCAAAATAATATTTTTATAACTCCGAGAAGAAGGTTGTTGCAATTTTTATTGATGTTGTTGTCGTGTGGCTCCCTTATGCTTAATTTGTGGCCACTTATGCTATACACAGTTCGACTCCTTTCAAGTTAAGCCACTGACTTTAATATTCTCAAATGTTACTACATTGCCTCTCAAACTGTTTTGCCAATGCGATTCTAACTTATTTATACAGCAACTGTAAAAAAGCAGAGTTTCTGTTATTAACTTGTATTCCAATTAATTTCACTAAGCTTTCAATCTGATTATGCTCAAACTAAAAGTTTGTTCATGCGAAATTAATGGCGTAGCGACAAATTAATTAAGACCACTTAATATGCCACAAAGTAAAAGCAAAGTAAAAGTGTTCGTGTTTTGGCTAGTTAAATGTTTAAAAATAAAGAGAGTTAAAGCAAAAATTGTTTTGTATTTTTAAAAGACTTGAAGCATTAGAAGACGAAAAGTGGAACGTCAAAGCGGAAAGTGGTTCGCGAAAATATTAAAGTTATCTATAGCGGCGTTCTGATTTATAAGGATCCTCACGGAGGTTCTACTTTTCCTCACTCATTCCTTTTCTATTTTCCTCTGCTTTTTTGATCATCCTCTTCTTTTTATCAGTTTCTTTCTGGCTTTTTATTTTTCAAGCTGTTCTTCCTTTGCCTCTGACGCGTTTTTAATTCGCTGCTTTATTTTCGCCTTTCCTTATCCCGCTCTCATTTGTATGTCTTTTTCTTTATACTACAAGTGGCACATCTCAACAACACGCTTCATTACATTTGAAGCGCGTAAATGAGATTTAGCCATTTTCGCTGTCACTTGCCACTTCCTGGCGCCACTCTGATTTCCGGCTCAAGAGCGCTGCTGAATTTATGAACAAAACACTTTTGATGGGGGGCGTGATGCGCTGTAATGCATGGCATGGAACTCGGGTATGGTAGGCGGGCGGTTGGGCTTTGTTTTTTGGCATGGCATGGCATAGCATAATTCAGCAGAGCAGCAAGTTGGCGAGTGTAAAAGAAAAATAAGTTTTTTTTATAATGCAATTGGCATGCTGCGACAGCGAACTCATAAGCTGGCGGTAGCGTGGTCTATACTGAGGCAGAAACAAAAAAATGATGCACAGTGTGGTAGAGTGGTATGAGAAATTGATGAAAATGAAATGAAATGAAAATGAAATGAATATGAAACGAAAATGAAAATGAAATGAAAATGAAATGAAAATGAAATGAAAATGAAATGAAAATGAAATGAAAATGAAATGAAAATGAAATGAAAATGAAATGAAAGTGAAATTAAAATGAAATGAAAATGAAATGAAAGTGAAATTAAAATGAAGTGAAATGATAATGAAATGAAAATGAAATGAAAATGAAACGAAATGATAATGAAAATGAAAATGAAAATGAAATGAAATGAAAATGAAATGAAAATGAAATGAAAATGAAATGAAAATGAAATGAAATGATAATGAAATGAAAATGACATGAAAATGAAATGAAAATGAATTGAAAATGAAATGAAAATGAAATGAAATGATAATGAAATCAAATGAATATGAAATGAAAATGAAATGAAATGAAATGAAATGAAAATGAAATGAAATGAAATGAAATGAAATGAAATGAAAATGAAATGAAAATGAAAATGAAATGAAAATGAAATGAAATGAAATGAAAATGAAATGGAAATGAAATGAAAATGAAATGAAAATGAAATGAGAAAGAAATGAAAATGAAATGAAAATGAAATGGAAATGAAATGAAAATAAAAATGAAAATGAAATGAAAATAAAATGAAAATAAAATGAAAATGAAATGAAATGAAATGAAAATGAAATCAAATGAAAATGAAATGAAAATGAAATGAAAATGAAATGAAAATGAAATGAAAATGAAATGAAAATGAAATGAAAATGAAATGAAAATGAAATGAAAATGAAAAGAAAATGAAATGAAAATGAAATGAAAATGAAATGAAAATGAAATGAAAATTAAATGAAAATGAAATGAAAATGAAATGAAAATGAAATGAAAATGAAATGAAAATTAAATGAAAATGAAATGAAAATGAAAATCAATTGAAAATTAAATGAAATTGAGCAAATTACTTCGCGTGTCAACATGCTAAAAGCCAGGCGTTTTCAAAAAATACTATTTTTTATACACATTTCTTCTCTGCAACCCCAATATGCAACGCTATATAGAAATTTTAATATTTATTAATGTGAATTTTGCCACGGCCATTATCACTTAGCAGCGCAGTTTTTATGCATAACATTTTTACATTTTTACATTATTCTTTTTATTTTATTTTACTTTTTTATTTATTTCAACTTATTATTTTACTCGCACTTTTTTCACTTTTACTCCTCCACTTTAGGCCGCGCAAAGCAATCTCAGCAATTCGATTTATGTATTTGTCATGCCAGCGTTTCGCTTCATTAACAGCGCGGCATTTTTGAATTTCTCCTCCGGCCTTCAGCATCGCTTTGCCACTCACTCCATGTCTTCACTTGCCAGCTAAGCTTGACTGCTTTCGGCTTGTTGCTTATGCTACAACGCATTATTTTGGCGCGCCTTTTTTCCCGCCGCGTATGACTTTCGCGTTTGTGTTGTTGTTGTTGCAAATGTTATGCTTAACACTTTTTACTTTTCAAGCTCATAGCGCATTTTTTTCTAGGTTCTATCGCTTGGTTCTGCTGCTTCTTTTTTATTCTTCCATCGCTTGGTCCTGTCGCTTGTTTCTCTCGCTCTTTATATCCTTTCTCCCGCTCCGTCGCCGCTTTTTCCTCTTACTTTCTTTTTTTGCTCTTCCGTTTTTTCTACTTTTTCAGTCTACGCTTTATAACTTCAGCAGCAGCAGCAGCAATAAAATTGAATTAAAATTTGCATTTTTCAAATGGCTTGGTTTGGCTTGACTTGGCGCATTGCGCCGCTCTTCATTTTACTTGTCTGGCAGCATTTTTTCCAAACAACTAGTAGCATTTTATCATCCGCCATTAATTCATTCATTCGTCTACTCATTAATTTATTTTCATTCGCTGCCTCTTGTCTTTGTCTTTTACATTTTTCATTCGCTTTTGTTTTTCTAATACAGTCAGTACCCACAGTCAGAGTAAGCTCATGAAGGTGAGTGACTATAAATTATATATATTCCCACTACCATCTACCGTTGGTCAAGTATTGCACAGGCCTCGCAGTCACCATCCGTCGTTCTCGCCTTCGTTCCTGTCGTCGTTATCGTCGTCTTTATCGTCATGGTCGTTGCGCGCAAGGACATTATTAAAATTATCCTGGTAATTCGTTTAATAAAATGTTCGCGCATTAAAGCTGTCTACTAATTGACTTTTATACTGTGTACATACATACATAAATGCATACCTATTACTTGGCAAGTGGCTGGAATTAATTTACATTGTAGAAAATTAAGCTTTTCAAATTCAAGAAGATACACGAGCAAATGAGCGAATGAATGAATAAATAAATGAATGTGTATGGTAAGGAGACAGACACACTTGTTAAGGTAATGAGATTATAAAACTCGTTTTGTCTAGTAGTAAAACTATGGCCATGAGTCTCCAGCTGGTGTTTCTTCATTGTTGATGTGTTCGCGTTTTACTTAGTACTTCTTTATTGTTTACTTATTCTAAGGAGTGATTCTTTTTACTAACTAGACTCCCGTGTTCGGTAAACGGAAGTGAGTGTTTATTGAGAGAAAACTTCTCTGAGAAGATAACGATGTCAACTCCGTTTTTCAGTTTAAATCCGTCCATAAGAATGTGGTTTTGACTCAGGATTAATCAAGTCAAGCTCTACTGATAGACCCTCGTGGAAATTTTTTTTATCCCAACACGAGAATCCACAAGGTGATAGACCGTAATTAGAAAGCTGATGAGCTGGCAAAGAAGTGTGCAGTTCTCGGAGCAGAGCACTCCGTGGTCGTTCCGATGCCACTCAGTGGAATTAATACAGACCTATAATGACTGGAAACCATTGCAGGGCTTTATGGTGTCCAAAATTATGTGTAATTCGTACCATCCGAAGCTAACAAAATGGTTGCTACTCTGAAAAAAAAACGTTGTAAATACAAAGACTTTTGCCGTTAAATGAACAACTTTCCGCAGTTGAAATGTGCCCAAAAACGCTCCGTTGTTGTTTCAAAGATGCGAGCGTTTTTGATTCAAATACTGTTCGTATTTAAGCTAACAACTTTTGCTTTTGAATTAACCGCAAAAGTTTTTGGTCCAAAAACGGGCACCATTAAAGCAAATACTTACGCATTTAAGTTAATCTCAAAAAAATTGTAAACAATAGTAATTTTTTTTAATATAATAGATATTATTTTATTTAGTTTTTTTTTTTATATAATATATGTTTACATAGTAATATTAATACTAAGGCCCGGTTTCATCAAAGAAACTTTTTCCATTCAGTGATGGTCATTTGATGCATCATTTGAACAACACGATGTGTGGAAAGAGACACGGCCACAAAGGTTTGCATCTCATTTTCACACCGCCAATATAAAGATTATGGAAACTTGTAGGCAATAGTGGCACAAATATCCATCAATCCTGCACCTCAAATGATATATCAAATGACTATCACTGTCTGTAGGGCTTTTTACACACACAAACACATAAACACAACTGATTTTATTTTATTATTTCATAACACATTCTTTATATTAACTTACATTGTTTTCCGACCGCCAGATTTGTAGGTTTCTGCGCAATAATCGCCGACAAGTTTTACCTCGATTGCTCGCTATTGGAAAATGGGATAATCAAGCATATTTAATCTGAAAATACAAAATATATGTATGTATTCTTAAACGTACAAATGTACATATAATATTAATATATTATAATAATATATAAATATTATTATTGTGACTTACCTTTATTTGTAATTATATATTGCATATACATATGTATATGTATGTATATATTTTTCCCGAAAATTTAAGTTTGAAAAAAATTTTTTCTATTTTTTGTTTACTTCAAAATGTTTCAACAGCAAGGGAGTTTTTGAATCAAAAACGCCCGTCTTTGAATTAACTATGGAAAGTTGTTGAATCAAAAACTTTGCCGTTAAAGCAAATACTTTTGCTGTTGAATCAAAGACGGAGGTTCAACAGCGGAAAGTTGTTGATTTAACTACGGGTATTTTTTTCAGAGTATCCTTAAAAAGGGAGAACTTATCATTGGGGTCTTTACAGGACACTGTCTTTTGGCATCACATGCGTTCAAAATAGAACTAGTTTGGTGAAAGTGAATGCAGAGCATAAGTATTGCATGAAGAGACGGTAGAGCATGTTGTCTCCTCCTGTCCTGGCCTTTTCCAGGTTAAGGCTTCGGCTACTAGGGGAAGTTGTATTCAGTTGCCTCGAATTGGTATCCAAAATAGGGGTAAAGAAACTCTTGGTGTTTGCTATAGGAACGGGACTGCTCTTCAGTTTGAGTCCAGGCTTTTGATGTAGAGTTGTTCATTTTCTAGAACTCTTCTGGTAAAACTATGGACTCATTCAGTCTACAATGTTCTTCTTTTGCCTCCACTTGGGACTATGCATATTCATTTCAACTCATAAAACATAGTAATATCTTCTCAGTTGTCTCGCTTTTACGTATGATATATCACTTAGTTCTACTTCGGTCATTTCAGCTACCAGTTTGTATGAGTTCATATCATGAGCTTGCACTAAATAAGCCATCAAATATACAAAAGAAATCAAATGATGTGCCAACAAGTTTCTGCAAATCATTCATATTCATTACTGTTTGATTCTTACATAGAAATACATGAATTTCATACGTGAACAGCTTAAACAAATATATGGAAAAATATGCAAAACATAGAAACTGTGATAAATCTGTTTTTGTATCTATTTCGCTGAAAGTCAATGATTACAACTCAATTTCATTTTTGTTGAGTTCAGTCTCCTCGATAAATGTATAATATATGCTTTGACATATACATACCCCCCCCCCCCCCCCCAGTAAATGTAAGCCTTATTTGAGACTTATTTCAGCTGATCATAAAGCTTAGCAAAAAAATGTCTCAAATTTCTTAAGGAGACCAGTTAACAAAGCCTTATAAGGACAATTTTCCTCTTTAGGTGTCCAGAGGCCATAAGCAATTCTCTCTCTCTCTTTCTGAAAGGAAACCTTATTCCTAAGGCATATTCTAAATGCGGAATAATGTTTAGATCATTGCTTATAGTAAGGACTTAATTGAAGCTTAATTACCTTATATTAAGGCTTATATAAGGCACAAATTGATAAAAATTAAAATTTGCGGCTTATTTAATATTAGTTAAAACAATTATTCCCACTTGGGCTGAAACGTTTATATTAACACCTTCCTCTCTGTTGGAGCTCTGAAAAAAATACCCGTAGTGAAACCAACAACTTTCGGCTGTTTTTTCTCCGTCTTTGATTCAACAGCAAAAGTATTTGTTCTTACAGCAAAGTTTTTGATCCAACAATTTATTCAAAACCGGGCGTTGTTGATTCAAAAACTTGCTTGCCTTTAAAAAATTTTTTATGAGAACATATTTTTTTGTGAGAAACCCAAAAAAAAAAAATAATGATGGAGAGAAGATGAAGAGAAAAATCCAAAAAAACAGGGCGAACGCAGGGGGGTTTTGGGGTGTTAAAACCCTCCCCCCCCCAAAATTTGACAACACCATACAAAAAATAATTTTATAAAAAATGGTACATGCCCAAATATTTGTGTAAATACATGTTGTAAAATCTATGAATATTCGTGGATGTACATTGCCAATGTTTGTCAACAACTACTGATTATGTTTATAAACAAGCAGTGTGGAGACATTTCCCTAAAAGTATGCTGTGGATATTAGCTGAGGTTTGTTCTACTCAGCTGTACTAGTACACAGAGTATTATAGTTTTAATCACATAACGGTGGATTGTAACAGAATGAAATAATCGAGATAGATATAGACTTGTATATATCAAAATGATCAGAGAAATCGATTGAGCCATGTCCGTCCGTCCGTCCGTCCGTCTGTAAACACTCTAACTCGCGCAAAAATTTAGATATTTTGATGAAATTTGGAATGCAAGTAGGTGTCGAGACTGGGACGGTTGGTATTGAAAATGGGCAAAATAGGGCCATGACCATGCCAACTTTCCCTATATAGTAAAAATCGGATATTTTGTAGCTCAGTCACTAATAGAGCTGGAGTGACAGAATAAATATGGTGAAATTTTGGAAAATCGGCGGTGCCACGCCCACTTATTAAGGGGCAAACATTGAAAGGTTTATAAGTCATAACTCAGAAACCTACGGATATATCGATGAAATTTGGTACGCGTAATTTACTTACTTAGGAAAATTTTTGGACGAAAAATTTCCAAAATCGGTTGACGACCGCGCCCAAATTTATATATGGGAACTATTAAGGGGCCTAATAAAAACATTTTGAGCGATATCTCTGTGAAATATAAAGGTATATCATTGAAATTTTATGGCAGGAGTCCCACAGTAGACCGAAAACAAAAAACACAAAAATTTTGGAAAATGGGGTTGGCACCGCCTCTTTTCAGATAAAGAGAGAGATTTCGGAACCCATAACTCTACAAATAATTGAGATGTTATGACGAAAGCCAGTGTGTACACTTTAATAACATGGTAATACATGCTCAAAAATTTTGCGAAATCGGTTTATGACCACGCCCACTTTTTAACAAAGATATTTCTGAAACACCCTTTGGCCCTTTGGGAATTTGTAACTAGAAGTAATTAGAAGTCATAAAGAGTTACAAATTTGCACTAACAATAATATTTATATGCTTAGTTGGATGATTGATAAAATTTTGAAAATGGGCGTGGCTGCGCCCACTTTATGCGGCACTCGATTCATATAAAATACATAATCGAATAAACGCAAACAAACAATGAAAGCATACAGCTGAGTATCTAATGTTCGATTCCACTCGAACTTAGGCTTCCTTACTTGTTTGTTTTAATTTAAATAAAGAGAAAATGCAATGAATTGAGATTTAAAAGGTGCCTTTGTTTAATGTGTGCATACGTAGGTCCACTCCCCAAACATAAATTTAAGTAAATATTGTCTGGACTTGTTTTAAGTATTTTTTTTAATTTTTCGTTGGATATTGAACCCCCCCCCCCCAAAATATTTTTCTGTGTGCGCCACTGTAAAAAAAAGTTTATTTTTAGCAACAATTTTCTCCCCGTTGTTGATTTAAAGGCAAAAGTATTTGACCCAACAGTTTCCGTTGTAAACAAAACTAATGAGAACAAATTTTTTTAAATTTTGTTTTTACAATGATTCAAATAATTCATGGATTCCTTTTTAGGTAATGGAAGTATAAATAGGTTACTACAATTCAATATAATGTAGAATGTTCCACTATGTGATGATTGGATAGAATTTCAGGTTGATGTCATGGTTCAAATCCGGAGGAGAATATAAAATAAAGAAGAAAAGTCAGAATAAGAAATAAAGATAGTAAACAGTGAATGATAAGAAGGAGAGAAGAATAGGAGAACAGGCGGAGGCTACATATTTGCAGTTGGGACCCGGGCGGAGAGAAGATGAAGAGTAAAATGCAAACAAAAATTTATTTTTAGGTGAAAATTTTTTCCAACAATCTCCGTTATTGACTTAAATCAATAACGCTCGCACCTTTGAAACAACAACGGAGCGTTGTTGGGCACATTTCAGTAGATGATTTAACAGCGAAAGTCTTTAGATTTACAACGTTTTTTTTTTCAGAGAGAGATAGATACCTTATACCCGGCTTATTTGTTCAAATTCCTTAGACCACTTTTTGAATGTACGTATGTATGTACGTACATATATCTACAAATCTTAACAACATCTGTATGCAAATATTTGCTGCTACGTGTGAGTTGCAAGAATAAATATCGCAGAATACACACGAAGAAAACACGGTCAAACTCGATGTGTCATCATGCGATTGATGGCAGCAGGAGCAACACCAGCAGCATCTCACACCTTACCAATGCAAAAGCACATTGCGCACACATGCATACACACACTCACACAATTTTATAAATATGTATGTATGTATGCTTGAATGCACAAAAGCTCTTAGAAAAATATAAATTTGTCTTGTCATTCATTCCAATTTGAGCTTGATGCATGAGTGAGTGTTTGTATCACGTGTGTTCATGCATGCATAACAGTTTCATTTTTGTTGTTGCATGTATGTATGTTATTTGTAGCTAAAAACTAAACTGGCATCATTCATTCAAATCCATTTAATCAACACGCGAGCGAAGGCAGCGAGACAGACAAACCAACAAATAGATAAAGGGACAGAAGACTAAGAGGCAAGCAAAAGCTCGAAGGAATAGACGAAAGGACGTTGGTATTTACTTATACACTTTCGCTCAGCTTCATTCTAAATCATCATCTCATACTAACATACATATTTTTATTCGCTTTTAAGCAAAAAATTGTCGCTGGCTGACAATTGGGATGTGAATCTTAAACATCTTTTTGCCAGCGCATTTTTTCTTGTCTTCTCAAGCTTCATATGTGTCTTTTAGTCTGCGCTCAACTCCTGTCGCTTTCTAAGCCCAGTTCTCTTTCTTCTACCATTCCCCCTCTCTACTACCACTTCCCTTCTCATTTATTCACACACATCTTCAAGCTCATTTCGTTTATTGACTCGTTGCTCTGTTGTGTCCACTCGTCCTACTTTAACCCTTTACTCTCACATACGTTAATTTGGCCGCTTACAGACTTCAAATCTTAGTTTTATTTTTTTTACTTTATTCCATTTTTAAATTGTGTGTTTTTTCCTCCTTTTCTACTTATCATTGTCATCACCATTACCATTTGGTTGTGTATGAGTTAAGTTGATTTCCTCTTTTCCTTCGTTGTCTCCTGCTACTATTTTACGTATTGCATATTTTTCAGCGCTGACGCGTTTCCGTTGCACAGCTGACACATTTTTCTGGTTTGCCTTTTCTTTATTTTTATTTTTATGCAGTTCTTGCAATTTCATTTTGACGTAGAATAGCTACTTTACGGTTTTAAGTTATGGAAAATCTATCTAGCCAATTCCAAGGTTAAATGAGTCACAAGGTTTCGATAAGAATCCTGTCATGATGACGTTAATAGAGCAGTTCCCAGATTTGGTGTATTTCTCTGTAAATATTCCTAGAAAAAATCCAGATTATATAAAAACAAGTAAGGAAGCCTAAGTTCGAGTGCAATCGAACATTAGATACTCAGCTGTATGCTTTCATTGTTTGTTTGCGTTTGTTCGATATAGGGTGTATTTTATATGAAACGAGTGCTGCATAAACAGGGCGCAGCCACGCCCATTTTCAAAATTTATATCAATCATCCAAATAAGCATACAAATATTATTGTTAGTGCAAAATTTCATCCCTCTATGACTTTTAGTTACAAAGACTTCACGTTACAAATTCCAAAAGGGTGTTCCAGAAATATCTTTGTTAAAAAGTAGGCGTGGTCATAAACCGATTTCAATACATTTTTGCGTGTCTATTAACACATGTTATAAAAGTGTATAAACCAAGTTTCGTCATAATATCTCAATTATTTGTCGAGTTAAAGGCTAAGAAATCTCATATATCCCTTTGTCTAAAAAGAGGCGGTGCCACGCCCATTTTCCAAACTTTTTTATTTTTTGTTTCCGGTCTATTGTAAAACTCATGTCACAAAATTTCAATGAATTATCTTTATATTTCACATAGATATCGCTTAAAATGGTTTTATTAGGTCACTTTATAATACACATATATAAAAGTGGGCGCGGTCGTCAACCGATTTTGGTAATTTTTCGTCCACACATTTGGCTAAGTAAATATATCACGCGTACCAGATTTCATCGATATATCTTTAACGGTTTCTGAGTTATGGCTTATTAAACTTTCAATATTCGCTCCTTAATAAGTGGGCGTGGCACCGCCCATTTTCCAAAATTTTTGTAGTTTTTGTTTTATGTCCATAGTTGGACTCCTGCCACAAAATCTCAGTGATTGATCTTTATATTTGACAGAGATATCGCTTAAAATGTTTTTATTAGGCCCCCTTATATTTCCTATATATAAAAGTGGGCGTGGCCGTCAACCGATTTTGATAATTTTTCGCCAAAACATTTGACTAAGTAATTATATTACGCGTACCGAATTTCATCGATATATCTTCAACGGTTTCTGAGTTATGACTCATAAAACTTTCAATGTCTGCCCCTTAATAAGTGGGCGTGGCACCGCCCATATTCCAAAATTTTTGTGTTTTTTGTTTTATGTCCATAGTTGGACTCATGCGACAAAATTTCAATGATAGATCTTTATATTTGACAGAGATATCGCTTAAAATGGTTTTATTAGGTCACTTTATAATACACATATATAAAAGTGGGCGTGGCCGTAAACCGATTTTGATAATTTTTCGTCAAAACATTTGTCTATGTAAGCAAATTACGCGTACCAAATTTCATCGATATATCTTCAACGGTTTCTGAGTTATGACATATAAAACTTTCAATGTTTGACCCTTAATAAGTGGGCGTGGCACCGCCCATTTTCCAAAACTTCATCAAATTTCTTCATAAGGGCCCGAGCTCAATACGTGGGTAAAATTTTAAAACTCTAGCTATATTAGTGGCTGAGATACCAAATTTCCGATTTTTTCTATATAGGAAAAGTGGGCGTGGTCATGGTCCGATTTCGCCCATTTTCAATACCAACCGTCCCAGTCTCGATACCAACTTGCGTTCCAAATTTCATCAAAATATCTCAATTTTTGCGCGAGTTAGAGTGTTTACAGACGGACGGACGGACGGACGGACGGACAGACGGACGGACGGACGGACGGACGGACGGACGGACGGACGGACGGACATGGCTCAATCGATTTCTCTTTTCACCCTGATCATTTTGATATATATAAGTCTATATCTATCTCGATTATTTCATTCTGTTACAATCCACCGTTATGTGATTAAAACTATAATACTCTGTGTACTAGTACAGCTGAGTATAAAAAAAAATAATAAACCTTTACAGGACGTTAATCGTTCCAGTTCTCATGTCTTGTGAATGGATGAAGGTGCTCTGGCTCAGAAAGAACTTTTATCGAAGCAGCTAAAAGCAGCAGAAAAGGGAGACCTCCACTGCCTTGGGAAGATAAGGTTAAAACTGGCTCGCCCTCCCTTGGTATTTCCAATTGGCACCAGACAGCACGAAACAGACACGACTGGTGCGCTTTATTGGACCCGGCTAGAACCGTCTAGCCGGTTACGCGCCAATTAAGAAGAATAAGAACTATCGACTTAGCGCCGACTTCGAATGGAAATTGCTAATGAAGTTAAATTTAGTTAATGACCGAAATACGCTCGGAAGGATTTACTGCCAATGCCGGTGTGGCCTCTCACATGTTATGCGAGAATTTATCCACTGTTCCAATCATCGGCGGGACATAGCCCGCGAGCGCTTTCTCAGAAAAGTGCATCGCACTATGAGCGATGATGAAGTGCTCTTCAAATTGCATGTCCTAGAGGTAACGGAGGCTTCCCTATAGTTGATCTTGTTGCTCAAAAGGAGCGCTTTAATTCTGTCCATCAAGAGAGAGTTCGATATATTTTCTACGGGGATGGTTAACCGATGTATTCGTAGATAATATTACATTCAATTCAATTTAATTTTAATTAAATTAATTAAATTTAAATATGTAAATAAATTAAATTGAATAATATTACATCTCCTAAACGTTCAAGTCATACGTCAGTGATGTATTGTGGAACGAATTTCCGAATTTGATTCGGTTAAAAACCGTTTTCGGTTATGTGCCATCTACAGTGTCTTGTTTCGTTTTCCGTCATTCTGACGTCTCTTACGCCAGTGTTTCCAGCAAAGCACGCAGTTTAACCAGAAGACATTTAAATGCTGATTTTTCTAGCTTTCCGTTACAGTAGCGGCTCCGCCTTTACATTGCAATGTCTACCGCAAGTAATGCTGCCGCCCGAGCTTTTCGCCAGAAAATCTTCTGTCGCATTTGCTGCGCATTTCTTCTTATTTTCTTTTTGCTCACATTAAATTCAAACTTTTACACCTGACGTCATCAGTATCATGATTATAATCATCATTATCATCAGCATTTCTAACAAAACTAAATCATGTTTGCATTTAGCCTCTCTTCTTCTCCCTTTTTCTTTCTCATCTACACTCTTCACGCGATTGCAATCCCTGCTTACCTTTCAATGTATGCAGTACTAAAACCCAATTCGAACACGTACAATTTCTTTGCTCGTCGGTATCGAAATGTAAATTTGTATAAATTTCACAAGACAAACGATGTGATCTGAGAAATGTGATGAGTAATGTGCATGGAAAAGGAAAAAAAAAAAAATTAAGCAGAATAAAATCCAAAAGAACGAAATCAAAAAGAAAGAAATAAGCGTAAAAAATTGGAGGTGCAAAAAATCAAAGCTCATCTCCCTTTTGCAAATATACGGAATTAGAAACGAATGTCATGTTCGATGAAATGGACATTATTAGGTCAGTGAGATAAGAGAGATTGAAGATTTGAAGGATTGTAAATAGTAGCAGGTGGCTTATTGATGTTTGTACTTGGCAAATGAAATGCTAAAGCAACAGCGTAGAGTTAAAGAGAAATGAATGAATGAGAATGAATGTGTGCAAACAAAGTTTTTTTTTAGCTATTTTAAGAAATAGATTTTAAGCAAGTATTTGCTTAATAAAGATGAATCAGTTTGCCGTAAAAGATATAGGAAGCGTCAGAACTCAGTGTACTTGGGTGGTTACTATGAACACCCAATCTTAAATGGGATGGCTATTAAGCGTTCGCTGACGTAGAAAAAAAGCGCGGCGTTATTCTAGAGAAGAAACTAAACTGGAACTGGTGAATGCTATGGAACGATCCAGAGAGGTCACTTTAGCATGCCACTGTTTCATTTTAGATACCTCTAAAACTCATCAGGCCACTTTTCCAGGCGCGTGATTCGAACTTGCGCGCTCCGCAATACAAAGCTTAACCACTAAGCTGATAGGAATTTTGTTAGTTTCTATACCTTGTATTACCTAGACAGAATGTTCCATCTGCTGAGGAGAGGGCTGATACATATACTGTGTCCAGGGCAGCGTTGCCGTTTTAAATTCCTGAGATTACCCAAAAAAATATTCAAATTACCCAAAATTGCCCAAAATTCCCCATACAAATTTTCAAATTGCCATACCCGACAATATTTCAAAAATTTTGATATCCTCGACATTTTATACATCTTGTATTTATCTTATTTTTTGCATAAAAACAAACCTTTTGTCCGCCAAATTTCCGTCACTTTAACGTCGATTTTATGTGGAATTGGAAAGGGTATTTTATCTTCTCAAAATGAAATGAAATAGCATAAAACTCAAGACGGTAATGGTGGAGATATTGACAGATTAGTAATCCTCCTTTTCTTCTTAGCTCGAAAACTGAAATTTCAAAATATCTCGAAAAGTCTTCTAATTTTGAACCATTTGATTACATATTTGGAATCAGCAGGAATACATAGGAATCAAATGTCGGGGATATTTTTTTGTCGGTAGTTTGTATTTTTAAATTCATGTGCATATATGTATGTATATTTGTGGTTAAAAAAAGTTATAAAGAAACATAAAACAAGTAAGAGAGAAATGAAGCATTAAATAGTCCGATTTTCTTTAATTTATAGGTACCTTCAATTATGTGGGTTGGTTATGCAAATATTTATAAAAAAATATTGTAATGATCTTAGCAATTTAAGTGGAGAAGTTTTACCCCAAAATGTATGGTTGGTTGTAGGGGAGCTATATGTTATAATGGTCCAATTTGGCCGATTCCGACAAATGATCAGCGTATCTTAACAACTGAGGAACTAGCTCATGATTCTGATAATATCGGTATATATTTTGGTGGGTCTAAGTTTTCTCCTTTTGGAACTTTCGACAAACCTGTTTTGGCTCAATGTTATAATATCATTTCATGTTCATAAAAGGTATAAAATTGCTTATTTTTTCCTAGCAAACTTCTTACTTTAATAGGCTTATGAAATTTGCTTGTACATACATGTTCGACCAGCCGGTAATTCAAGATTAAATAAATGCTGCAAAAATTCATGCAGACTTTCGCACAATGCGAATGTAATAGAAACTCATGAAAATTATTAATTTTTTTATAGGTATTATTATTCATATAAAACTATTAAAAGGTGAATTCCCCAAATCATAGCACTCCCCAAAAATTACCCAAATATTAAAAAATTCCCCAAATTTGGGGAATTACCCACAAAACGGCAACGCTAGTCCAGGGAGTCCATAACAGCCTTCAAAAAGATGTGTTTTTAAAGGATCGATTTGTGTTAAAAAAGATACCTAACATAAATTCTTTGAAGACAAGTTTTCACTCCTTACCCAACTAGCCTTTAGAGTAAGTATCTTTAGGTTGAGAGAAGCTGTTTGGATTTGAAAGTAGACTAGTAAGTAATTACTTTAAGGTCTTGAGGAGGAAATATGCCACTTTTATCAGTCCGAAATCCTTCGGATTATTCTAAGATATTCCTGCTATATGCTTTTTGTGGTTTCCGATGTAAACAGCAATAATCTTCTAACGATTAGAAACCGAACCTCCTTTCGAACTCTCTAACCTTCAACAAAATGCAGAAAAGGTTGTTATATTATTTCTGTTATCAGTGTTTTGAATTTCTCTCTTCTGGTCCTTGGAATTTCTCTATTGGAGCATTCCATGGAAAATGGTAAATTTGTCCCGTACAAACATTGCGATTTCTCACACATATACTACTTTTTCAAATGCAAGCTTCTGGTTTTTGTTTAGAAATTAGCCACACAATACTGATGTACTAGAAATTTTGTTTAATAACCTTTTGGTTTGTCTGTGAATTGTAAAGATTTATAGCATTTGTCCCGTACAAACAATGTAAAAGATTACATTACAGCATTTTTAATTCTTTTGGAATAACCTTATTTCTAATATTTTTGTTGTTTGAGTAAACCACATTTACTTTTTTATTTTTTTCTAATACAATTAATTTGCCAAAAATTGCTCCTGGTTCGCATAAACCAAGGATCATGGTAGACCAACCCTGTCCCGTACAAACACACAACTTTCTTAAGATTTTTCATACATACACGAATATTTCAAAAGCAAGTTTCTGCTTTTAATAGGAGTATTATCAAACAATAATAATACACCAGATATTCTGTTGGTTAACATTTTGGTGTGCCATTAATTCAAATGCAAAACTGTAAAAATTCGTACAATTTGTCCCGTACAAACCATGGAATGCTCGATTACGGATTTATCGACCTTGGATATCTAACTTGTGGATTTATTGGCCTTTGGATCTTGTCCTGGCATGTCATTGGATTTATCGGTCTTTGCATTTCTGACTTTTGAGTTTATCGGTCTTAGGATATTTTGTCTTTTTTAAATTTATCGGTTTTTGAATTTCTGTCTCATGGATTTATCGGTCTTCGGATTCCATCATATGGATTTATCGGTCTTTCGATTTCTGTCTTTTGAGTTTATCCGTCTTTGGATTTATGTCTTATGGATTTATTGGTCTTCGGATTTCATCATATGGACTCATTGGTCTTTGGATATCTGCCTTTTGAATTTATCGGTCTTTGAATATCTGTGCTTTGAATTTCTCGGTCTCTGGAGTTCTGTTTCCTGAATTTATCGTCTTTGGATTTCTGTATCATGGATTTATCGGTCTTCGGATTTCATCATATGGACTCATTGGTCTTTGGATATCTGCCTTTTGAATTTATCGGTCTTTGAATATCTGTCCTTTTAATTTCTCGGTATCTGGATTTCTGTCTCTTGAATTTATCGGTCTTTGGATTTCTGTCTCCTGAATTTATCGGTCTTTGGAATTCTGTATCTTGAATTTTTCGGTCTTCGGATTTCATCATATGGACTCATTGGTCTTTGAATATATGCCTTTTGAATTTATCGGTCTTTGAATATCTGTCCTTTGAATTTCTCGGTCTCTCGATTTCTGTCTCTTGAATTTATCGGTCTTTGAATGTCGATCTCATGGATTTATCGGTCCTCGGATTTCATCATATGGACTCCTTGGCCTTTGGATATCTGCCTTTTGAATTTATCGGTCTTTGAATATCTCTTCTTTGAATTTCTCGGTCTCTAGATTTCTGTCTCTTGAATTTATCGGTCTTTGGATTTCTGTCTTTTGAATTTATCGGTCTTTGGATTTCTATCTCAGAGATTTATCGGTATTCGGATTTCTGTCTTTTGAATTTAGATTTCTGTCTCAGCGATTTATAGGTATTTGGATTTCTGTCTCTTGAATTTATCGGTCTTTGGATTTCTGTCTCAGGGATTTATCGGTCTTTGGATATTTGCCTTATGGATTTATCGGTCTTCGGAGTTTTTATCTTTTGAATTTATCGGTTTATGAATTTCTATCTCATGAATTTATCGGTATTCGGAATTTTTATCTTTTGAATTCATCAGTCTTATGAATTTTCTGTTATCGGTATTTTGGATTTCTGTTATCGGAATTTCTATTTCAGAATCGGTCTAAGAAAAGCGGAAGTGTTATTTGCTCGTATATCATTCATATATTTAGAAGCACATTTTAAAACACTTTTTACCGTTTGATAGACAATACATCCGATCCCATTAACCTGGTTAGATTGATAGGGATATATTGAACTATTTTCACTCCGTTTTTTTTAACCTCTAAGCATCTGGTGGCCATAAGTCCAAACTATAACGAAACCCACAATTTTTACTACTTTTCTGCCAAAACACTTTCCATTTCCAATACCACATCTGCTGTCATTTATTAAGCTTAACTTTAACGCTAATGCCATTTTCTCTCTTTCACAATCATCACTTCCTTTTAAGTATACAGCCATAAAATTGGTACACACTCATCTCATATCCATTGAATATTCGTATACACTCCAACTCTAATGTAAATGCGTCATCGCCAGACAATCAAAAAGTCCTGCTCAAGCGTGGACGACATACTCCTATTTAGATATGCGCATATGTGACTAACAAAATAATGGAATCGATTAAAATTCCCCAAAGGTTAAATGCCGGCAGCGCAACCAAACAAAAACAAAAGAACAACAACAACAAAGGCCTCAGTGATTTTTAGGTGTTCTTTTAAAACAAATGGTTAATGATGTTGAAACGCCATTAAAATGGCGCAATAAAAATTATCACCTATGCTTGAATGTGGCATGTGGCATGTGACATCAAACTAGCATGCAACAATACAACAACAACAACACCAAAAATAAATACGAAAAATCATAAACAATCAATGACTGAGTATTTAATTTCAAATGCGTGAAGCTGTTGAAAGGTGTGCTGTGCTGTGTTGTGTGTTGTTGTTGTTGTTGCTGCTGCAGCGCTTGATGTGCATCAGCTTATTTTCATACGCTGCTCTACTGCTTGTCATACTTCTACTTCTATATCTACTTCTACTTTTATATCTACTTCTACTTCCCCTTCTTATCTTCTTCTCTTTTCTACTTTAGTGACTAATTGAAAGATATATGATAATTGTTTATTGGTGACACGGCACGGCGCTGTTTGCTACAAGGGTCACATGAGTGTAAAGCGGCAAGCAAGCAAGCACCGATCGATGTAAATTGTTTTAACCGCTGATTTTTAGGCAGCTCCAGCACACTTTTCTAGGCAGGACTCGAGGGCGCACTGGAGTGTAGCTTTGTGCTGATATGTAGAGTGGAGGAGCGCATATTCATTAGTGCCACAACATATAAATGTCAATAGTAGAGACTTGCAACATCAATCAGTGTGGCATTATTATTTTGCTTCACTCTGACACTTGTACTATGTTCTATGCGAGGAACTTATACAAAAATATATATGTATGAAATTGTGTCGCTTTGCCTCTTGATTTGAATATAAAATTTGTTAGCGCATTCAATGACACTTTGATAGAATGTTTGGTGGCAGTGAGGGCTAAACACTCTGCCAAACATAAACCAGCAAGCACTTAGCTTTGCTTGAAATTGAAGTCTTCATACAAAGCAAAGGTATCTCGGTGTTCAAACGGAATTTCTCTATACAAATTCTCCCATGTTTGGGCTTCTAGATTTCAAAAGTGTATAAATTGTTGGTATTGGCCCTTCATGGTTCAAAAAGTAGAAGAAAAAAACTATTTAAAGTCCACTTAACTCTTAGGGAAATGCACAAAAATAGAGACAGAACCTAAATGGACTAAACCAGGCATCGGCAGGCCATAGCATTAGGGATGGGTATTATTCAAGAATTGAATAATTGATAATGTGAACAAATTTTTGTTATTCATTCAGATAGTTTTGGATAATTCTTTTTTTTTCGGATATATAGTTTTTATTGTATCATTCTTGGAGAATATGACAATTTTTATAAAAGCTCAACCTTTTGAATAATGATTAAATTTTTATTCACGTTATTCAATTATTCTTGATAGTCATGCAAGAAGTGATTTTTCGTATACTTTCCCAAATTCGAACCGAATATTTTGCCGAATCTTAACCGAATATTTTTTCGAATACCTTTCCGAATACTCTACCGAATCCGAAACCGAACCAGAATATTTAACCGAATATTTTTTCGAATATGAAACCGAACCCGAATACTTAACCGAATATTTTTCCGAATACTTTTCCGAATCTGCACAGAAAGAACAAACAGTTTCCTGTCTTTGTTTTAGTGTCCCTTGGTATTGATATATGTAAATATTTAGGAAGATGGAATTCAAATGAGCAACGTCTCAACGTCTTCAGTTGCTGTTGTTTAAATTGTATTGTATAAGAGGCAACAACAGTTTTGGATAATGTAGTTTTGGAGCTGAAAGCCAAAGCCATTGCTTGACTATCTGTGTATCCCTGAACTGCAATTTCTATGCTGAATAATTTCACATGGAATATTCTGGCTGTTTACGGAAGATGAAAAGAGCGTGAGTCTATTGATGAGCGAGTCGGAGATGTTTTATTCGTTTGCTCGATGGTTCAAATATCTCGAATGCTCCCGATGGTTTTCATTCATATACAATCAAAGGAATTGCTAAAAGATCTTTGAGTTGCCGCCGCTTTAAAGCAGTTCGGAAACATATCGAGCGCGCCCATCATTATTCGAAACAATCTCCGACTCGGAATAAATGCAAAGCTAACTCGATTGTGTAGTCGAGGAGCGAATCAACCTTCAACTCGATTGTGATTTTGCAACGATGGCGATTCTTCCGATTGTCTAAACATCTTGGACTCGCCCGTCACTAACTAGGTTCACTTTGAATATTTCTGTGTAGATTGAGTTAGATATTGTTCCTGCAAGAAATGCAGTAAATTTATTTTAAAACTCACTAGGCAGACCTGCATCGCAGAAACGCTCGCCCTACTTCAACTTTGCTGCCATTTGCATTTGCTTCTACTATGCAATGTCTGCTTTCTCTTCCTAATCTTCATCATCTTGTTTGCCGTTGCTTAATATGCTTACCCTAAAATGAATTTGACGACTGTTGTCAGTTAGCCTAGATTTTTCGCTGCATTTCTGCCACAACGATAACCAATTAAATGGTATTGAAGTTACAGCAACAGCAGCAACACTTTTGGGGGCAAAACCGTCAAGGTGTTAATCGAATTACGACCCGACATGAGAGCAACAAACAGACAGACATACGAGTACGCGACAGGAACTTACGCAAGGAACAAGCATGAATACATTGAATGGAACATATAGACACTTAAGTGTATGCATGTATATACGCGTGTACACTTACATATTTTACATGGACAATTTTCACACTTTGCAAGCAAACAAGAGGCAGGAACCGACTGAATTGCTGCGGGGCAACATATAGTGTGTGCGAGTTTGAAGCGCACAGACACACACAACTCGAACGAACCAAAAATAAAGCAAGAAACTGGGGCGAAAAAGGGCAATAGAGTAGCGATAACGAGCAGTGATGGGAAAATAGGCTACATGTAGGGAAATTCGACCTCAAATGTTCAGTGTAGGGAAAAAAGGACAGATTTTCAAAAGTTAGCTAAATGTAGGGAATTTTTGAAGTTAAAAATTTTCGTTTCCTTTGCAACGAATTAATTTTTTCTAAGAACCTAAAATTTTTTAATAACTACAAATAAAATGTTTCTGCATGCTTGAATGCAATATTTCATAGCCATGGGTAATGGCGCAATTTTTTTGGCGCTGATACAATAACACCAGCGCCAACTGTGGCGCTAGCGCACGGTTCTGGCGCAATAACACTTTTAGCGCAATTGCTATGGAATAATCGATAAATAACACTTGTTCGCTTCTTACTGTCTAATATCCCCGTTTTATTTCTTTTGGCGCAATTCTGATTACATACACGTGGTCACAATAATTGTGCCACAATTAAATTTAGTTTTAAAAATCATTTGCGTATATTTGTTAAAATATGCTGGAGTCTTCGTTTTGCTGCATCTTCATTATTATTATTAAAAAGAAAAATTCCGGGTCCGGGCGCATTATATCGAAATTTCCCCTTACCATTTGCCATGCGTAATAAAAATATACTATATGCTAATAAATATTTTATTTAATTTGTTTTGTATTGTATTTTACTCTCCTATTTACAGATAATGTCTATTTTGTCTTCTTTCATTATGGAAGTTAAGTAGCGACACCCTTTCGTATTAGCGATGGTTCGGTGTTGGCGTTAGGATACACACATAATTGTGGTGGCCCAATTTTACACTAGCGCTATATTGGAGCCGGTGCTAGTGTTAGCGCACGAAATTGAGTCGGTTTTATATTGCAATATTGAGTTGGCGCTATATTGAGTTGGCGCATTTTCCAAATCGGAGTTAGCGCAATAGCGCCAGGGTTGGCGCTAGCGAAATTGCGCCGCGCAGCGCAGTGTTACCCATGCCTAATATTTCATAATTGTACTTTGTTCTGATCTGGCAATATATTCTTTTACCTGCTTACAGGGCCTCGGAGCAAAATTTTTTTTTTCGTCAGCTTCGCTCACACAAAACCCCTAATCCAGGGTGTTATGCGTTTCCGTACCCATTAGATGGTTTGCAGTTAGGGGTAACCGACACTTTTTCAAGCCAAAAAGCCATTAATACATGAAATTTATTTGGAGTCAACTAAAATATTTTATAAGCTGACTCAAAATTTTATTAAAAAAACGAAATAAGGATTGATTAGGTCACGTGGCTTTTTGAATAAAAACTTTATTTGCATCAATTTTGTGTGTGTTTATTTCAATATAGAGAAAATACGACGTAGGGAAATATGTAGGGAAAAATTTTGTTAGCGTAGGGAAAAGTAGGGAATTTTTTGGCATGCCGTAGGGATTTTTGGTCCAAGAATATTGGCATCACTGATAGCAAGTTGGTGGCGACGAGTGATGCATTTAATGCGCGAATAGCGAGCAGCAGTGATGAAGATGGCAACAAGGATGCTGTGGCGAAAAATTTAACGGAGTAAGGGGGTCCATGCGCTGCAGCTGGAGGCATGAAAACTTCACCAGAGTTAGTAGGTATCTATGGTTGACTGCAATTTTCGTAAGCGACGAAAATTTCCATATTTTCGCAAAAGCGCGCATACATGAACGCACAAAACAGCGAGAAGTAAAGAAGAAAATCAAAATTTGTACAGCCTTAGGTGCGTTGGTAGACACCTTTTCATACATATATTTATGCAAAAAATGCTCATTTATATGCATATTTAGCTCATAGACAATCATTTATCGCTGGGCATGCACATCTGTATCCTTTCGCTGGTATCTACTTGCCAAACACACTGCAAAACTCATCTCAAAAAGTTGCATTGGAGATATTGCACTTTTTCATAGACATTTTGTGACGCTGTGGCGAGTGTTTTTGTTGTTATTTTCAAGCAACATAGGGCATGTATGTGTTTGAATATCGACTCAATAATAATCGTCACTCTAAATATGGATTTCGATATCTTTTTGCTTTCTGTCTTTCCCAGAGAAGGCAGCTAGTCAACAATAAATGAACTTAGCTACCAATAATGATTCCTTTCCCTTTCAAAGCAACCATAAAACATCTCGGACTCGTCCATCCCTAATTGGAATACCGTTCGACAGTAAATAATTGCAAGAACATCTCGATTGTGTAGTCGAGGAGCGAGTTAACTTTTAATTCGACTGTGTTTTTGTAACGATGTCCATTCTCTCTATTGTTTCAACATCTTGGACTCACCCATCAAGTATATATGGTGAATTCAGATCCCCATCGACTGCAGTTGGAAACCAATTAAACGTCAGAAGACCAGCAGGACATCATTTTATTCAACCTAATCCATTTTCTACTCTACTTCTCATGGTAATAAGTACATTCCTTAAAAAACTCACTATCGATTAGCTGCACAAACTATTGACATCTCTAGCTGCAGTTAGCACTTAAAATAGACGACACTGTCTCACACACATATAAACAACAACAAACAAGCGGCGAAAAATGTCGAAAGCACAGAGAAACCGTCATCAAATGCTCTGCTCGCAAACGCATGTGATGGGGCGTAAATTGAAACTCGTTAGTGTCAGCATTTTGCCAATTTTGTGGGCGTTGCGGTTCTGTTTTGGGAATTACAAGGCGCGCATATACGTAAAGGACGAAAGCGAAAATCTGTATATGAGAGTTCAGCGATGTGATGGTTAAAATGGCGCATTTTATGTGCATTTGCGTTTGATGGCGTGAGCAAAATATTTAGTTGCGGCAATGCTAAATTTTGATTTGGTGGTATGTACTATTTTTTTGTGTGATTTTCTTTTTTTAGGAGTCTTAGTTCTTAGGCGTTTGAGTTTTGTTAAAATTGGAGACATATTTTACTAGTTAAACAACAAAGAAAAGAAGAAAGAATAAATTCAGATAACATAAAATTTAAAGTTAAGATGAAGAAGGAAATTAAAAGAGGTATAACAAGTAAGGAAGCCTAAGTTCGAGTGGAATCGAACATTAGATACTCAGCTGTATGCTTTCATTGTTTGTTTGCGTTTGTTCGATATAGGGTGTATTTTATATGAAACGAGTGCTGCATAAACAGGGCGCAGCCACGCCCATTTTCAAAATTTGTATCAATCATCCAAATAAGCATATAAATATTATTGTTAGTGCAAAATTGCGTCCCTCTATGACTTTTATTTACAAAGACTTCACGTTACAAATTCCAAAAGGGTGTTCCAGAAATATCTTTGTTAAAAAGTAGGCGTGGTTATAAACCGATTTCAATACATTTTTGCGTGTCTATTAACACAAGTTATAAAAGTGTATAAACCAAGTTTCGTCATAATATCTCAGTTATTTGTCGAGTAATAGGCTCGTAGATTCATTTGTATAAAAAGAGGCGGTGCCACGCCCATTTTCCAAACTTTTTTTATTTTTTGTTTCCGGTCTATTGTAGAACTCATGTCACAAAATTTTAACGAATTATCTTTATATTTCACAGAGATATCGCTTAAAATGGTTTTATTAGGTCACTTTATAATACTCATATATTAAAGTGGGCGTGGCCGTCAACCGATTTTGATAGTTTTTCGCCAAAACATTTGTCTAAGTAAGCAAATTACGCATACCAAATTTCATCGATATATCTTAAACGGTTTCTGAGTTATGACATATAAAACTTTCAATGTTTGACCCTTAATAAGTGGGCGTGGCACCGCCCATTTTCCAAAACTTCATCAAATTTCTTCATAAGGGCCTGAGCTCAATACGTGGGTAAAATTTTATCACTCTAGCTATATTAGTGGCTGAGATACCAAATTTCCGATTTTTTCTATATAGGAAAAGTGGGCGTGGTCATGGTCCGATTTCGCCCATTTTCAATACCAACCGTCCCAGTCTCGATACCAACTTGCATTTCAAATCTCATCAAAATATCTCAATTTTTACGCGAGTTAGAGTGCGTACGGACGGACGGACGGACGGGCATGGCTCAATCGATTTCTCTTTTCACCCTGATCATTTTGATATATATAAGTCTATATCTATCTCGATTATTTCATTCTGTTACAATCCACCGTTATGTGATTAAAACTATAATACTCTGTGTACTAGTACAGCTGAGTATAAATAAAAAGAATAGCAAGAATAGGCAAAGTTAAGAAGAAGATAGTGATGAGATTATCAATGAGAGATCAACAAGAAGAAGAAGAAGGGAAGAATAAGAAGAAGAAGAAGGGAAGAAGAGGAAGAGAAGGAGATGAGGAATGATTATTGATGAACGATGCATAATTCATGATGAATTATGAATGAAGAATGTTGCATGACGAATGATGAATAATGAATGATGAATGATGAGTGATGAATGATGAATGATGCATGAAGAATAATGAACGAAGAATGATGATGGATTCACGATGAATGGCGAATTATGAATGATGAATAATGAATAAGAATGATGAATGTTGAATGATGAATAATGAATAATTAGTAAGAATGATGAATTTTGAATGATGAATTATGAATAATTAGTAAGAATGATGAATGTTGAATGATGAATGATAAATAATGATTAATAAGCAATGAATGATTAATGATGAATAACAGTGATGAATGATGAATGGCGAATTATGAATGATGAATAATGAATAATTAGTAAGATGCATAATTAATTATGAATTATGAATGAAGAATGTTGCATGACGAATAATGAATAATGAATGATGAATGATGAAAGATGCAGGAAGATTAATGAACGAAGAGTGATGATTGATTCACGATGAATGGCGAATTATGAATGATAAATAATGAATAATTAGTAAGAATGATGAATGTTAAATGATGAATGATAAATAATGAATAATGAATAATTAATGATGAATAATAGTGATGAATGTTGAATGGCGAATTATGAATGATGAATAATGAATAATTAGTAAGAGTGATGAATGATTCACGATGAATGATGAATGATTAATAATGAATTATTAATAATGAATTATTAATAATGAATAATTAGTAAGAATAATGAATAATGACTAATGAATGAGGAATGCTGATGATTTCTTTAAAGAGTATAACATAATTTTCAATTAACTAGTTGTTTACATTGTAGCAGACTGTGATTTCTTTTTCATTGAAAAATTCACCCCTTAAGAGGCTTGAAAAAAATTTTAATAATTTTTAACCGTTGCAAATATGTATGATTTCTGTGGTCAAATCTTATCCTATTCACAATACTTAATTTCTTACTATTTTATTTTCATAATATTTCTTCTTTCTTCTTCTTATCTCCAAATTGAAAATACAACTTAACCAATAAATACTGGCCACTATCGCACAAAACTCTCAAAAAATAGTGCCTCCAAATTCGATCATTTAATTTCTCATTTATTTCTTTAAAAAAGATAAGCTTTTTCTATACTCTCTAAATAATCCCGTGGCCGCTGTGGTGCAGTGGGTAGAGTGCTCGCCTGCTATGCCAGAGGTCTCGGGTTCAAACCACGGTCCGAGCCAAACAAATTTTTCTAATTAGTAAAAATCCAATTATTGGGTTTTTTAAGAGCAGCGGTCACCTCTCGGCAGTGGGCGGCATACCCTCCGAGAGTATTTCTGCCATGAAAAAGCTTCTCACAAAAAACGCATTCGCCGTTCGGAGCCGGCATAAAACTGTAGGTCCACCCAATTAGTAGGAAAAACAAAAAGGAGCACACCTCGAATTGGGAGAGAAGCTCGGCCATAAAACTCGTCAGAGTTATAATAGCGCCATTGTATTATATTATATTACTAAATAATCCCACAAATACTAGCAAATTATGTAGTAAATTAGTTATAACTTTTTGTGGTGCTTAAGCGCTTTCACTTTAACTCTTATCTTTTGTCCCTCCGTCTTACCCTCGCCACTCTTCGCCGTCATTCACCTAGTCTTAATTTACTTATCAAAATACCGCCCTTTAACGTAAAAACTTTTTCGCAATAAATTACATTTGTTAATTAGGCCAAAGCAAAACTAACTTAAGTACATACATACATGGATAATCTTTCCCTTACACTTCAACCAGCAAACAAACAGTTAAATGTGCCACAACAATAAAAAAAGTACTTGAATGTTGCATGCTTCGGTAACTTTTGTCGCAACTGATTTATCCAAAATGCAATGCAAACTTCGAACCCCCATGAGCCACGCCCATGAGGAGCAGCGGAACGGCAGTGTAAGTACTCTGAAGTAGGAAATCCTATGGGAATGTATGTTTGTTTGTTATTGTCCATCAAGTTATAACTACGCCCCCCCCCCCCATTTTAACTACTTTTCGAAATAGTAGGTAGTTATAAATGTAGTTAGTTTGTGTTTGTTAGCTCACTGTTTGTTGCTGTTGTAACGGTGGTGATTTGCTGCTTGCACTCGGAAATACTAATAAATCGCCGCAAGGCAAGTAAGTTGTCAGTTGCCAACAATAAGACACAAACGAAAAGAAGTGATGGCACAACCAACAGTTCAACCAACTAACTGTCAGTTACTCAACAATTGGAGCATGTTGGTATGGTTTGAATGGTTGATAGAGGGGAAGAAGTTTGAAGGAGAGGATGTCCTGCTGCCCTTTTGGTTTTGCATGATTTTCAACGACAATCGATGTGAGCCTGGATTTACACGTTAATATATTTAATTGAGGCAACGGAATTAATTATACAAATTGAAGTTAAGTGATTATGTTTAGAATGTAAATTAAAAAAAAATTAGTTAAAGAGATGTTTTCGAAAAAAAAAAAAAAATTAAAGGTGATAGTCAGCGCCAAAGCCTTTGATACGATTGTACTTTAATACAGATGCATGTTGAATGATAAAAATAATTGATAAATGATGAATGAGGAAAAACAAATGATGAATGATGAGTGACGAATGAAGAATTATGAATTATAAATAACGAATAATTAATGATAAACGATGAATGATGAATTGTGAATGATGAATTATGAATTATGAATGATGAATCTTGAACGATAAATGATGAAAGATAAATGATGAAAGGTAAATGATGAATTTTATATGATGAATGATGAATAATGAATAATGAATGATAAATTATGAATGATGGGTAATGAACGAGGAAGGATAAATGATAAATGATGAGTGACGAATGACGAATTATGAATGATTAATGATAAGCGATGAATGATGAATTGTGAATTACGAATGATGAATTATGAATTATGAATGTTGAACGATAAATGATGAAAGATAAATGATGAATGATGAATAATGAATGATAAATGATCAATGATGGGTGATGAACGAGGACGGATAAATGATGAATGATGAGTAACGAATGACGAGTGAATAATGATGAATGAAGAATGATGCATTACAAATGCTTACGGATTTTTTAACGTATGAAATTATCTATAATTCAGCCATAATATGGGTACTGTGTTTGCTTTCTCGCATTTACTATAATTGCAAAAGTACTTAAATACTATGTACCTACTATTTGTTAAGGTTCTAAGCTTCAATTATTTCACTCAAACCATTTCCCTCCTAAATTATTTTGCTTACCAAAACTTAGCTTAACTTTTTATCTTGACTTTAAACAACAACTACAGTTCGTCGATAAATGCATAAATATACCACCATCACCAACCGCCTCCATCGATTGATATTCAGCAACACCAACACCTATTCAGTCAAATTTAATTTGCAGTTGTCGCCGTGGCAATGACAATTATCACCATTTTATTAGCAGCAACAGTGGTGAACAAAAAAATGGTGAAAGTTATGCTTTTTGCCACACCAATGATGACAGTTGCCAACAACAGCAATTAACAATCAAGTAATTGTATGTATATGTCTGTATATTTAAGTATGATGAATCAAGGTAGCTAAAAGAAGAACAACTACCAAAACAATAACAACAACAACATTAAATATAATATAATATAATACAATGGCGCTATTATAACTCTGACGAGTTTTATGGCCGAGCTTCTCTCCCAATTCGAGGTGTGCTCCTTTTTTGTTTTTCCTACTAATTGGGTGGACCTACAGTTTTATGCCGGCTCCGAACGGCGAATGCATTTTTTGTGAGAAGCTTTTTCATGGCAGAAATACTCTCGGAGGGTATGCCGCCCACTGCCGAGAGGTGACCGCTGCTCTTAAAAAACCCAATAATTGGATTTTTACTAATTAGAAAAATTTGTTTGGCTCGGACCGTGGTTTGAACCCGAGACCTCTGGCATAGCAGGCGAGCACTCTACCCACTGCACCACAGCGGCCACAACAATAAATGAAACAATAATAAAACTGAAAGAGAAATACTAGCTCATCAACAGCATTGAAGGCGTTGTGTAGAGCAAACACTTACACTGCAGCGTTAAATGTTGACGAAGAATTCGAATGAATTCATGAATTGTGATTGTTTGTTGTTGTAGCTGGTGTTTTTGTTGTTGCAAATATGCATTATTTGTTGTGCCTTTTTCTTGCATGTATTAACTTTACTCTACACTCTGCTGCTGCGCAATTGTTGAGCAACAAACTTTGACAACTGGCCACCCACCAAGTAGATTCAGTTATTGGCATATACATACATATGTATGTAATCATGTATATATATTTATATATGTATGCTTTCCACGCTTTACTTTACAATTCAAACGCATTTCGCATATGTTCCTTTCCATTTTACGTATGTAGAGAAAATCATCAACCGTCAACTGCCTTTGGCAACATCATATTTGCAACTTTGCTGCGCGCGGATGTATAGCAACATGTTTATATGTTTCTGTAGGGGTTTATTGGTATACACCCACCAAAAAATCTAAGCCTTATTTAAGAATTAAAACATTAGCCTTTAAGGCTTTTGAAATTAGGCCGGAAAACTATAAGGGTAGCAAATTTTTATAGCGTAAGGCCTAAAATAAGGCTGATTTTCCTGTGTTGATGTCATCAGGCCATAAGGAGTAGGCACTGTCTCTCTGAGAGCACACCTTATTCCAAAGGCTTATCCGCCATGCAAAATAGGGCCTAGATAAGTATTAGAAAATTAGGAACAGAAAGAGTGAGTGCATAACAGAAGCAGCGCTGCCAGCGTACTCCTTTGTTAGACCTGATTTTTCAACAATAAGCCAAACTTTTTTGCAGGGTATGTATTGCTATGGCATGCAAAATTCCATATGTATTATATATGTATATGTATATGTATATGTTAATCTACGTCACTTTATCACTCAATAACTAGTGAGCAAAATTTCTAGTTCCGAACTAGCGAAAAGGTGTCAAAAGGGAACTAGATCAATTGTAGTTAGACCCTAACCAGTTCTGAAGGAGTGAATTGAGTGACCATTATGAGACACACTTTGATTTGTATGCAATTTCGAAGTGACAAAGATTCTATGAAAATTTTTCGTTAGTTCAATTGCCGTCGGCTTTGTATATTTCTGCAATTCTCAGACGTTTAGTGAAGCATTTTATATAAAGAGTTTTCTATTTGCATCTTGTATGAAATGAAATGTTCCCCTAATTATGCTTTTCCGATCCCTCAGGCTTATTTTTAACTTTTTTTATTTTATTACTTTTTAAATATTATTGTAAATTTTTATTAAATAAATAAATAAAAAAATATTAGTTAAAAAAAAAAAATTAAAAAAAAGTATATCATCCACCTTGACACCGACAGGATTCGAACCCGCGCCGCTCAGATTGAAAGGCACATGCGTTAGCTAGTCGACCATCGCGCCACTTGCATGAAGTGTGTCAAAGGCTGCACTTAAGCGGCAGATGTAAAACTGTAGAATTTTTAGGTACTTGTAGCTAGTTCAGAACTATCGAAATTGTGCCAATAAACGAACTACTGAAAACTGTAGAATTTAGCACTAGTTCGGAACTATCGAAAATGTACTGTAGAGGGTGACAATTGACACCGCCTAGGATATCGCCGTGTTAAATTCGCCAGTTGATAACATGCAAAAGAGATTTAGCTCGCACTAGTAGTGGCGATAAATGCACTAGAAGCGACCTAGTTCGGAACTAGAGATTTTCCCTACAGGGATATAACTTTAATTGCATCCATGCTACAGCATATTTGCCTGCTGTTGGTCGCGTTGTGCGGTCGTTTCCAATTGTCACTTTGCCTCATTTTCACTTAAATGTTGTCGTTGATGTCCGTCGTCGTCGTCGTCATCGCTGTCGTTTTGCATTGCAACATGCATGGGCTACAGCAGCAACAGCCAGCCGTAGAAGCAGCTTTCAACTGAAACGCAATAGGCCCATCTCATCAGTTCAGCAGCCAACGTCAATGTCCTCCGCCGCTGCCGGCTTCAATGACGTTTTGCTGTGCCAATTGCTGTATGGTTGAGTGAGTGCGTTGACATGCAAATGAAGCGTAAGCATTATTATTTGGTTGTGATGTTGTTGTTGTTGTGGTTGTTGAAGGTGTTGAAAATGGCAAGCAAATGTGGCAAACGGGACACACACAACTTTCAATAGATATTGCGACTGTGCCACACACAATATCACACGCACAGGAGGCATACATATGTAAATATACATATGTACAGGAGCGGATTTACATAGGGGCAACATGGGCAACTGTCCAGGGCGCCGTTTCAGTAGGGGCGCCAAACCTAAGCAAAGAAAAAATTTTTTTTTTATTTACCAAAAAAAGTTTTTTTTTAATATTACAACAAGAATGAAAGATTTTTTCAAAAAAAAAAAAAAAAAAACTGTCGAAAATCCCTAAACTTGATTGTTTTTTTTTTTTCAAACTCCTCGAATAGAAAATGACTCCATTGTTGATCATAACCAAAAAGGTAAAAATGCATAAATCAATTGATCGACAGCTAGGTTACCCCAGGTAGATTCTGGGCCAGAAAGCCAGATTTCGCTACCTGGGAGGCATCCTAGTGTCAAAAATTGTGAGTTTAGTTTCAGGACGAAACATTTTCACTATAAAATTGTTTTTCAGATTCGTATGATGAACTGCAATTTAATGATATTGCGAAATCTGTGCCACCTAATAATTAGGGTTTAAGATCAGATCATTTTGAAGGTTAGAAAATGGAAAAAATGTGGTACCTATATAAGAATCGAATCAAATTTTTTCAATCCGTAAAATATATCAGTAATGAAATGTCACTACACGAAGGCAAGTACGGTTTTTTTTTTTGGAAATATTGGGGCGCGGCTTGATTTGTTTGCCCAGGGCGCTTGTAGAGGTAAATCCGCCCCTGCATATGTAAGCTCTTTCTCTATCATGCAGACGGGCACAGACGTGTTTAAAAGGCGCCTAAAGCCCATTTGCGCATTTTTGTATAGCCATAAATGCCTATAGGTGTGAATGGAGATGTAGGGATGTGTGTATGCAAATGTGTCTGCCTGCCCGTCTGTCGTTTGTCTGTCTGTCCATGAAACTTGCTGCACATCTGCATAATTTTATTCCTATTTGGGTGGTAAAATTGACAGCGCCAATGACAATGGTGACAGTAATAAAAAGAAAAAAAAGTGAAAACCACCACAACAACGACAACAACAACAACAATGACAGTAACAACGAATAAAACAAAAACAACAATAAAAAATTACCAATAAAATCACAAACAAAAGAAACAAGAGCAAGCAAAAAGCAACAGGAACTGCCCGCAACAGCAAACGCGCGCAACAACAGTAGTGTAAGCGCAATAGCAACAAAAGTGATAAAAGTCTATAACAACACAGCAACAATCTTGCTGTGACTTTTCCACGTTTTTAATCCTTTTCACTGCTTTTACTTGTCACTTCTCTTTTATTGCATATGATTTGCATGCCACATCTGCTTAATGCTTTCTGCTTCTGTCTTTCCGCCTACAGCGCGTCAAATTATATGTGTGGCGCTTTCTTCATACCTTATTTGCTTGCAAGGAAGTGGACAGATCTGAGCTAAGAAGCTTTTGGTTTCGCTTGGACTATGATTAATCTAGGAATTTGATTTTTATATTTGAGCGATTTGCTCAAATTTTTTTTTTAGCGGAATACGGGCTGAAGTTGTATTGGCAGCTGTTGCTGGTGGAGCTTAAATATTACTCGTTTCTTTGCCAGCTCATTTTTTCTTTGTGCTTTGTTATTGAAATTTTTTAATTGTTCTACGCAAATAATTTGGATTAGTGACAGGCGAGTACGAGCTATTTTATTCGATTGTCTCGATTGTTCAAACAGCTCGAATGCTCTCTATAATCTTCATTCATATTCGAGTCCAGTTGCGAATAGCCGCCAATCGAAGCAATCGCTAAAATATCTCGAATTCGCCAATGATTATTCTCGACGATTCAAAGTAACCCTAAAATATTTCGTGGCTACGGTCCGAGCAAAATACCAAAACAATTTTTCTAATTAGTAAAGATCCAATTATTGGGTTTTTTAAGAGCAGCGGTCACCTCTCGGCAGTGGGCGGCATACCCTCCGAGTGTATTTGAGCCATGAAAAAGCTTCTCACAAAAAATGCATTCGCCGTTCGGAGCCGGCATAAAACTGTAGGTCCACCCAATTAGTAGGAAAAACAAAAAGGAGCACACCTCGAATTGGGACAGAAGCTCGGCCATAAAAACTCGTCAGAGTTATAATAGCGCCATTGTATTATTATAAAATATTTCACACTAACCCAACGCTAATCGTAAAAACCTCAAACTCATAACCATCGCAAAAACATCTCGAAAGTGTAGCTAACTTTTGGCTAGATTGTGATTTTAAAACATATGCGGCTTTTTTCACTGCTTGGCTTACCAGCGATTAGTTCGATGGCTCTACAGCGAGTTAGGGGGCTTAGAATATACCCGAAGTAAGGAATGACTGTCGTAAGAGCCGACTAAAATCAACCGGCTTAGAAGATTGATAATGGCAACAGAAAACGTTCGCACGACAGTCGCGCTAGTGTCAGTAGGGACTAGTAGGTACCCGAAAGTACCGGGTTTATTCGACAAAGAACATTTATGTACTTCCTTTAGATACACTTCGAAAAACTTTCGATGAGTGTCTTGGTGGCTACGACCGCAACTAAAACAACAACAACATGGCAGCATCCTAATAGTTGAATGGCATTTATCGCGTATTTATTGATAATGTGTACCGGTGTTGTGGTGGCGGTTACTCGCGGTCACTGCTGATGATGACGATGATTTGCCTGGTTTGGCAACCAACTAAATTTCATGTGCTTTACGAATTTACGAGCGCGAATTATTAAGCGCACTACATACACTAAAAATGCTTTTGAATGAGCGCTTAAGCATATAATATATGCATACATAGATGGTGGTTAAGCTGTTTAAGGCGGTAGAGGAGAGTGCGTCAGACTTACTACGATGGTTAGCTTATGATTGGGCCACAATTTCACTAGAGTGCCAGAGTTGACAGTTTCTTTCTTTGGAAAGGTGCTTTTGATTATCTTAAATTTTTTAACTTTATTTTTTTTTATAAATTTTGTTCTCTTTTCTCACATCTCTAGCTAGTTTTTATGTTCCATTTGTTTTTCACTTGCATCGAATTATATGACTGCCTTTGTAGTTCTTTTTTCCATTCTTTCTAAGCGCCTTTCTTTGTTTGTTTATTTCTTTCTTCCTTTCTTCTTTTCTTTCGTTCTTTTTTCACCTCTTTCTTTCCTCTTATCATTTCTTTCTTCGGTTCTTGCCCCAGTGCCATCTGGTTTGTAATATTTGTTTGCTTTTGCTATTGCTTTGCGTGACTTTTTGCTTTTTTCATTCCAATTTTATTATGTACCTTTCTTTTCCTTTTCATACATTCACTGCGCTTATCTCTCACATAAATGCCCGCTATTGATAGTTTTAGCTTCCTGGTCTCGTTGGCTCCATTGCCATAGCCTCTTAGCAGAAGCTTGAATATGAATGAAGGTTATCAGTTTTATGATATTGAGGGTCAATCTGTTTTTAGTTTTCTTTAGAGATGAAGCAACAATTGAGCGCTGTGGAATAACACAGACACAGTGAGAGTAAATATTGGAAAAAAGTAAGAACTAATTTAATAATTATAATTAAAGAAAAAATTTAATATTTCTAGTAAATGGCTCGTTCTTTTCTTAGAAATATGTATGAATGGATGTGTGTTATCCTATAAATACCAGTTGATGCCCAATAAACATTGTGGTGAACATTCGAAGCTGACCTTTGACTGACCAATTGGAATCATCATGTGTTACTATAGCAACAAGAGAAAAAGTGAAGACAAATACTCGTTCTCGCATTAGAATTTCTCTTAGGCTAGAATAGAGATTCATTACAAAGGGAAAAGGCGTCGGATAATCTAGTTTTCGATAGTGATGGACGAGTCTGTGCTGTTTTAGCGATTGCTTTGAACGAGAGAGGAATCGTTGACGAGTCCGAGATGTTTTACCGATTGCTTCTGGACCCGAATATGAATGAAAATCATCGAGAGTATTCGATATGTTTGTACAAGCGAGATAGTCGAATAAAATATATCCGACTCGCATCTCACTAATTTTCAAAACCAATAACAACCTTTGCACACATTCACTAAGGGGCAGGCGAGACTTGAAAGAGAGATACGTTTTCCAAAAGTTTTTGAATTTCTAAGCAAGCTTAATGTGTATTGGGTAATTGTTTGAGGGCCTTGACTCGAGTGCATGACTAAGCTTGACTGTCAAACGCCTTACACGGAGTCACGCAGGCGTTTTTGTGAGATAAAAATAAAAAGATATAAAAAAATGTTTATAACTATACTAGCTGACCCGGCAAACTTCGTTCTGCCCAAAATAGATTTTTTTTAATAATTTCATATTTCGTATTATTTTTAATAGAAAATTAACGATTTTTCACTACTTCATTGTGTATACAACTTCAAAAATATATAATTTTAGTATTCAGTTTAAGGCTGCACGACACACAACATTTTTAGTTTTCTGTTCCGGATATTTATTTTCACTGAGTTTTGGCTACTTTAACTAAGTAAGTAAGAGTATTGGCATAGTATACCTCCATAATGGTTTTCAGGCCTCTCCTCCAACCCTTTTAGATATATTCAGCCTCAAAAGTTTAGTACGTATGGGAGGTGCAATGCCGCATTTTTCTAAAAATTTTTTTTTTTTTTTGGGTGAACATGGTATTGATATCGTATATCTGCATAGTGATTTCTATGTACATGCCATGAACGCTTTTAGGGATATTTAGCCTTAAAAACTAAGAACGCATGGGAGGTGCCACGCCCCCTTTTCCCAAAACTACTGTTTTTTTTCATAAGCATGCTATTGATATCGTTAATCTCCTGATCAATTTTCGGGTCCCAACCTTAAACGCTTTTATAGATATTCAGCATGAAAAATTATGTTTGTATGGGAGGTGCCACGACCCCTTTTCCGATAATCCTCACTTTTATGCGCAAAAATTGTTTTGGTATCATATAGCTCTGTACCAATTTCCAGGTCCCTGACTTAAATCCTTTTAAAAATATTCAGCTTAAAAAATTAAGTGTTGTTGGGAGGTGCCACGCCCCCTTTTCGCATAACTCCTATTATTTTGCGTTAATATGGAATTGTTATCGTTTATCTCCACACCAATTTCCAAGTCCCTAGCTTAAACAATTTTAGAGATATTCAGCCCCTTTTTCCAATAACCCCCACTTTTATGCGTGGGAATGGTTTTGATATCATTTAGCTATATACCAATTTTCAGCTCCATACCTTGAACTGTTTTAGAGATAATCAGCTTTACAAAATAAGGTTGTATGGGAGGTGCCACGCCCCCTTTTCTGATAAACCCCACTTTTCTGAGTGAGAAGGGTTTTGATATCACCTACCTCTATACGAATTTTCAGCTCTCTACCTTGAACTGTTTTAGAGATAATCAGCTTTAAAAATTAAGGTTGTATGGGAGGTGCCACGCCCCCCTAACATTTTTTAATTTTTTCTTCGACTAAACCTTCGCGGTGTAACAACAAACAAACCCCCCTAAGGAAGTATTTGATTTTGTTCAGCCGTTTTCAAGTTTTAGCGTTACAATTAAATACCAAATCATTTTTATATATATAGAGATATTGCATATTAAAATATCTACAAAAGCACATGCTTTTATGCATTTTTAAGTATTTCACGTTCACTGACTTTTATTGCCTCGTTTTTATTTTTTTATTTTTTGTCAACCACAAACCACAATGGTTTAGGTACTTGTGTGGCAAGGAATATGATAGTTTTCTTTTTTTTTTTTAATTTTAATTTTAATAAGCACCACAAAAATATAAGAGATAATACACAAGTGTATACAATAGTTGTAGGTGACATTTGCAGGATCAAGCCGGAAAAAAATAATAAAATAAAAGTTATGCATGTACATATGATATGATTGTCTGCATGGCAATAAAAATTTACTATAAAAGTTTGGCGGGTAATAAAATTTTTGAAATAAAAAAAATTAAAATTCGATGAGTCAACTTTATTAGTATGTCTTATGATATTATTGTATGCATTGAGAAACAAGTTTGCATTGTTTCAATGAAGGACTGCAGAAGCGGCCTTGTACGTATATGTACATATTTTAATAGCTAAATCAATTGGTGAAGCGATTTTTTATAAGGATTTTGTAATTCAGAGTTAATCAAAAGAATTATTAAGTTCACCGCAATCCCTCTTTAATTTTATGATGCGCTCTTTCTTCTTCGTATCTCGCTCTGCATCCTATTGTCTATCTCCATTTTTTTCTCCTTAGTTTCGGGTAATCTCCTTTCAGGGTTGCGTGATTTTGATTTGACTGAATCACTAATCAAAACTATTTTCTGATTCTTGATTTAAAATATTTTCAAATCAAAGATAATTTTTATTTGTGATTCGTTTCAAAAAAGAATCAGAAATACCCTTTGATTCGTGATTCAAACTATTTTCAAATCAAAGATAAATTTTATTTGTGATTCGTTTCACAAAAGAATCAGAAATACCCTTTGATTCGTGATTCAAACTATTTTCAAATCAAAGATAAAATTGATTTGTGATTCATTTCTCAAAAGAATCAAAAATCTTTTTTGATTCTTGATTCAAACTTGATTTCGAATCAAGATTCTTAATAAATTTTTGATTCGAATCAAATTTTTGATTCGAATAAAATTTTTGATTCGAATAAAATTTTTGATTCGAATCAAACTTTTGATTCGAATCAAAAAATTATTTTGAATCAAAACTTTATTTCAAATAATGTGCCTATGCACATACATACATACGTATGTATGTATATATACGTACGGCGTAGCACAAACGTAAATACGACAATCAGAAATATGTATATATGTACATACATACATACACATGAACACATTTGGCGTCAGCATACAATTTGGCTGTTATTGGACTTTTGGTGCATTTTATACATTTTTGTGTTTTAAGTTACCGAGAATGTATTTGAATATTTCTGATATGCTACAGTATTTTTGATTCTAAATAAATCTTTGATTCGAATAAAATTTTTGATTCGAATCAACAATATATTTTGAATCAAGATTCGTAATAAATTTTCGATTCAAAAATTTTATTCGAATCAAAAATTTGATTCGAATCAAAGATATTTTTTGAATCAAGAATCAAAAAAGATTTTTGATTCTTTTGAGAAATGAATCACAAATCAAATTTATCTTTGAATTGAAAATGGTTTGAATCACGAATCAAAGAGTATTTTTGATTCTTTTGAGAAATGAATCACAAATCAAATTTATCTTTGATTTGAAAATGGTTTGTATCACGAATCAAAGGGTATTTTTGATTCTTTTGAGAAATGAATCACAAATAAAAATTATCTTTGATTTGAAAATAGTTTGAATCACGAATCGAGTTGATTCTTTATTTGAAAGTTGATTTGAAATCAAAATTGATTCGAATCACGCAACGCTGTCTCCTTTCTTACTTCTTTCATTTAAAAATACTTCTGCCTCCATATACCACTCCTTAATATCAACTTATCATTCTAAATAATCAGCTTCCTTTAAAGAAAAAAAAAAAAAAAACTAAAAATAGTACTCGCCCATCCCACGCATTTCTCACGCAAAAAAAAAAAATCAACTTTTGTCCACGTCGGCCGCCGGGGCACGTATTAATTTTAATGGTTGTTCACGCTGCGCTAATATGCCTGGCAATGAGCTGAGATGATCAGTAATGTTCAGCATTATTCATTGCATTCATTGCATTCAACCATTCATGACAGTAAGTTTGAAGTTAATTGCAACATAAATTGCTTATTATGAGCCATAATAACTATCGAAGCTAAATTGAATCTAAAATATGTGATTCGTAGTTGGTGGCACTGCTGGCGATAAAGAAGAAGCTTCACAAAAAGATCAAGAATAAGCGACGAATTGCAAGATTGAATGTATAGAAGGTTTTACAGAAGTTTTGTGGCAAAAAGTAGGACGAATGTTCATGTTGGGCTGAATTTCATAGTTTTTTGCAGCCAAGCGCCATTAGAGAATACTAAAGCCTACACGGGTGATTATATTATTCAAGTAAATTAATTTAGCAAGCTTACTATTGAAATTACATGTGATATAAAGGCATTGATAGGAGGCTATCTTATGCCTTATTGGCTTAGTTGGGTAATGAATTTTATTTAAGCTAATTCCATTGAAAATTTGTACAAATTTTTTTTTTGTTCCGAACCTAATCGAACAATGTTCGGTACACCTTTATGTCTAAGGATCAGTTATAAAGAAGATCTGTCCATTAACTACACAAGAACAATGGTGGAAATACTTAGTGATGGGCGCGTCCGAGATGTTTAGAAAATCGAGACAATCGTAATGGTTGCTAAATCACAACCGATTAAAAATTTGACTCACTCCTCGACTACACAATCAAGATGTTTTTGCAATAAATTTCGAGGCGAAAGGGTTTTTTCGATTTGTGATGGGCGAGTCCGAGACGTTTTAGGGTTGCTTTGAAAACAAAAGTAATTAATCATGGGCGAGTCCAAAATGTTTTAGTGATTACTTCGATTAAAGACTATTCGCGACTGGATTCGAATATGAATGAAAATCATCGAAAGCAATCGAGGTTTTTGAGCAATCGAGACAATCGTGTAAAATTATTCGAGCTCGTCCGTCTCGAGATGGAAATAATCGCGGGAAAAAGTATTGCGTAAATGCGAACGCATTTCGAGTGGTCAAACGAGTGATCGATGTGATAGCGAGTAAATTCAATTCATCGCTGAAATTTTAACAAGCCTTTTGCGCACAAAATTTAAATCGATAATATTCAGTTCCTTCTTAGTTATGGGATTCACCTTTATACGAGGGCTGCTCGATATATTTTTAGCCTGCAAATAAAAAGGTTTTCCAGGTGAGATCTGACATTTCCATTGGAAAGTCTGACATTTTTTAGCATAATCGTACTCAGAACGTTTTGGCGTACGACCATCATTTGTGTTGTTTACAGTGACTTGAAAATTGTAATTTGGCAAAAAAATGGAATTAACTCGTGAACATTTTCGTGCGATCATTTTTCACAACTTTCGACGTGGAATATCACGACAAGAGTTCGTTGATGAATTTAAGTCTTTATATTGCGATGAAGCACCATCCTATGGGACTGTGAAAAATTGGTATAATGAATTCAATGGTGGCCGATACTCGCTCAAATACCAATTCCGTGAAGGTCGTCCAAAAACGGCCGTTGAGCCAAAGAACATTGATGCCGTGCGTGAACTCTTAATGCAAGATCATCATGTGACATACCGTGAGATAGAGACATCCTTGGACATTTCTCCCACCAGCATACATTCGATATTGCATGAACACCTGGCCGTAAAAAAGGTTTGTTCTCTTTGGATCCCGCACAATTTGACTGTCGCTAAAAAAAAGGCTCGTGTCGATTGGTGCAAAAAAATGTTGCAAAAATACGATCGCGGTGCTTCAAAAGACGTAGATAAGATCGTCACAGGTGACGAATTATGGATCTATGCGTCTGAACCTGAAACAAAATAACAATCGACCGTGTGGGTCTTCGAAGACGAGCCAAATCCAACGAAAGTTGATCGTGGAAGAAGCACTTCGAAGCAAATGGTCGCCTGTTTCTTCGGAAAATCTGGTCATGTAGCGACTGTTCCGCTTGAGCAACGTAGGACGGTCAATTCTGACTTGTACACCACAATTTGTTTGCCTGAAGTCTTCGGAGAAATTCGAAAAACGAACAAGGGAAGACGAATCATTTTTCACCATGACAATGCGAGCTCTCACACATCGGCTCAAACCAACGCCTTTTTGGCCGGCAAAAACGTCGAATTGATGGGTCATCCGCCGTACAGCCCTGACTTGCAACCCAATGACTTCTTATTATTCCCGCTCATCAAGAAAAAAATGCGTGGTCAACGATTTTCGTCGCCAGAAGATGCTGTTCAGCGTTCAAAAACCATGTTTTGGAGATGTCTCAATCGGAGTGGAAAAAGTGCTTCGACAATTGGATTGAGCGCATGCTAAAGTGTATAAGTCATGCTGGAGAATACTTTGAAAAACAATAAAACCAGTTTTTGATGATTAATATTCGTAGTAGGTCTATCCATAAATTAGGAATAGTGGCGGGAACGTATTAAACTCACGAGCTAAAGCAGCAAGCCATCATAACGAGTAAAATTTCGTAAATAGTTGAGTTTCGAAAGAATGATGAGTGTGTGGGCCCAATAACGAGTGCTTTGATTCGAAAGTGGCAATTTTATCGAGTAAAATTTCATTCGCTCGACCGTTATATCTCACTTACTGAGCGGTCTATGTGAGATCAAGAGCAAGTCCCTTTACTTCGAATACACCACATTTTGCGTTAATAATCAGCGGTTTCGTAATTTATAAATGTTTTAAAGCATAGTTTTGAAATATTTGCTTTTAGTAAAATAAGAACTGATTAATTAGTTGTAACAATACTCTAACAAAATATTATACTTTAACATAGCAAGCTGTCCACTCTGGCGAGTATAACAAGGCTGACCATCCGTTCTGTTTTTTGAGGGACCGTTCTGTCTGACGTCTGTCCCTCGTATTTTTGTTTTTTCGGAAAACCTCAAAATGTTCTGTTTTTTTCCTAGTGTCCCTCATTTGTTCCTCATTTATTTATTTTGGGGCATATTCATAGTCTTGATAAAATCTGATTTTAAGTTAGTTAAAATCAATATTTTATTTTGACTATGAATATTCCCCTTTTTGTTTAAAATCTGTTTTATATTAAAAAGGTTGAGGTGGCAGCCCTTTTTCTCATCAGAATTTAAGTAGTTATCGATAATAACTACCGTCCTCATTGACTATATGTTTGTTGGAATGTAATTTTTGTGGTTGCTGTGTGGCAAATTAATTTGAAGGAAATTGGTAAATCGTATTAAAATTGATTTGTGGACATTAAACTAAGTTACCAAATTCTTTTTTATCGTAGCATTATGCTTGCTTTATTGTAGATACCTATAATTAAACTTACAAATTTGTTTATTTTTGTTAAAAAAAAGTCTGAAGAGAATGTGAATTACATATGTTTGCAAGCCTATTATTTGATGAATAAATATTTTTTACGATTTCAAGTTTCATAAATATACATATGTTCGTACTTATATCATTAAATAAATTCAAATTTTGAAATTTTGTCCCTCATTTTCGATTCATATTTATGGTCAGCCTAAGTATAACGTGTTCTCTTCATTGCTGCGTGAGTGGCTTAAAATAACCATTTTTTTTGTTGCAATGCATTTACGCTTGATTTCCTCAACTTCTTCCATTGCCTTGACTTTTAATTTCTACTTCACTTAATTTGTGTCCGATTTTCCTCCGCGATTCATTTCTGTAAATCGATACACGTTAAGCGCGCTCTAATAGAGAACCGCAATGCGTGATCAAGCAATCTATGTATAGATATGTATTTTGCGTTCTACCTTTGTCTGATTTATTTTTTTCTTTTCCTTTTTTATCTACTCCTTTTTTTGTTCCTCGCCTATGTTTGTTTGTTTCTGCGCTCTTTCATTGCTGTTTTTCTGTTATGGCTTGACCCTTGCGGCATCAGCTAGCCATGCTCGTACGCTATTACCTTACAACTCACAGCAGCTTTGAACAACCAAACCAACCAGGTGATCATTCGCTTAAAACGCCTACGTACGCGCAGCGTATACCTACCGGAATGGTAACGAATATGCGCACAGAAATAACGACAATAATAAAATGGCAAGCAATGCAGACTTACGAGTCGCGGCGTTTGTTTGGACGCATAGCACAGTTGTAAGGTTGGCAGTTAGAGCAGTCAGCGCAGTCGAATATGCTCACTATGGACTATGAGCTGCACAAAGAGCTGCGATTAGCGATCGCGCGATCGCATAGCCCTGATTGCGAGCTTAAGACATTTGGCTTAGCAAACGGTTGGAGTTCTCTTTTTCTTGCAATTTTATTTTTGTTCTTCTTATTGTCCTAAAGCGTCATCTAATCGTCCATTTAAGTGGGTTTGCCGCATACTATTCTGTGAAATTTGAGCTGCCCACCATCATTGAATCCATGGTCAGCAAGTTCGGTTAGTTAGTTAGGCAGTCGGTGGTAAGACGCGCAGTCGCAGTTGCAGCCGTGCTTTGCCGCGCTTTGGTAATTGGTTTATCGTAGCGCTTACCCTTTTTCTTCATACGGTTTTTCTTCTTCTTGCATTTTTGTTTGATCATGCTTGTTTTGATCAAGCATTTATCCCATTTATGTGTATATAAATATTTCAATTGCTAACCCAACAGACCAGGAAGTAAGCGAAATGTAATAGGACTTGAGAACAAGCTTATAACAATTGTCCATTGTAAGCTTATTGCAATACAGTTTTTATAAGCTTAATTGTAAGCTTATTCACAAGCATGATTGTAATAATTAAGGAACACAAGCTTCAAAACAATATTACAATAAGCTTACTTTACACTTGCAATGAAAGCTTAAAAAACTATTAATAATAAGATTGTTTTAAGCTTGCTGTAAATTTATTTTAAATTTTGGTTTTACAATGATACATATAATTCATTATTCCTCTTTCGGAAAAGGGAAGTATAAAATCCTCAATAAAATTCAATATAATGTTGAATGTCCTACTATATGATACCGTTCAGGTTGATGTCATAGTTCGAAACAGGAGAAGAATATAAAATAAATAATATTGCAGTAAAGGTGAAGAAGGAAAGAAAGTGAAAAGAAAAATGCAAATAAAAATTTATTTTTTTCTTTTTTCTACTATTTATACATACAATTGTAGTTATAAGCTTACAACAAGCTTTCACAAGTAATATTTTTCTACAATTACATTTGTAAGCTTATAAAAAGGGTGCCGTTTTGATTTTTCTACAATTATTCTTAAGTCTTTTTCAATACTTTACACAAGCATTCCTCAAGCTTAACGCTTATATTTGTAAGCTTGTTATAATATTATTCTCAAGCCTTTTGGTTTATTGGGATGCTGCTTTTATTGTCATTTTGAACATGGCTTAAATTTGAACTGGTTTTTCTGTGGAAAATTCCTATTAGACTTTAGTGCAGCTGTGTTCCAAAGCAAACATATTTTTATTTTTGTATTTGAGAAGCTTTTGGCAATATTTTTTTTCATTTTGCAATACATCTTATTAACCCTGCTATGAGTCGCGGGTCTCGTATAGCCTATTTGTTTTAAATTTCAAGTCCATCCAGAAAGTTGGATGAACTGAATGCCAACCCGGTTCCTCCCCACTTTTAAAGTGAATGATATTTTAAGAAGTGAGCTCAAATGTTGTTTGTTGGATTACGAAATTAGCACAGAAAAAGCACCCAAATCCCAGCCCGAATAAATCCAAATTAATTGGGAGGAAAAGGTTTAGCTGTTAATAATAATAATAATACAATGGCGCTATTATAACTCTGACGAGTTTTATGGCCGAGCTTCTCTCCCAATTCGAGGTGTGCTCCTTTTTGTTTTTTTCCTACTAATTGGGTGGACCTACAGTTTTATGCCGGCTCCGAACGGCGAATGCATTTTTTGTGAGAAGCTTTTTTTCATGGCAGAAATACTCTCGGAGGGTATGCCGCCCACTGCCGAGAGGTGACCGCTGCTCTTAAAAAACCCAATAATTGGATTTTTACTAATTAGAAAAATTAGGTTTAGCTGTTATGACACTGAAAATCCACATCCGATGTAAGCACTTGTAGGATTATAAAATGAAACGCAAAACGAAATGCTTCTCCTTCAAAAACTTGGCAGCAGGAAACATTAGCAGAGAAGCTGGTGAACACGATTTTCTTCGATCACCTAAAAGCACAAAAGGATCGAGAAAGGATACACAAAGAATCGAATAACAGAATCGCCAAAATCATTCTTCAATCACACAACGCCAAAACCGCAAATCTGGCCAATACTGCACCAGCAAAGGTCTAGATTAGTGACTCTTCTCAGTCGGTCCTATATTGGCCATCTGGTTGGTATAAAAACGGGTCACTGCTTCATGGGAACCCATGAAACTTTCAAGGGCTTCCCTATAAACGACTTTTGTCGCAGCTGCAGGCATGAAGAAGAGGTAGAAAGCGCAGAAAACTACCTATGCTCATGTCCCGCGCTGTCTAACTTCAGGTATGCTTGCCTCCACAGATGTGTGACTCTTTTGGATGTCTAAAGGAACTCGAAGACGCAAAGGTATTTGACATAGATGGGAAAAATCAAGAGTTCCACGTGGTAGCACAACGGTTCGCCGGGCCTATGTGTGCCTTCGTATTGGACGAACGGGTACAGCCACTATTACCTAATTTAACCTAACGCCAAAACGGCCAACTACTACCCTTGACTGTGTACTTTTATAGACCTATTGGCCAGTTTTTATTTAAGAAAAATTGAAAAAATTTCACATTCCCTAAGTCTGACTGTAGACTGGCAGTAATAGGCCACACTAACCGCGCACTGCCGCACACCATCCCATGTAGTCAAAATGGGACTGACTTGTAGTCAAGAATCAAGACTCTAGAAGATCTCATCGTTCAATATTCAGCATTTGTCACACAACGACTCAGCTCTGCAGCGGCTCTGCACACTTTGAATTCCTAGAAGTTACTGCGAACTGGGACTTACATTTATCAGATATTGAAACTCGCAAATACCTGCATTCCAAGCAAGGTATAATTGCCTCCAAAGTGTTATTGGCCTTTGTGGATATCTTAGATTTTAGCAAATTAAGCTAACCTAGCCTAGGTCAGACAAGGGTTAAGTGCATTTCATTTAACTCATTCAGACATTTTAGGTGTTTTTTTTGCTACTTTTTTTGTGAGTTTTCTATGGCATTGATTTCAGCAAATTTTTTTCCTCATACAGCCGAGTGACTCAGCTCGCAATTGAGATGCCTATAAAGGCCAATAGATGAATTTTATGCTGTTTGCATTGATTTACATACAAGCACACAAATATTTCGGTGCAACATTCGGTGCTCTACTACGTGTACTTCTCCTGCTGTGTTATGAAATGGAATGCCATTTTGCATTTAATTTTGGATATTTCAATTTTAAAAATGGTATTTGATTTCAATTTGATTTTTCGGCCGACGAAAGAAATGCCTTTTTGGTTGTATTTTAGATTAACCAAATTGGGATTATGGAAAATGTTAAATGTTAAATTTGGGTATGAAAATAAATTGTTAATTATTAAAAGTGACTAAGGTAATGAGAGAATGGGCAGAGCTGGCAGTGGAAAGGGTATTTTAGTTTGGGGTCTGAAAAAGTTGAGATGGTCTTTAGCAGCTGTTAGTTCAGGGCTTTGATTTTCTATAATTTTTGGAATACCTTTATATGCTTATTTAATGATTTTAAATGTATCAGCATGCACCGCCTGAAGTCCTCCTACTTACATATTTGAGTTTGAATCTAATGTTAATATATTTACCTACAAAATGCACTTGATTGATGTTGCAATATTGCAACAGACAGACAAGCGGCCTATGGTAATATAAATCAGCAAAATTGTTGCACAAACAACAACATAAATAATTGTAGAGACTAAAGCACATAAGTATATGCACATACATATATCTATGGGTGCCCTTATGTTATCTAAAGTGCCGTCGAGCGTGCTCAAGTGCGTATGAGCTCCAAATTTTGCGGCCAGGAGGAAGAGAGAAGTGAGTGAGTTGATGACCCATCGCTGCTGCTGCTTCCGCCACTAATATTTAGTTGGTTGGCTACAAAATTTACGTAAATTAAAAGCAAATGCAATTAATTCGAAGTAAACAATTTGCTTTAAATTAATTAATTGCATTTTAGCTGGGCAACAGCAACAGCAAAGTCAAAACCGAAGTGGTAGCAAAATGCGGAAATGCAGAGCCCGGGAAGGAAATGATAATGTAAGGATGAGTAATGCAAATGCAAATGCCAAATTGGCAGTGCGAAGTTATTTTGGTCAGCAAAAAGTTGAAGTATATGGTGACAAGGTAAGTGTGTTAGAGAGGAGATGAGTTGAGTAGAGTTGAGTAGAGTTGAGAAATTTCGACCAAAAATGAGTGGACAATTTGAAGTAGTGCTGCTGTGTGGCGAACGTTGGACCTCAAACAGGCAGCACAGCAGCACTAAATGCTACTAAAATAAGCAAAGTGGTTACTTGAAGGAAGTATTCAAGTGTGGAGTGGTCAGAGTTGTGTTGAAAGTGGTTATATTTGTGGTTAATTTGCTTGAGTGAGATATGAAATAGTTTACACAAAGGTAAAGAGCCAATGCTGGAGTTGTATGAAATGAACGTGACTATTAGATACTGTTATTATTGTTGCTGTAACTCCAAAAAACTACTCCTCGTATATTGTGAGGAGTGCAACCGGAGTCCATAGTCTGTTACAAATTGGGTCGTTCCGGTATTTAAGTATGACTATCAAGGGAAAGAAATCTTTTAGTATAAGTAGCTCGAGAACAAATATTATATATTAGCTATTTAGTCTGAATGCCGCTGGGACTAATGACAGTTTTGTATACTTCAGGACTTTGCTTGGGAGAACAAGACTTAATGAGCCAGTAATGCCATCTTCCACTCTCTGATTGTCTTTTGATGAATATCTATTCGTGCTTGGCAAGCAAAATGTTAGATCTATTATAATTTTTGCTCTCTAATATCTATACAATGCAATATGTACTTATAAGCTTCAATCACTGCCATACCCATCAATGAAGTTAACATTAAATATCTATGTACATACTTTTGGTTGGTCTTATTAACACCATTTTATGTGCTAAAATTGCAAGATATTTCAATTAAATTTGACAAGCACAAAATCACAATTGTCTACTAAGTAAGTAAGTATGTTCTTAGATAAACTTCACTAACCAACCGTATGTTAATAAATGCTACAATTTATTTATTTTATGTTAATGTATGCAATTTGTGCAATTGAAGTGTGTTCTAAGTATAGTTAAAAGTCAATAAATAAATTTGAAATTTTGCTTGCTTAAATTTTGACTTATGCTTATGTTTATTTTCGACTTGATTTACCATGAAACATAATGTGTATTTTAGTATAGAATATAGTTACATATACACGTATATACATACATATACTTTTAGATGCTGGTTGCCGTCATTTACTTAAAATACATTTGCATAATGCAAATCACTCATACGCACTGGCAGCCCATCTGCGTGGCAAGAATGGCATAAATGGTGAAAGCAGGTGAAGCATGAATGAGTGAATGAATGAATGTTTGGCAATATGCAATATTATAATTATGTGTGTGTGTATGTGCGTTTATTATTCTGCATACATGGATATGCATTTAGTTTATATTTGAATACGTGCAGGCCTACATTGCAAGTAAACATAATCTAGATTTAACAATGATTTGCTATTTAGGCGCATTTTAATACAAATCAAATGCAAATGAAACAGTTAAGGTAAACATATGCGTATACATATGCACATATGTACATACATATATGTACATACTAGCTGACCCGGCAGACGTTGTTCTGCTAAAACTTATTCCTATGAAGCCTAAAGAAAAGTCTTTGATTACCGTATTGCTAACCATTATCTTAGAGTCCATCTTAATGACTGCGAATAACAAAAAATTGTCTATTCTCTGAATAAAAGTTATAGTTATATTCGCCGCGACAAACCTACTTCCCCCGATCCCTATCACTATCTCAATCCCTATCCCTATCCCTATCCCTATCCCTGTCCCTATCCCTATCCCTATCCCTATCCCTATCCCTATCCCTATCCCTATCCCTATCCCTATCCCTATCCCTATCCCTATCCCTATCCCCATCCCTATCCCTATCCGTATCCCTATCCCCATCCCTATCTCTATCCCTATCCCTATCCCTATCCCTATGCCTATGCCTATGCCTATGCCTATGCCTATGCCTATGTATATGCCTATGCCTATGCCTATGCCTATGCCTATGCCTATGCCTATGCCTATGCCTATGCCTATGTATATGCCTATGCCTATGCCTATGCCTATGCCTATGCCTATGCCTATGCCTATGCCTATGCCTATGCCTATGCCTATGCCTATGCCTATGCCTATGCCTATGCCTATGCCTATGCCTATGCCTATGCCTATGCCTATGCCTATGCCTATGCCTATGCCTATGCCTATGCCTATGCCTATGCCTATGCCTATGCCTATGCCTATGCCTATGCCTATGCCTATGCCTATGCCTATGCCTATGCCTATGCCTATGCCTATGCCTATGCCTATGCCTATGCCTATGCCTATGCCTATGCCTATGCCTATGCCTATGCCTATGCCTATGCCTATGCCTATGCCTATGCCTATGCCTATGCCTATGCCTATGCCTATGCCTATGCCTATGCCTATGCCTATGCCTATGCCTATGCCTATGCCTATGCCTATGCCTATGCCTATGCCTATGCCTATGCCTATGCCTATGCCTATGCCTATGCCTATGCCTATGCCTATGCCTATGCCTATGCCTATGCCTATGCCTATGCCTATCCCTATCCCTATCCCTATCCCTATCCCTATCCCTATCCCTATCCTTATCCCTATCCCTATCCCTATCCCTATCCCTATCCCTATCCCTATCCCTATCCCTATCCCTACCCCTATCCCTATAGCTACCTACCTTTACCTTACCGGGACCGTCCATCACCATCCGGGCCCACTACTTTAGCCATCTCTGGGAAAAAGCCTTAGAAATCACAATGAAAAAAGCTGTATGTGGAAGCCTGCTCAACGCTTTTCATTTGCTACCAATATCGCTCGAAAACATTCAGGGGTTATGCGGGTCCACGCTTTGACCCAAATCTTGGAACCCGGCCTAGGTATCACTATTTAAAAAGCTCTTTGCTGAAGTCCTCCTCAACAGCTTTCATTTGATACCAATATCGCTCAGAAACTTTCCAGGGTCACTCGGTCCCACGTTTTAACCCATATCTGGGAACCCGGCCCAGGTATCGCAATAAAAATAACTTTATGTTGAAGGCCTCTTAAACACCTTTCATTTGATACCAATATTGCTCGAAGGCAATTCGAAATTCTATATACCCTACTATGTGCACTAACACCACATGAATCTACTGTGAAAATTTCATAAAGAACGGTTGGTTACTTTGGGAATTTATAGAGGACACACATCCACAGATGCACACATACGCACATACACACCGATTTTTCCAATTTTCGGACTTTTCCGGAGGGATTTTCCAAAATTTTCTTCCGTACGAACCATCTCCTCGAGAATACGAACAATTGACAAAAAGTTTTACAGAAATCGGCCCAGCCGTTCTCATCTGATGAGGTTAGTAACATTTTTTACACCATTTTTATATATATAGATTCTAGAGAAATGTTTAGTTTATATCTCAAAATAACAGACTGCTTTTGCCACAAATGATTGGGTAGTGATAATGATAATAGTAATAATAAGTAATAATGAACTGGCGTGGAAATTAGTCTAATGAGTTTAAGGCCGAGCTTCGCTTTCAATAATAACAAGAATCGCAATACTAATCTATTATATAAAAAGGAATGTGCATGTGTGTGTATCCTTTCATGTGGTATTAGCGCAGTTAATAAGTTATATGGAATTTCGAAAAAGTGGGAACTTCCAGGAATATAGGCCCAAATGTGGACCCAGAGTGACCTAGCAAGTGTTTGAGCAATATGGGTATCAAATGAAAGGTGCTGAGCAGGGCTTCAACATACAGATATTTTCATTGTTATTTTTTAAGTTGGCTCCCAAGAGATGATTCAAGTAGTGGGCCCAGATGGTGATGGATGGTAAAGGTAAAGGTAAAGGTAAAGGTAAAGGTAAAGGTAAAGGTAAAGGTAAAGGCAAAGGTATAAGTAAAGATAAAGGTAAAGGTAAAGGTAAAGGTAAAAGTAAAGGTAAAGGTAAAGGTAAAGGTAAAGGTAAAGGTAAAGGTAAAGGTAAAGGTAAAGGTAAAGGTAAAGGTAAAGATAAAGGTAAAGGTAAAGGTAAAGGTAAAGGTAAAGGTAAAGGTAAAGGTAAAGGTAAAGGTAAAGGTAAAGGTAAAGGTAAAGGTAAAGGTAAAGGTAAAGGTAAAGGTAAAGGTAAAGGTAAAGGTAAAGGTAAAGGTAAAGGTAAAGGTAAAGGTAAAGGTAAAGGTAAAGGTAAAGGTAAAAGTAAAGATAAAGGTAAAGGTAAAGGTAAAGGTAAAAGTAAAGATAAAGGTAAAGGTAAAGGTAAAGGTAAAGGTAAAGGTAAAGGTAAAGGTAAAGGTAAAGGTAAAGGTAAAGGTAAAGGTAAAAGTAAAGATAAAGGTAAAGGTAAAGGTAAAGGTAAAGGTAAAGGTAAAGGTAAAGGTAAAGGTAAAGGTAAAGGTAAAGGTAAAGGTAAAGGTAAAGGTAAAGGTAAAGGTAAAGGTAAAGGTAAAGGTAAAGGTAAAGGTAAAGGTAAAGGTAAAGGTCAAGGTAAAGGTAAAGGTAAAGGTAAAGATAAAGGTAAAGGTAAAGGTAAAGGTAAAGGTAAAGGTAAAGGTAAAGGTAAAGGTAAAGGTAAAGGTAAAGGTAAAGGTAAAGGTAAAGGTAAAGGTAAAGGTAAAGGTAAAGGTAAAGGTAAAGGTAAAGGTAAAGGTAAAGGTAAAGGTAAAGGTAAAGGTAAAGGTAAAGGTAAAGGTAAAGGTAAAGGTAAAGGTAAAGGTAAAGGTAAAGGTAAAGGTAAAGGTAAAGGTAAAGGTAAAGGTAAAGGTAAAGGTAAAGGTAAAGGTAAAGGTAAAGGTAAAGGTAAAGGTAAAGGTAAAGGTAAAGGTAAAAGTAAAGGTAAAGGGAAAGGTAAAGGTAAAGGTAAAGGTAAAGGTAAAGGTAAAGGTAAAGGTAAAGGTAAAGGTAAAGGTAAAGGTAAAGGTAAAGGTAAAGATAAAGGTAAAGGTAAAGGTAAAGGTAAAGGTAAAGGTAAAGGTAAAGGTAAAGGTAAAGGTAAAGGTAAAGGTAAAGGTAAAGGTAAAGGTAAAGGTAAAGGTAAAGGTAAAGGTAAAGGTAAAGGTAAAGGTAAAGGTAAAGGGAAAGGGAAAGACCCATTATAACATAAAATCTTTTGTTCGTCACTGCGAAACGGGAAGGGTATTTGCTAGTATTAAATAAATAAGAAAATTATAAATAGAAGACGAGTAAGAGTAAATATCAGGGCAAATGATTGCTTCAATAACCACAACAAATTGGCGAAGGTATTCGGAAAATTACTTTGGGAAAGAAAAAGAAGGCAGAGATAAATATTATAGACAAATTGTGGGAGAGTTCGTGTTGGTGTTCCTAAACCCATTTGCGTTATATTGGTTAAAATATGTGTGATGTTCCTCATTTATTCGTACGAGTCAAAATGGCACCTAATTGATTGAAATTAATTCAGACTTTACCTCAATACAGGAGCAGTCATTTCACTCTGCTTATAATAGTAATGCCTTAGATTGAATCCCTTTCATGCACACACATAAGAAAAACGAAAATTTCAACAATGAAAGCACATTATTTGTCAACTATAAGGGAAAAATTCATTTTAAAGATCATCAATACCAATACACTTAAGCTTTGAGGTTATGTCGAAGGGCGAGCTGCAACTGAACAGAATTTAAGCGGCTGCGATAATGTCGTTTATGTGCCATAAATATGTATGCAACTACTATACAAAAGCTTCAGTACTTAAGAAAATATGTATGCATGCTTAAGTAACGCTAACCCTATTAAATACATACAAAGAAGCTTTCCTTTGAGTTGCCACACACACTAAAAACACGCAACGCTACCTCAATGCATGCATTTTGTATGCGCTGAAGATGCTGCTTTTGCTGCCTCTACTTCACAACAGTGGTGAGTTATGACTTTTCTCTTTTTTTCGACTTCAAGCCGCATTTTCTTTTGTTGTTGTTTTGCGCTTTAGTTCTCTTCCTTTTTATACTCAGCTGTACTAGTACATCACATAACGGTGGATTGTAACAGAATGAAATAATCGAGATAGATATAGACTTATATATATCAAAATGATCAGGGTGAAAAGAGAAATCGATTGAGCCATGTCCGTCCGTCCGTCCGTCCGTCCGTCCGTCCGTCTGTCCGTCTGTCCGTCTGTCCGTCCGTCCGTCTGTAAACACTCTAACTCGCGCAAAAATTGAGATATTTTGATGAAATTTGAAATGCAAGTTGGTATCGACACTGGGACGGTTGGTATTGAAAATGGGCGAAATCGGACCATGACCACGCCCACTTTTCCTATATAGAAAAAATCGGAAATTTGGTATCTCAGCCACTAATATAGCTAGAGCGATGAAATTTTACCCACATGTTGAACTCAGGCTCCTAAGAAGAAATTTGATGGAATTTTGGAAAATGGGCGGTGCCACGCCCACTTATTAAGGGTCAAACATTGAAAGTTTTATATGTCATAACTCAGAAACCATTGAAGATATATCGATCAAATTTGGTACGCGTGATGTACTTACTTAGGCAAACGTTTGGACGGAAAATAGTTAAAATTGGTTGACGGCCACGCCCACTTTTATATATGTGTATTATAAAGTGACCTAATAAAAACATTTTAAGCCATATCTCTGTCAAATATAAAGATATATCATTGAAATTTTATGCCAGGAGTCCACCTGCGAACATACAACGAAGAACACAAAAATTTTGGAAAATGGGCGTGGCGCCGCCTCTTTTTAGAAGCTGGAATATACGAGATTTCTGAGCCCATAACTCGACAAATAATTGATATATAATGACGAAACTTGGTGTGTACACTTTTATTACTTGTGGTAATACATGTTGAAAATTTTAGCGAAATCGGTTGAGGACCACGCCCACTTTTATATATGGGTATTATAAAGTGGCCTAATAAGAACATTTTAAGCGATATCTTTGTCAAATATAAAGATAATTCATTGAAATTTTGTGGCAAGAGTTCCAAAATAGACCGAAAACAAAAAATAGAAAAATTTTGGAAAATGGGCGTGGCACCGCCTCTTTTTAGACAAAGGAATATACGAGATTTCTTAGCCTATAACTCGACAAATAATTGAGATATTATGACGAAACTTGGTTTATACACTTTTATAACTTGTGTTAATAGACACGCAAAAATTTATTGAAATCGGTTTATGACCACGCCTACTTTTTAACAATAATATTTCTGGAACACCCTTTGGGAATTTGTAACGTGACATCTTTGTAACTGGAAGTCATAAAGGAATGAAATTTTGCACAAAGAATAATATTCATATGCTTAGTTGGATGACTGATAAAAATTTTGAAAATGGGCGCGGCTACGCCCACTTTATGCAGCACTTGCTTTATATAAAGTACCTACACCGTGTTTCCATCAAACGCAAACAAATGATGAAAGCATGCAGCTGAGTATCTAATGTTCGATTCCACTCGAACTTAGGCTTCCTTACTTGTTTTATTTGCTATCTTACACTGCGCATACATCACAAAAGGAATTTGAAAATTTCAATTACGCTTGCAATGAAAATTACGAAAAGTCACAAAATTCACGTTGGTTTCTTTTATTGCAGCAATTTTTTTTTTTACTTTTGGTTGAACTCAAACGCATTGTATTTGTATGTTGTTATAGCCTTTAAATTACCTATGTATGTACATATGTTCACCTCAAGCCCACTTATATACCAGCACTTTGAGCAAAGGAGCAGCTCAAAGTGGCAAAAGGTGCCATAAGGCACAGGTTGAAGGCCAACAGCAATCGGATTTCATAGGAGATATTAAAGAAAGAAAGAAAGTAGAAAAACCAAAAGTGAAGTGGAAAAAATTGAAAGCTTTAAAAGAAAGTAGTGATATGAAGAATATAAAAAAATATTGAAATATATATATATATATATGTATGTATGTATGTATGTTCGCAGCAAAAATATTCATAAATTGCAACGATTAAGTTGCGCAAAAAATGTGTACTATGCAGCTAAACAAAAAAACGCCGCTTTATTATCCCTTACTAGCAAATACCCGTTGCTTCGCAATGAGGAATAATAGTTAACCAAAGTCAAGTCAAGTCAATTCAAATCAAGTCAAGTCAAGTCAAGTCAAGTCAAGTCAGGTCAATTCAAGTCAATTCAAATCAAGCCAAGTTAATTTAAGTCAAGTCAAGGCAAGTCAAGTCAAGTCAAGTAAAGTGAAACCAAGTCAAGCCAAGTTAATTTAAGTTAAGTTATTCCGGGACCTTGTCTAGCCATCACTACAGCTCTATGTTGTAGCCATTCCCAACACTTTTCATTTGATACCAATATTGCTGAAAAACATCCGGGTCCGCATTTTGACCCGTATCTAGGGACCCGGTCTAGGAATCATTATGAATAGAACTCCATGTAAAAGCCTTGTTCAAAACTTTGCATTTCATACCAATATTGCTCCGAAACATTCCGGGTTAATCCGGGGTCACATTTTGACCCATATTTGGGGACCCGGCCCAGGCATCACAAATAAAATAATTCTACGTCGAAGTCCTCATCAAGGCCTTTAATTTGGTAGCAATATCGCTCAGAAATATTCGAGGGTCATCCGGTCCACCTGTTGACCCTTATCTGGAGACCCGGCCTAGGCACACTATTTAAATAGCTCTATATTGAAGTCCAGATCAAGATCTTTCATTCGATACCAATATCGCTCAGACACATCCCGACGTCATCCAGATCCACCTTTTGACCCATATTAGGAGACCCGGCATGGAAATCACAATGAAAATAGGTCTGTGTTAAAGCCCTGCTGAATACCTTTAATTTCATACCAATATCTTTCAAAAATATTCCGAAGTCATCTGGGTCCACATTCTTACCCAGACTGGGGAGGATGTCTAGGCATCACAATGAAAATAACTCTATGTTTAAGTCCTGCTCAACACCTTTCATTTGATACCAATATCGCACGTGTAGGTGCAGGCGTTCTTGAGTTCCCTGCAAAAATCATTGGATTATATGCTCCATTTGTGGTAGGTTGGAGTACTTTCAAAGTGACCACTAACATAGCCCAAACGACCGATTCGTGTATCTGCATCGGTTCGTAGTTAGCCGAACATAACAAAAACCAAATTTTTATGGCGACGACGACGATATGTGTATACATATATAACTACATACATACATATGTTTGTATGTATACACGTCATTCGTCGTCGTCGCGATAAACATTTGTTTTTGTTGTTATGTTCGGCTAACTGTTAGGTACTCCATCAATTAATCCAATGTAGCTACTCCATGGATTAATTTGTTTGTTATGCGGGGCTGGAGTATATACTCCATTGCAGTGACATGCAATGTTAAATGGACCATATTTTTTGTATGAAATGTGGCAAGTTATGGAGTAATCGGTTGGTCCATAGCGAGCACTCTATGGATTAGCGACTGGAGTACTCGGAATTTTTGCAGGGTTATAGCATATCTAGTATGTATGCATGTGCAAACAGGTTTTTGATTGCCACCGCGACAAACAACAAACCGTGCAAAAACAAACATATGAGTCGCCTGCGCTGCGCTGCCTGGCACGACTGCGACGCCTCCACTAAACACGGCAAATGACCAAACGAATCTGTCTATGCTTGCGCTTTTTTGAGTTTTTCGAAATTTAAAACCGGGAAAAAGGTCTCAGAAATGCGCAAAAAAAAGTACACGGTTGTCGAGAATTCACAATTTGTGACATTTTAAAAAAAGAATTATTAAAATCGGTCCAGTACTTTTTGAGTTATCGCGTTACATACATTTTCCATACAATCAATTTTATATAATTAGTATAGAATTATAAGAAATTATTCAGACCTTATTTCCCATGGAGAATAAGCCTTATTTTAAAGTACATAAAGACCAAATAAGGCCTTATTATCAGAAATTATCTAAGCCTTATTCCCATGGTGGTTAAGCCTTGGAAATAAGTCTTCCACTCAGAGAGAGAGAGAGAGAGAGAGAGAGTAGTCCTTACAGTCTGATGATATCAATACAGAAAAATCAGCCTTATTATAAGCCTTTGTCCATGCAACTTTTGTTCGCTTAGAATTTTCAGGTGTTATTGTCTTCTGCAATAAACCTTATAAAAGCGTAGATTTTTGGATGATAGGTTCACTAATGTGTCTGTAATAATATGCAAGTAGGTTTTATGCCTCTAATGGCCTAGAGTCTGTGGAAACTGAAAAGAAAACAGTGATGAGGAGCTTCTGTTGCCTTTCTAGAAATTGTCGTGGAATTGGTTTATATTCCAAAGAGCTGCCAACTATCATAATCCAGTTTTCAGAAAAAGTTCGGCTCACTTAGTACACTGGGAAGGTACTTAGAATAAAAGAAAAAAAAAAAATAAAATAAAATAAAATAAAATAAAATAAAATAAAACAAGAAGTGTAAATAAAAGTAATAATAAGAAAATAATACAACGAAAAGGCAAATGCAGTAGAGGAAGCACAAGAGGTAGGCAAAATAGAAAAAAAGGAAATATTGAAGTGAAGAACTTGCCAAAAAAAAATAATAAGTAAGCATATAAGGAAGCATATGAGAACTGCAATCGGCAGATGGAAATTGCAAATGCAAAAAAAAAAAAAGTAAGTTAAAAATAGGATGCACAAAGCAATAACAATACACGCTTATGAACATATGTAGAAAGAAGGATAACGTAAAAAGCGCAGAGGCGCTGAAGCGTTGAAGCGTTTGCTCAAGGCGAGAATTTATGTGATCAAGTCAGTAGGAGTGCGCTTGTTGTTGGTTTCGCTTATGTATGAGAAATGCACACAAAGGAAATGCATGAAAAAATATGAAAAATATGGGAACAAAGAAAAAAATAAGCAACGAGCAACGAGAGGCGAATAGAGCCAACGAACGAACGGAAAAAAGAGCTGAAGCTGGAGACAGTTAACAGGTGAACGAATATGCGAATGCGTTGGACCACCCACACACAGCGGAAGAGGAGCAACGGATGGCTGGGCTGAATGAAGCGATGGCGCCTCAAGGACAACACATATGCGAGTGGGTATCTGACAATGCTAAGTGAGAGGAAAGAAAAACAGAAAAAATACAAAAAACGAAAACAACAAAGGAAAAAAAAAAAATAAAAATAAAAGCGCACTGCAATTGCGCTTAACAACAAAAGGTGCGGTCGGATTAATAACAATAACAGCGCAGAGACAGAGGCAGCAGAGCAGGCAACACCAGCAGCAACAAGAAAAAATAAAAAAAAAAAACAATGAAAATTGCTGGAAAAATCAACATTTTTAAGGTATAAGCTAAACCTCGAGCAAACAGTGCGAAAGGTGGTGAAGGCAGGATTCAAACGAGGAGGAACTGCAGCTGCCGTTGTGTGTGTGTGTTGTGTTGGAGTGTCAGTGCTCCAACACCGGATGTCAAGGTGGCAACGGAAGTCAGTTGGTGGCGCAGCCAACGAACAGCGTGCACAGTGCGGCGAGCAACGTGAAGTGCAGTGATGATTGTGGCGGTGCTCCAGCTAAGTGAGCAGCACTGTGTGAGCGAATTAAGGGAAATAATGGTGTATTATATAGGAAATATGATAAATTGATAATATGATATTTGATATATGATATTTGATATATAAAATATTAAATATTAAATATGAAATCTGAGAGATGATAATATGAAATTTGAAATATGACATATGAACTATGAAATACAAAATATGATATATGACATATTAAATAAAATATGAATGAATAATTAAATACGAATATGAGGTATGAAATAAGCGCGATATCGTGAGAGGAGGAGAATAAGGAAAAGACGAAGCAGAGTTTAAATTTTTTAAAGAAAATCCGAAAGCTGAAAAGAGGGAGAAATATAAAAAAGAGACAATGTAGGAAGAAAGAAGAAGAAAATGATAATAAGAAGAGGACGAAGAGTATGAAGAAGAACTAAAACAGGATGAACAAAATGAGGAAAAGAAGAAGGAAGGAAGAAATCAAGAAGAAAAGAAAATTATACTAGAAAGGAGGAGAAAGAAGGGAATAGTTAGAAATTTAAGATGAAGAAGAAGAAGAAGATGACGAAGAAGAAGCAGAAGAAAAAGAAGAAGAAGAAGTAGGAAGTATGAAGTAGGAAGAAAAATAAGAAGAAGAAAAATAAGAAGAAGAAGAATAAGAAAAGAAGAAGAAGAAGAAGAAGAAGAAAAAGAAAAGGACTTTTAAGGAGAACGTCAAGATAATTATGAGAAGGGAATGTAAAAGGATGTGGAGAAAAGCGCAGTGAGAAGAAACAATAAATACAGAAGAGAATATAGAAGAAAAAAGGAAAACGAGGAAGAGCAAAAAACAGAAATAGATTAAAATAATGAGAAGATTAAAGAATACAATATACATATTTATTTAACCTATTCACACTCTATAGCAAAATGTTACGCAAATGCTCTGCCAGTGTCCCACTGTTCGTCGTCCTACTGACCATTTAAACAACTTGCTGTCGGTGCATACATATGTGAAATATTGCTGCTATAATAATAGTAATAATAATAGGGGCAGCCAAGGCGAAAGGAATATAAAAGAGCAAAACAACAACAATAAAAAATAACAACATCAACGTAACGGATGATCTCCAAAATGACCTGAACTGGCTCCTGGGGAAAGGTATTCGCTAAGGACACAAACAAAAGCAAAGACAAGTCAATGGTCGTTAAGACAACAACAAAAACACAAGTGGAAGAGTACGTAAACACTCACACACACGCGTATGTATAAATATATAACTATGCAAATAATTATATACTAGAGTGCTGCCTACTGTCGAAACTCGACAGTTTTTCTAGATGTTTTCTTATAACATAGGTGCAACTATAGTGTTTGTATAATTGTTTGTTGTTATTGCCACTGTTACTATTCCGTTGTTGTTCCTGTTGATGCTGCTCCTTTTGTTGCTACTGTCACTGCTACTATTTTGTTGTTGTTGTTGGTGTTATTGTCGTTACTCGTCTTCCAAATTCTCCTACCTACTTCTTTCTTTCTATTTCTGCTCTTTTCTTTCCTCAATTTCTTTCCTACTTCATTGCTTGCTTTATAGTGGAAAAAATTTAAAATGTGTACAGAAGAGAAGAGTCAATTGAAGAAGTAAGGACACATCATAATAATAAAAATATGCATATGGCAATTTCGCATTGATTATGTTTTACTGGGCGATATTCGCAAACAAATATCATCGCCGCACCACGCGAAAACACGTCCGGCGATCGGTTCTGTTTAAAGCTTAAGCTCATACATATTTCACACATGTTTGTGATTCATATCCGACTCCAAATTATGAGTGCTCTGAGAATGTTTGCTGGGATAATAAATTCATGCCAAAACTAATTGACGGTTGACACTGAAAATTTCAAAATTAAAAAAAAACGAACTTACCTCCCAGAGTTGCATTGGATTTTTATTCGATTAAAAACTCAATTAATTAGTAATGGATCCATTAAGAATTGAACTTCTGTATGAAAAATCGAGCTTCATTATTGACTTAATGAAGAAAATGTGGATAATTACTCTATTAACCGCCTGTGTGAAATCAGTATTAGCGTATTAATAATATAGATATGCATTTTGTTGAAAAAAAATAAGTGGATTTTGTTCGGCTGGGTTCGGCAGCTCTCTAAAATTTTTCTTCTTAGTTTCTTATTTAGGCTACTGCTGCGCCTTTTTTCTTTACTATAGTAACATATCTGCAGAAGAGGCCAAACCGAACTGTTTGCACTTCGTATGGGTCCTGGACTACAAAGAAGGTTTTTCCGGACAAAATACGTATAGGAATGCCCTTTTCCAAATGCAAACTAATGCTTAAAGACCACATCTATAAACTAACAAGTGATAGATGGCAACAGATATACTGGAATGTCGGACAAACTTGGCCAAAATGGGATCACAAGCGATCTCGTCAATATGCACCTTAAACATCTTAAATCTGTAACCTCATTGGGATACTCACAAGACACTGGCCCATCGGGAAAAATGCAAGAGGTTTGGTGGAACCTACCGTACTTGCTGTTGAAGCTGGAAGAACGACGAGGAAGTGGAGGCGATTAACAAGTTCATTTGTAATTGTCCGGCTCTTAATAATGCCAGGCAGCGCATATGCATAACATAGGTAAAGCCGAAAATATCGGCTTAAAGGACCTGTTGGGTAGCAACTGGATTTCAAACGGGTTCAAATAGTAGGAACAATCTGTTTCATGTAATATCAGAATGGGTCGCCATACTGACCTAAATGGTAGCCACTCCAACCTAACCTATAGTAAGTAAGATCTTTCTTTATATGATTTTTTCAACCCATCCTATATAAAGAGAACGTTGCAAAAGTAAGACTGGTTGTAAATTCGTTCTCCACTAGATATTTATGAATATATTGGATCTCAAAGGTTATTTTGTAACGTTTAACAAAGTGTTTAAAAGCCCCTTAACATCTTCTCTCTAACAATAAATAGCAACTATATCAGCTTTTGGTCAAAGTAACATTAATTCCGCTAATTTTCTAGCCATTATATATATTTACAAATTATGCTTAAGTTCCACAAAAAAAAAGATATTTTAATTCCATTTTGAAGATGAACAACGACCGACGAACATCGCGCCAAACAAAGCCTTTTAATGCAGATTTTCTGCCTAAGCCTCGTTTCCACTTTATTGCTATCATAAATGTTTGCTTGCCGCTTCACTTCCCCACCATGCTTTATTACAATATTCCCACCAAAAACAAAAAGCTCATAAATAGTAAGAAGTTATAGTTACACAACTGCAAAAAAGTTTAACTTTAACACGATCCAATAGAGTGCACGCAGCTGACGCAGTTTTACCTTGGAAGAGCGCTCTTTTTTACTTTTTCGCCTAGCCCCTTATGCCTTCCTCTTTCTCAATAAACCGTTAAAGTTTGCCACCAACAAGGCAGAGCCACCTACTAAAAACCACACGCAATGCAACTCAAGCCGACTCTGTAGCGAGTCTTCTATTTCTTCTTCGCCTTCACCTTTCTGCTTGTCTCTTTCTTTCTCTCACACTTTATGCAATACAAAAATTTTTGCAAAAGTGTGTTCTATCTTTTTTTTTCTGCCTGAGATTTAGCATTTCAACGCCCATCGCTAAACCAACTAGAAACTTATAGCTTATGAGAGTATCTACTTACAACTGTAATAACTACAACAAAAATAAGTACAAAAACAGCAACAACAAAGAAAAGTGCAACAACACCAACCAACTGCCTTGCTGGCAAGCGTATCATTTCAGGATTTAATTTAACATCGTCGTTGTGGGCTTTCCACACTACTAAATATTTGCTTTTGGCCAGCCATCTTGAGCTCAACAGCTCGGCACGGGCTCAGCAGGCCAAATAAGGTCTTAAGGCTACTGCTGCTGCTGCTGGTTTTACTGTTGTTGTTGCTTTGGTAGAAAGCAAATAAGAATATCGGTAAGTAAATACTTGCGTACGAGTATGTATGTATTTTTGTAGAAAGTACAATGCAATCAGTTGCAGTTTTTTCTTCTTTTTTTTTAAATCAAAAGCAAACTGCAACAGCTGTAACATCTATATTAACTTTGCTAGTATTGCGTGCTGCATAGTGTGATGATTGGAGATAATTTAGCATCAAATATTAAGTAAAGCACTGAAGAAATTAAATTCAAGCATCCAAGAGAGTGTTGCCAACAGAAAAGTGTTGGTTAAAGGTTGCCATTAATTTTAAAATTTGTCAGGAACTACAGGAATTTTCAACTTGGAGCGCAGCGTGTAAAAGAAAAACTCTTGTGCAGTTAACGTTTTTCAATTTTAATTTATTGCTTCGGGTGTTGCCACTAAATGGTACTAAAAGATTACTACCTTAAAGTTGCCACCCTTTTTTAAATAAATAACAGCATAGAAAAATTAGGGTGCCACTAAAAACATACAAAATGGAGTGCAAAAAATTTTAAATATGTACAAAAAAAAAAACTTTAAAAAATTAGCCCTATTGGCCTTAAATGTAATCAACGAAGAAAATCCATGGTAAAATGGAAAAGTTATAGCCGATCATGTAAATACAGCCAAGTCGCGCAATGCCAATATACGTGAATAAAAATTTCGTATAAGGATGCCACCTTTTTAAAAATTACGAACCTTTTTAACGGTTTTAGAGTAAATCAATAGTGTCGAAGTCCTTTCCTTATAGTGCATTAGCGTAGAAAACTTCCTAAAATGGTCTACCGAGCATATCACAAAAAAAAAAAATTATAGGGTTGCCATCCTTTTTTGAAAATCAAAAAAAAAATTAAGCTTTGACTTTCTATATATCTAGCACATTTATAAGTAAACTTTTTCTATAAAGTTTAGTTTTTTAATCACACAAAATTCTTTCGCATCTCTCGGTCACTGTACTCTGCAAATAGTTACATGCTTGAAAGAAATGGTAACGCTGCACAGTGGGCTGAAATTGGTCGGTAGTGGACATGAAATAAAAGCTAGTTAATAATAAAAAACTAATTATGGAGTTCGATTATAAACCTTATTACATGAGGTTTTTGTATCTGAATAAATTTTCATAAAGTCTTTAATTTAAAAGTTATAGCAAATTTAAAATAAAAATGTATGGAAAAATTCAGAATTTTGCCCTTAACTCAATTTCCTCACATTTCCTCAAAATTAATTTCATATTTTTATATATAAGGTCTAATTTACTATATATTTTACTAGTCCTCGTGGTTCGGAAAAGCTCGGAAAAGTTTACAATTTCATTCATAGTTCCATTAATGACTAGAGAAATGCGACAACCCCAAGCAGTACCTCGTTCGGTAGATGATTAAAATACGCTTCTAACGACATACAACTTGTAATGATTGAGCCAACCCTGGTTGAGTGACAGCTGGTCAAAGTTAAAAATTTGTTCATCTTTTTCGATTTTTTGTTTGCCGTTAACTCAGTTTCCTCACGTTTCCCTAACGTACTATCTATTTTATTAATTTTCGTGGTTCGTAAAATTTCGGTTTTTTTGCAATTTCAATAAGAATTCCATTACTAACTGGGTCATATGCCAGTAATGCGCATCAGTTTTCATTGCTCGGTATAATGTGGAAACCAAAAATATTTTAGGATTTCAGTGTGAAGTCATTTTGTCGTGTCAGCCGTTTCGCCATATGCATATAAGCCTATAATTAGAGTCAAATGTCGCTGCTATTCTTTAAAATATTCTGGTATGCCTTATTATACCCCACTTTGCTTCACTTAAACTTCAAGAGCTCATCCAAATATTGTTAGATTTTTAATCTGAATGTATTTTTGAAACCTGCATTAAATTACACAGCCTGATGTGTAATTGAATTTAAAAAAAATTTCAGCTATCAGGAAGAATATAGGACATGAAGTTAAAGATTCGTGAGAAAGAAAACAAAATGTTCACTTTAGGCCGCGATATCACCTTCCCTGAGTAGTGTATCAAAAAACTGAATGCACCATTCGTTTAAGCGGTTAATTTTACGTACGACTAGATAACAATTTTTTATCTTGTGCAAAATCTCAACATTACATACATAAAACTAAACATACCTTGAAATTCCTGAAAATTGTGCGGTTTTTGGTGTAGCTCCATCTAGTTTTTAGAAAAGTGATTTTTTTTTTCATTTTATTTACTATAAAACAACCTATTTGCATATTCTGGGGCCGGAGGGAGGATCTGAGAAGGTTTAAACAATCGCATACAAATAAACGAATCTAATGTAAATCTATTACTAAAAGCCTGATAACTTCTTAAAACAAGGTTTTACGAAAAAAAGTTATATAACTAAAAATTATGACAAAATATCATAGAATATGTAAATATACAATTGAAGTCCTATGTCCCTACTTGTCAATTTAAGCCCACTGTGCGCTGCCTGCCTGTGTGTATTTGTATGCAAGAAAGCTTCTGTTGTTTTTGCTGCTGCTGCTACTTGATGAGAAAATGCGAGGCTCGTGTGACATTTTCATTATCGTTGTCGTTTTCGTGGTCTTCGTCGTTGTCCTCCTTCATATTACCTTCATCTCCCTCCTTCACAGCTTCATGCCACCGATAAGGTTACAAAATTATTAGTAGGATTTTTTTCTTAGGCAGCTTAGTCGTTAGTGATATATCAAAGCTTTACAACTCACTAGCGTTTTTCGGGCTGTAGAAAAGTCAGCATACATACATTCTTCCTTTCATAGTTAACAAACAGAGGCCATGGACCGCTGCCGCTGCTCTATTCTACGCCGCACAGTGGGGAAGCTTCCATACATTCAGCGGAAAAAAATAGAAGGAGTTGTCGTAGGGCTTTGAAATTTTGCAGACAGGTTATATATGAGCTAGTTAAGAAAATTTCCAAAAATGGTTGAAATCGGTCAACTCCTAGGGGTACCTCCCTTGGACCTATAGTAAAAAATTAAAAAAAAACATTTAAATACAAATTTTAATTTCAGCCGAAAAAAGTAAGATATCTTCACGAAACTTTGCATATCAGTTACCCTCATAAAGGGCATTGACGGTACAAAAAATAATTGAAATCGGCCACTCCCTAGGGGTACCTCCCTTGGACCTATAGTAAAAAATAAAAATAATTTTTAATCCATACCTGTACTTAATTGTGAATAAAAGCGAAACGCGTTCATCGATTTTCTTGATTTATGTATCATTTTGTTCATAGGTTATGCGACTTTACGTGAAAATAATAGGACTTTGAACTTTTTTACCGTTTTCGATTTTTTATGAATTAAAAAAAAAAAATTATTTTTAGGCAAAAAATATTTTTTTTTCTCCATACATTTATTTATAACTGGGAAACTGTTGCCTATATAGCGAAACGTTATATAAACAGATGAAAGTACTTGTAATTCTTGATTTTTATAAATTTGTTTAAACAAAATCCGACTAGTGGTTCTTGAGTTATGTTAAACAAAAGAGCCTTATCAGAATTGAGTCGCGAATCAATTAGCTGAAAAATGTTGTACTGTATAATACAATAAATTGAAAAGGGGCACCTGGGGGCACTTGAAATTGATTAAAAATGTAAAAACAGATGTGAAACAATGTATTAGTAGTGATTTCCAACTGGAGGGAAGTGGCGCTAAAATTACAGGTCCAAATGTTTGGAGAAAAAAGGGATTTTTGTTATATGTTCATAAAAATAAACAAAAAAAAAACTTAAGTCTCTGCAGAGTTTATTTTTTCAATTTTAGTAGACTGAAATATCCTACTTTAAATAAAAAATAAAAAGAAAAACGTTAGCTCACATAATAAAAGATTATTCGTTTTGAAATTCTTAGGTTTAAATTAAGTTGGTTCGGTAAAACATACAAGTACTGAGTTTGAGACGGCTATAAAAAAAAACTAGCAGTCAGATCGGAGTAATTCTTTTTGATTTGGTTGTACCATTTAGTCTAAATTCCAAAATATCACTGCATATTGCATGAAGAGTATGTTGACAATTTGACTTTTTTCCGCAAAATCCCCAGTGTGCGCCGTTGTACGTGTATGGAAGAGGGGGTTAGTGCGCGTGTTAAGCCTCGCCAGCCATTTCAGCTGCTGTATGTGACTTTCCTCTCGGTGTGTCTTTCCGCTCTATGTGGCTGTTGCCTTGCGTAAGTTGCTCTATCCATCTAGGCTTGTTATGCATGCATGTGTAACTGGATATAAACTGGCGGATTTAAGCTCAATGAAAAGTTAAGTGTCCGTGCATCGTTTACACGCAATAATAATGAAAATTATTCGAGACACTTCTTCTCTTCGCTTCGCTTTGCTTTTCGTGAAATTAAGTGCCACTGGAATTATGGGCTAGTTATAACACTTGAGAGTTGAGGTTGATTTATTGAGAGTGTACTTTTTTTCTTGCTTTTTTTTCTGGTTTCTTTATCCTTGCTGGCTTTTTTGCTTTGTTCTAACAAAGTTTTCACTTAATCTCTTAATCTCGTAGGTATTTAAATAGTAATTTTTAAAAGCAGTTAAAATAAATTGGTGTTAAAAAGGGGGTGAAAAAGGTAATTAGTTATTAATGTGTATATTTAACTATTCATATATAAATTTTATGCTTTGAATTACATATAACTTAAGGAATTTTTTACGTGAAAAATGAAAAAGGTACACTGAGAGAAAAAAATATATGGAGGGGTCAAAGAAATTGTTTACCTATTTTGAACACTACTTTCTTTGTTTTGAGTAAATTTTCCTTAAAACATGTTAAAAGGTTTATAAAATATTGTTGTTACATGCGTTACCATGGTTTCATATACTTGTTTTGAAAAAATTCATACATTAAAATAATGAAAAATTCTTTAAGCGCCATTCCATTCCCAACTTTCCTTGTTTTGAAGACTTGATTTCTTTAATTTTGAGAAATTAAATTCCCATACAAATCACCATGGCAACGAATTTGTTTGAAAGTTTTTTTTATGTTTTTTGCACATTTTTGAGAAAATTTACACAAAACAAAGAAAATTTTGTATTGGGACGCGTGTTCAAAATAAGGAAAATTATGTCTTTGATCGAGAGAAATTTTTTTTTTGAGTGTAAAGCACTTGTGCCTATGTAGGGTTAATTATACGGACATATTTAATTACAATGTGGACCCGGATCACCCCAGAATGTTTCTGAGCATTTCCGAAAAATATTGATATCAAATGAAGGGTGTTGAGCAGGGCTGTTACATGGAGCTTTAGGTTATTATAATGATTCATAGGTCAAATTCCCATATATGGGTCAAATGAAATCAGGACTTCAGTATAGAGCTCTCTTCGATATTATACTCAACCCGGTTTTCTGAGGAAAGTGAAACAGAAAGGGAAATGGAAAGAGAAGAGGAGGGGTATTGGGGATGAAAAAGGGAAAGGAAAAGTAGAGGGAAAATTAAACTAAAATGGAATGGGAGAGGGAAGGATATATATGGAGAGTAGGAGGCTAGGGAAAGGAAAAGGGAGAAGGAATGTGATAGGGAGAGAAAAGAGATGAAGAGAAAAGGAGAGGTAATAACTAGAGAGCGATAGAAAACGGGAAAATTATGAGAAAAAAAGTAAAGATGAATATAAAGAGAAAGGTAGAGGGAACGGGAGAGGTAACGAGGGTGGGAGACTAAAAAGAAGAAGAAAAATAGAAGGACATGAAGAGGGCGAACTTTTGAAAAGTTCCATCACACTTCACTCACTTTTTTGTAATATTTTATTTGACTTGAAAAAAATTGCAGCCCGAGGAAAGCTCGGTTATCCAGATATTTTTTACTAGGGTTATCTTGAACGAAATTTTACTCTCTACTTTTTGTCGACTTATGGCCACAAAGGTTTAATTGTAGTTAAATTAAAAGTCAAAATTTCGAAATTTAAATAAATTTGAATGCAAAAAATTTTCTGAGCTACTCACTTTGTTTTGCTTCCATGCATTCTTCCTTGGCTCAATGCCTTTGCATCGAAAAATGGACTTACCTGTAAAGATAAAGAAAGAAAACAGTTAAAATTATATGCAATAATTTGAGGATTAATATCTTGGTGAAAAATACTTACAACTCGGAATGAGAGACCAACAACCTCAAACAAAAACCTTAAAACTTCATTTTACGACCCTTGAATAAATTTTTTTTTCTGCGACCATTCTAAATTTGCAACATTTTTTTTTTTTCTTTATTTTAGAATGAGTGTTTATTTTAGAATAAAAAGCAAAATGGGTTAAAATATATAGCGTTGAGTAAAATGTACTTTAAGTGCATATAGTAGAATTCTGCGGAGAATAATTTTTTTGAACATTATAACCTTTTAATTCTCACACCAAAGTGTCATTTTGACACATTTTTCAGAGTCCAAAAAAGTGGTATTTGAAAAGTCACTAGAGGGTTAAAATATTCTAGAAAATTGTGCGCCGCAAAATTTTAGTAGGGCTACGCTCAGAACAAAATCTGTGTGTAAGGCATGTGCAAGCGCATAGAAGTAAATACATAAAATAAGCTTTTTTAAGTAGATATTAAGTATATTTACTTTTTCTGCTCATATCCAAACCATTTAAACTAAAAACACTTTGCACTTTGGTGCACACGAAATAAAATATTCAAAGAAATGCAAAAATTGCAGAAAAAAAATGTAAGCAAAAAAATTTAAATTGTCCGTGCTGAAAATTCATGCAGTCAGTGCGCCTTGAAGTATGTGATGGATTGGCGCAACTAAGCGAAGCAATAACACTACATAGATAACATTTAAAATATATCTATTGTTGTTTTTGTTGCATTACGTGTGTGTAACGTGGCGAAAGAAATGTTAGAAAATTGAGCAGCGGTTGGTTGTGCAAATAAGCACACACACAAAAAATCAGCAGCAGCCAAACAATGCAGACGACCTAAGTGACGCCAAAATAGACAAGAATGGACAGGCAAATAGACAGAGAAACAGACACAGACAAACGGACAGACAAACAAAAACAGCGTGATGGTGGCGAAAGGCTAAAGAAGAAATTTGGACCAAAAACGGGGGAGTTTGGGTTATTTGGAGGAGAAGCGCGGATACGTAACCACGTTATTCAAAGCAACCCTCCAAAATGATTTAAAGGCTTATGAAATAATGCCTGAAATTTCTAAGCGACAAAAGTTGTATGGACAAAAGCTTATAATAAGGCTGATTTTCCTGTGTTAATGTCATCGGGCTATAAGAACTATTCTCGCTCCCTCTCTGAGGGGTAACCTTATTCCCAAGGCTTATCCGCCATGGGAATAATGCTTAGATAATTCCTTATAAACAGGCCTTATATGGTGTCTATATGCCTCATAGTAACGCTTATTCTCCACAAGAAATAAGGCCTGAATAATTTCTTATGTTTCTATTTCTAGTATCTCACTCTAGGCACTGGTTGTAAGTGCTGCTGTAAGTACTTCTTGCTACTTTCATTTTCTAATGGAAATAAAGTATCTTCATTATCATCAAGGCGTAAAGTGTAAACTGAAAGAAATAAAGAAATGAACATTTCATTTACAAGAAAAGACCATTTCATTTACAAGAAAAGAACATTCCATTTATTTCTTTACTTTGTTGGAAATCATAAGAAGCTCTGCAAGAAAGGACAGCAGTGAAAATGCTGCAGAGGAATGCCAAACCCAAAACAAAATCCCACTAAATTTGGTGAATGAAGGGCTTGCACAGGCAGGCAACTTCGCCTACTTGAGTCAGGCTTTGCCACGTGCACCTTTACTTTTCTTCTTCCTCTCCCTACTCCTTATACATATTTTTTGCCTCTATTGTTCTTTCTTAATCTTCTTTACCTACTCCAATTTTGCCTTGCTCCACCCTCAAGTAGTATATTTCACAGGCCTTCTTTTCTCTTTTGTTACATTTCTTTGTCTTTTTGTTTCCATAAAGATTTCGATTTCTTTCTTTTCATTTCATTCTGTTCATCCTTCATTCAATTCCGATTTAATATAACAATTCATTTGCCAAAAGAGCTAAAGTGATATGTTGCCATATACAATTTCCGTTTGATTTGACTTGTGTGTGTTCAGATTGCAGATAAACTTCAACTAAGTGACGTTTCGATAGACGGATTTTTATGCTTAAATGGTCAGCAGGTGTTTGTTTGATTTGACAGGGTAAGGAGAAGGAGGAGTGGTGGTATGCATGTACATATCTGAGTATGTACTTAGTTACATACATACATACATATGTACATTCTTGTTGAAAATGCGAACGAAAAAAGATTAGAAAGAAAATGTTTATTGAATGTTTAAGACTTAATGAAAATCTTGAAATTCTTTTGAAATGAAAAAGACTTTTCTCGTGGCCTTTTTCTTTCTTCTTTAAAGTTGAAAAATTTAATTTTATTAGAGTTTAAGCAGTTTTTTTTATAGGAGCGAGGGGAGAAGTAGCTAAAGTCTTTACGAAAAGGTGCCTTAACAACACTGACGCTACGAATACTGATGGGTTTTTCAAGTAAAAGCAAAATAAAGCTAAGTTTGCGTTTGCAAATCAGAACTGATCAAAAACGAATCACTTTTTCTAGTCTCAGCTTTAATAATGAATTTGGATTCCAGAACTATCTCAACACAATGGAACCTTCGTTATCATATACTCCAATATACCAAGAACTTTTTTGAAAACTTAGGTTGATTATAAGGTCATTCTCAGCTGGATAAAGGTTTTGATGTCGAAGCTCTTTTTCGAACAAAAATTAGCGCAAAATATTTCTAATTACAATTTCATTTGCATTCCCACATAATCAGACATTTTGCACACTCTTTCTTAACCCTTTGCTGCCAAATTTATTTAACTAATCAACTCTAAGTGGCCCAAATAAAATTAAAAATTAATAAACTCTCAGCAAATGAAAGTGACCAAAAATTGTTTTATTTTGGCGGCAAATTATATATTTTATAGTATTCGTTGAAACATTATTTAACACAAAATGCTTATTTATTGTGCATTTAATGGTTTTGAAAAAGTTTTTCTAAATTTGTTTGAGTGCTTTTCAAAATTTCGCCCACCCTTTTCATTCAAATTCCATAATAAACAATCAAAAAATTTTCATTTAAATTGATTTGAAATTCATTGTTTACGGCACAAATAATCCTTCCCAGCAGTATTTATCAGCTGGAAAACAGCACATATTTCCTACTGAATATTCAGTAGAGATGTAGTTCTAATATCTGAACTTTCCCTTTCGTTTTTATATAGAGGTGGCGTCGAAAATCAACTACCTAAAAACTGCCGAACGAGAAGGGAGAGTTTCTGTAGGAAAAAAGGCCTGAATACGCAGGGAGAACTTCCATAGCATGTATTTCAGTACACCTGATGTCTTCACTGCGTGTTCAGTAATTTTTTCAGCAATGAATTTTGAACTTACTTTCAGGCTATTTTTCATAATGAATATTCTATTGAATATGCACCTCCTTACCTCAAATACTGCTGGGTTTTTTTTGCGTGTCGAAATGTATTTGTGCAATTATAACTCAATTGAGTGCAGGCACATGCTTATACATACATACACACAAGCGTGGAAAATTTATTGATAGAAATAAATTAAATTGCGTAAAATGCCATTAGCGAATATTTGAATATTTTCAAAACATTAAAATTTGACTATTTTTTTATACGACAAATCAAATAAAGTGCATGCGCATACATATAAAAAATTTATGCTAAAGCGACAAACAAAAAAATAATGAAATAAAGCATAAAAAGTGAATGAGAAATGCATAAAAAAGAAAGCAAAAGAAAGTGATTGAACAAATTTAAAATTTTATGCAGCTAAATGGTGCTTATCAAATGACCCCGTAGGAAATCGAAGCACAAAAAAAGGTTTAAAATATAATAGAATTAGTTGTGGAATAATTTTGTGAAATATTTTAAGTTCAATTTTTTAACTTATTAACTGTAACACAGAAGAGGCCATTGACCGCTTTTTTTGATAGTCTGCAAAAAATAGCATTTTGGTGGTCATTAGAGGGTTAAGATATTCCAGAAAAGTATTCGATATAAAATTTTACTATAGTAACTCGCAGACTAAATCTTCATAAAAGCAAATTGTTGGGTATTTAAGAACTTAGTTCTGCCACAAAAGAGTTGCTTTAACTATTTTTTTTTTTTTTGGTAAATCGGTATGAGGCGGCCACTAGAGGGTTAAAAATGGCCAGAAAATTCTACGCTGGAAATTTTTACTTCAGATATTTTCAGTTTAAATCTTTATACAAACATCCTATTGGTTATATCGCACACTAAATCAAAAGGCGTTACAACTCAAAATTTTTCGAAATCGGGTTTCTTCTATAAATTGGTACACAGAATATATCTCTAGCGGCTGCCAAAAAATCTTTTCCATCAGTCTTTTTTAACTGAGAAATAACTATTATACGTAGCCTTTTCCCACATCTCTCCTGAAAATTTTTGAATTTTGAGTTGTAACGCTTTTTGATTTAGTGTGCGATATCTTTTAACTTTAGAATTAAATTTGGGGTACTTTGAGCTCAGAAGGTCGCAGTTTGTAAAAACATAAGGGAAAAAGTACCTAAAGGCAGAAGGGGTAAGATAATTATTTATACTAAGCAACACAGCATAACATTTAAATGCTTTATCCTTTTTCTACTAATTTCAATTAATTTCATTGGATTTCCATGTTAAAACCACCAGTCTATCACCGCACTTGTTATGGCAGCACGTTTTTCGGTCCTTCGAAATGCCAGCCAAAACTTTTCTGCTTAATCTTTCCATATAACACTTTATACTCCTCCGACTGACCTTTCGCTTGATATATTCTCGACTACGGTTGCTTGAGCACAAATCCTTTTACGTGTAAGGTATAAGTGGATTTGGAAAAAAAAAGAAAAAGGCACAATCAAATCAAAAACAAAGTAAAAAAAAAAAAAAAAAAAACGGATAAAAAAGGGTAAATAAAGTAATAATGAATAAACTGACATGGAAAAGTGAAAGTACAGCATTGACGCGGCTGATAAAGTAATGATAAACTTTTTATGTGTGTTTGTATATACCCACCAAAAAACTCGATGACCGTGGAATTAAGAGGGTAATCCAGAAAAACCCTGGCAATCGCTTCCACATTCGTTGACAGAATGCCTGACATTAGCATGGGCTTGTCATTGGAGGGAAGGACTTACCCACTGCATTACCGCCGAACGAATAAATCACGCAATACCGCAAGGATTCTAGTGAATCAAATAAAGAATACCTTACAGGGAAGCAGAGAAAGAAGGCGAAAAATTTAAGGCATAATGGAAATTTCCACTGGTATTTATTCCAGTTCAGTTTTCGCGCTCCATTCTACTTTGCATTACGTGGAATGGGTAATGGAAGCTCATTCCACTCTGCATTACTGGCAATGCGTGAAATAAGTGATGAACTCGCCAGATGTTCCATGGCAAGGCCTTCTATCATGCCTGACAGGTAATAGCGATGACCAGATTTTTGCTGGGTATGTATGTATGTATTTGGGGAGTATGCCTATGTCGCAGCCTAAATGGACGGGATGCCTTAGCCTAAGCAAATCTAATGAAAAAGTTTTTTTGTGCTTAAAATTCGAAATTTGTACAATTCCAATGGACTTTATTTTATTAACTTTACAAACGGATAAATGAACAATAAGCGGCTCGAAAATAAAAGCAATGGAATTCAAAAAAAAAGAAAAAGGAAGAGAATTGAAAGAAAAGGAAAAAAAGGAAAGGAAAGGATAGGAAAGGAAAGGAAATGGAAGGGAAGGAAAGAAAGGAAAGGAAATGAAAGAAAAGGAAAAAAGGAAAGGAAAGGAATGAAAGGATAGGAAAGGAAAGGAAAGGAAACGAAAGGAAAGGAAAGGAAAGGAATGAAAGGATAGGAAAGGAAAGGAATTGAAAGTAAAGGAAAGTATGGAAGTACGCGAAGGTAAAGGAAAAACGAAGAAAGGGGAAAGGTAAATCGAAAAAACCGAAATCGAAAAAACGGAAATCGTCAAGAGAAAGCAAGCGAAATCGAAATGACGAAACCCTTTTGATTATTCAATCGGACGACCGACAATGCGCAACGAAACAAAAGGCTAATGCGTAAATACTTTTTGAAAAGTGTTGGAAGAAAGCTCAGGAAGGACGTGAAGGAAATTCATCTCTAATGCTGATAATCAGCTTAAATATTCAAAGGTTTTTTTTTTGGCAAATGAAATGGTTGGTTGTGCATGATTAAAGGTCGGCTAGTTGGCTGGTTGGAAAGCAAAGAAATGGCAAACTGCGTAGCCTAACGAAAACAATAGTTAAAGGAACAAAGAAAGAAAAGCGCTTCAATGGGTATGTGTCATATGGCGTGTGGCACGTCAAAGCAAAAGCAACAAAAAAAGGCACAACAATTGGAAATTTAATGCCACAACAACGAACGATTGATACTGCCTGCTATACTTGTTGGCTTAATCGAATTTACTTGTTATTGAAAGTATAAATTATGTAATTTGAAAATATTCAAATGTTGAGTTTTGGGAGACATCTTTGTTGATTATTGGAAAGTTAGAAATTTTCATACAATACAATTGAGAGTGTGAAAACAAAAAAGTCTAAGCGAAGAGCAAGGCAAATTCATTAATATGGTAATGGTACGTGAACAGCTGACTTCTTCTTCTTCTCGTTTTTAACTCGCCGTGTACAGAAGAATACAGGAGAATGTCAAACAAAGAAAACTTTGACTTTGAGTTTGACATTCTGAAGGACAAAAACTTAAAGCGAATCGAGGCGAATATTGCCGAATTCGCCCTGCCATTACCATAATGAATTTGCCTTGGCGAAGAGTAAGTCCTTGGTTGTATTTTCATTTAAAGTGAAATGCGAAAAAGAAGTGATAGGTAATACCGCAATCTCCAGCAAATTACAAGTGACCAGATTTGCAGGATTCAAGTATGTATGTCTTAGGTCTATGAAATAATTCGCTATAGATAATGGTATGGGCATTTTCTCTCTACCGAAAATATCCTTTTGATTTCTGATTTGAGAAGCCACACTTTGGATCATTAATCTTTAGACTTGGCAGATTTTATCATATCGAGTGATGAATGATTTTTCGCTATCCTTCTAATTGCGTCTGACCGCATCTAATGTTAACTGGGATCCTCATTCACTTTGCATGTCGAATGAACTTATATATTGACAAAAAATTTCCACCGTAGTATCGCCAGTCTCCTGTAGTTGTTATGTTAGGTCTCAGCTCGCTGTTCTCTATTGCCGTCAAAGACCAGTTTAGCGTAGCTACCCTTGATGTATTAAAGGATTTCTGGGCCTTTGCAGATGGTACGCCTTTTTATTGTTCTCAATTTAGATACCTGTGACCGAGAATCCATTCAGCGAGATGGCCTTCAGTTGTTCCGACTTCAATCTCGTTCTTCCTTCCAGCCTCCAGTGGTCTTGGATATTCCAGTTGTAGCGTTGAACGCCAAGTGCGCCTGTTTCAGTATAACTCCATTTGATTTTTTCCTCTTCTCAGCAGCAATCCATTTAATCTAACTTAAATCAATGCTACAATCGAAATACTTTTTGCACGCAATCAGACGTAAACTTAGCTCAGTTCAATCGTCTTTTCTTTGCCAGCTTAAAATGAAATTGGAATTAGTTAAAGTAATTGTATTTGTTTTGTTGTTTTTCGCAAATACATTACACTGGTCGACAAAATTTCAACAAGTTTTTGTTACAGAAATAAAATTCTACTTTTCTAAAGGATTTCGGTGCGCTGAATCCGAATCTGAAGTCAGATTTTCTGTAATACGTACAGATTTTTAGATATTCATGTCCAAATGGGCGAAAAACACGTTTTTTGCCTATATTCACTCCTAAATATCTTTTAAATTACTTACTTATTTTAAGAATTGATTAAAGCTATTGAAAGCTCGGCCATTTCCCTTGAAGACAACGTTTTAATTTTTCGGATATCTAATTTAGGTATGTAGTAATATATGTTTTTGTACAACAAGGTATTTGTCGTCGAAAACTACGGCAGCATTTGTAGCATTTTATAAGCGCAATCAAATTTTGTAGTTGCTCAGCAGAACAATTTTTTTACGAAGCCACTTACATACGTCCATAATATAATAAACTGCCTAAAAGCGTGCTTCAAAATTTTTAATTATTTTTGTATGGAGAAAATATTGCAAAACTAATGAAGCTTAATATGCAATATTGCAAGTTACAAGAAAGATATATGAAATATTAAAACGGTTTCTTCAAGAGAAATGTCCGCGTTTTCAATAGCTTTAATCAATTTTTAAAATAAGTAAAACATTTAAAAGATATTGAGGAGTGAATATAGCCAAAAATCGCGTTTTTGGCCTCTTTACACATGAATATCTCAAAAACCGTACGTATTAGCGAAAATCTGACTTCAGATTCGGATTCAGCGCACCAAAATCCTTTAGAAAAGTAGAATTTTATTTCTGTAACAAAAACTTGTCGACCAGTGTTATATGTAGTTACTGCACAATTGTTCGCTTTGTATTGTTTTCGAATCTCTCTCTCTTACTTCTTTTGATTTCTCCGCAAACTTATCCGCTTTCTTTTCTTTTGCTCAAATTGGCAACTCTTTACATTGTTCTCCTTTTTGTTGTTTTTTTTTCTGTTCTTATTGTATTTTTGATGTTGTTGTTTTTCGTTTTTTTTTGTATTTAATTTAACTGATTTGCTTTGACATTTTGTGTGTAATTTTCTCAAGAGCAGGCGGTAAGCAGTTCAGCACTCATTCATTCAATGTGTTTCCTCATGTTTGTGAGGGCAGCTTATGCTGATTTACTTACTTGACTCTATATAATTTTACCCTTTATTTATTGCTGTATTGCTTTTAAGCATATTTTATATTATTGTTGTTTCATTGCCATTATTCTACTGGTTCTCTTCGAAATGGTTTTAAAGTTTTAAAAATTTCCTTTTTTGGGAATTTTTGTAATGCGCATTATTTTCAAGTAAAAAGGTCAGATATCATCATTAGAATGGTTAAATCATATATGTATTCTATTAATTTTAAAATTTCCTTTTTTGGGATTTTTTGTAATGTGGCTTATTTTCAAGTAAAGAGGTCAGAAATCATCATGTCAGAATCATTTCAAAAATTTCTTTTAAACAGATATTAATTTTAAAAATTTCCCTTTTTGGCAATTTTTATAACACGCATTATGTTCAAGTAAATTGGTGAAAAATTATTTTTAGAATCGTTAGAGTTTCCACCATTACTAGTTTTGAAAATTTACATTTTAGGATTTTTTTCTAATGCGCATTATTTCCAAGTAAAACGGTAAGACATCGTCTCTAAATAGCGCAGTGCTTCCATTTTAATTAATTTAAAAGTTTTCCTTCAACGGATATTAGTTTTAAAATATCAATTTTTGGAATTTTTCACAACGCATTATTTTCAAGTAAAATAGTCAAAAAACGACTTATAATTAGAAATATTTTCATCTTTATTTAGTTTAAAAAATTTCCCTTTTTGGGATTTTTTTAATGGGTATTATTTTCAAAAAAAAAGAGGTCAGAAATCATTCCTAAATTCGATAGAGCTTCCTTTTTAATTGATTTAAAAAAATTTCTTTAAACAGATGTTAATTTAAAAAATTTCCCTTTTCGGTATTTTTTTAATACGCAAAATTTTTAAGTAAAACAGTCAAGAATCGGCTCTAAATTGATCATAGCTTTAATTTTATTTAGTTTAAAAAATTTCCCTCGAAGGAATTTTTTTTTTAATGAGTTTGAAATATGTAGTTGTCTTTCTAAAAAAAAAGATTTAGTCGAAACCGGTACATGATCGATTTCTCACCGATGGTTCATTTCAAACAAATATCTCAAAAACTAAAGAAAAGCTTTAAAAACCGACTGAATGGGTACACACTTACACTCAAAAGTACAGATAAATATTCATATTTATGTCCATATTTAATAGCAAATCTTTGCGCCTGCGACTATGCGGAAATGGGGCTCAGTGTGCAGCAATAAAGTCATCATACGCCATACAACGAAGCTCCTTCTATTTCCTTGTCCTTTTCGTTCCTTCTATGCAAGCACACTGTGTCCCAGCAGCTGTTGGCCAAAGTGATAGTAATGGCACATCTCAATTTTGCTTTTTTTCCTAGTCTGCTGGCCTGTCGATTTTTGGAATTTCGGAAGCTGTAGGCGCTGCAGGCATCAGTTTATTTCATTTGCCTTTATTTGTTATGCGACTTTACTCCCATGCAAAGCAAACTATTTCCACTTCATTGCCTTCTTCTAATTTCTTTTTCTCGTTTTTCGTTTCGTTTTTCTTATTTTTTTATTTTTCATTTTCGCAATTTTCGCTATATTCACTTAACCCTTCTTCTTGCGATCATAAAACGTCGCCAGAGAAGAGTCCTCCGCCATTCGCCTAAGACTTCTCTTTTTTACGTCACTTTTCACCTTAATTCTTTACTCCTTTTCCAAACATTTTTTTTGGCCATTTTTCCATCAATTTATTTTTTAGTTCTTCACCCTTTTTTACTTTACACAATTTTCATTTTCGCTTTCATTTCACATTCACTTTGCAATTTTATTTATTTTCTTAAAAATTGACAAACAGGCTCCTACTGACCGAGACCAAGACCAGCAGCAGACGGACAAAAGCTAAGTGCAATGACGGCGGCGGCGGCGGCGGCGAAGGACTAAAGGCAAAATGCGAAAGGCTTGGCTGGATGACTGAAATGTTTGTTTGGTTGGCCAACGAGGCTGAAGGATCACACGAAAAAAAAATGAATGAGAAATTGTCGTAGCGCGAGTATGAGCAAGTGCTGCCGATATTGCAGAAAAGACAATAAAGCGTCCCGAAATGTATGCAAAAATAAACAAGCAAAAAACAACAAACAGAGCAAAAAGCAAGTGTAGAAGAAAAAAGCAATGCAGAAAAAATGCTCAGAAAATATACATACAAATATACGAAATTGCATATTTCATTGGTTGGTCAATTGAGTTTGTTCAAGTGCAACGAAATGGCAATAAAATTGAGTCTATACAAAGGACAAGGCAACATATGTATTTGCAGATTTTTTTGGCTGTTGTGGCAAGAGAGTGAGATATTTCCACTAAAAGTACATTAAACAAAGTTACTTTTTCACATGTGTTTTTCAACTACCCAATGTCCTGTAAAACCCGCGGTTAGGCGGGAAATGTCCCTTCTTTCCCTCTTTAGAATGATTGAGTATCGCATCACATTATCAGACCCTGCAGGTCTGCAACCGCTTCCATCCATTGCTTTAGCCTCCTCGAACTATTGCCTAGAGTTTCGGCCCTTGATGAAACCCAGGGGCACAAGAACCTACTGCGCCTCTGCGATATCAATAGCCGAGTCAAGCGCCAGCTCATAAGTCATTTCGTTTCCCTCAATGTCGCGGTGCCTCGTCACCAAAATCAGAGATACGCTATGTCGACATGCAAAGCCCGATACCCACTCCCTGCACTGCCTGAGCAGGCTTTTTGATACCGTTACAGATCCGAGAGCCGCTTGACAGTCCGGAAAAATTCCTATCCTATTCCTTCCGCCGCACAATGGGTGATAGCGGCCAAAATAAATTCAAAATTAAAGTATGAGTAAAACAATTTTTTTAAATAGAAATCGACAGATACATCAAATTGTAATAAAAAAGCTTATATAAAAATTTTTGAGTCTCTTTTCGTTTAGCCGTACAGGGTGCCCAAAGTTGAGCAAAAAATAGCTTCTTTTTTTCTCAATGAACACACTTCATACAAAATGCTCTATCACATTTAGTTGTTAACATATGAACTCGAGTAATACATCATTACATAGATAATGATTTTCTCTTTCAGAAATTATAACGCAGTTGTAAATACCGTTCACTATTGAATTTATATGAATTTTCAAAAATTGACAAAAAATGTCGATAAGAAAAAATTTTTTCTCGACTTTGAATAAAAAAATTAAAAAAACAAAAAATATGACCTCTTCAAATTTTTTTTATGATTTGAAATAATATATTCTTAATCAAACTGCATTTTCATTTTAAAAATCCACTTGCTCCATTTGCTTTTATAATTTTTTTCCCATTTGCCTAAAACTGCGTTTTTGTAAACGCATTAATTATGTTAATTTTGACATTATGAAAAACGTTTATATTTAGGCGAATAATCGAATATTTCTTTATCGTCCTGCAATAAATAGTGCATACTTTTAAATTATGAGCTAATTTTTTTTATCAGCGTTAATTCATATCTTTGACAGCTTTTTTCTTTTGGAATATAAAAAAAAAATTGGTAAAAATTGTAAAACTTTAAAATGAAATTAAAAAAAACAAAAAATATGACCTCCTCAATTTTTTTGTTTAAATATCGATATTTTCAATTCTAATTAAGATATTCGAAGAAACTAAACGCTGTTTTCAAGGGTAATGATTATGCTTTCAACTGGTTTAATCGAATTTGAGTGGAAGGTAATTACATAAAAGATATTAAGCAGTGAATAGAGCCAAAAAACGTGTTTTTTGCCAATTTGGACATGAATATCTCAAAAACTAGAACCAATTTGGAAAATCTGACTCCAGATTCAGGTTTAGCACACTGAAATCCTTTATAAAAGTGTAATTTCATTTATGGCATAAAATTTTTTTGAAATGCGATATTTTTGTATGAAAATTTTACGATAAATGCTTATATAATACTGCATATATTTCTAATTTAAAAACGGTGAAGTGCTTTACCCCTTTTCCAAAATGATTACTGCATTTGATTTATATTTCAAAAATGTATTCACTAATCAAAATCGAGCATTTTAGCTATAATAGTTAGGAAAATTCTGAAATTTCAAAAATACCGTTATATGGGAGGTGGGCGTATTTGTGGGTGGATTTTGTTCAAATTTTCACAGTTTACTAATTGCAACAAAAAAAGCTTAAGTTCCGATTCAAGATTCAAGATTCTAGCTTAATTATTACTATTTTTGGCCGCGTTTGTATGGAGGTGCCCCCACTGTGCGCCGCTGGCACTTACCGCTGTAAGTAGAGTAGATATTGCAGGCCTCCTGTATGGCGGAAACTTCAGATTGAAAACGCTCGCCGTGTCCGGGAGCCTGATTGACATGAAAGTGTCCCGCTGAGTTTAAAATATACCCGCTCCCACTCCGCCCACCATCTTCGACCCGCCGAAAAAAACTGAAGGATCGAATCTCTGACCGAGCTGATCAGCCGATTTCACTCAAAAATACACAATAAACATTTTCATTTCGAAATGTTTTTTTTTTTTTTTAAGATTTAATTTGCACCACAAATAAATCAATAATAAAAATTTGTTTCTAAAACCAAAAATTCATTATTCAATGCATTAAGTATGTGTGTGTGTGTGTGTAACGCTCAATTATAAAACCATGGAAATGCATGCAATCAAATAATTGTCAACAATAATTCGTTTTAATATATAAATGTGTGATAATAATAATAACTAGTATCGCCGGTGGTCGAAATTCGACCAAGCAATTTATTTTTTCAACTTTGTATTGGTACAAAAATTATTCCTTTTCGCGGAGATAAGCAACACTTTCCAAATTCCAGTTGTACCGCAACACTGATTTGCCCTTTTGATGACGGTCCGACGCGAAATCATGGTCAAAATCAAGGCAGATCTAGGAAGGTAGGCCCGGTGGTGAGCGCTTTTAAATTAAAGCGACTCTTCAACTGTGTTTACGATATTTGTAAACACGTTTACGATATCTATTTATCTTAACTAAAAATTTTATTTATTAATTATAAAGAAATTAAATAATTTATAGAAAAAATTATATGCCTGTGCACTGCTCCTGACTCATACGAACACATCCATATCAATTTTATGTGGATATGAGTATGTTAAATGTGCTAAACAGCCTGGCAATTGTTTGTATGGGAAAAATGTTAGCCTATTAATATATAGATAGTGGGCACATTTGCCAACGAAGCAAAAACGAAGTAAATCAAAAATGGTACAAAACTAAAAACTTTATTTATTAATTATAAAGAAATTAAATAATTTATAGAAAAAATTATATGCCTATGCACTGCTCCTGACTCATACGAACACATCCATATCCATTTTATGTGGATATGAGTATGTTAAATGTGCTAAACAGCCTGGCAATTGTTTGTATGGGAAAAATGTTAGCCTATTAATATATAGATAGTGGGCACATTTGCCAACGAAGCAAAAACGAAGTAAATCAAAAATGGTACAAAACTAAAAACTTTATTTATTAATTATAAAGAAATTAAATAATTTATAGAAAAAATTATATGCCTATGCACTGCTCCTGACTCATACGAACACATCCATATCAATTTTATGTGGATATGAGTATGTTAAATGTGCTAAACAGCCTGGCAATTGTTTGTATGGGAAAAATGTTAGCCTATTAATATATAGATAGTGGGCACATTTGCCAACGAAGCAAAAACGAAGTAAATCAAAAATGGTACAAAACTAAAAACTTTATTTATTAATTATAAAGAAATTAAATAATTTATAGAAAAAATTATATGCCTATGCACTGCTCCTGACTCATACGAACACATCCATATCAATTTTATGTGGATATGAGTATGTTAAATGTGCTAAACAGCCTGGCAATTGTTTGTATGGGAAAAATGTTAGCCTATTAATATATAGATAGTGGGCACATTTGCCAACGAAGCAAAAACGAAGTAAATCAAAAATGGTACAAAACTAAAAACTTTATTTATTTATTATAAAGAAATTAAATAATTTATAGAAAAAATTATATGCCTATGCACTGCTCCTGACTCATACGAACACATCCATATCAATTTTATGTGGATATGAGTATGTTAAATGTGCTAAACAGCCTGGCAATTGTTTGTATGGGAAAAATGTTAGCCTATTAATATATAGATACAGCATCATTTAATAAATTTGACAGTTATTTAGAAAATGCGAAAATTTCATAAATGTTTATTAAAATTGTCTTTTGGCCGATGAATAGGCAATGTTATTGGCTTAATATTTAAAACACTCATATAAATAAATATACCAAACAAACATTAAAAAATATTTTACCAAGCTTTTAGAAAATATGTAAATACTAAATTTGCACGTGTAATCACGGGTGTGTATAAAAGTATGACAGTTTGAACAACATAACAGCAGTTTGTGATTTTGAAAATATATTTTTCATTGCTTTTTTATCAGCAATTTCTATTCTTAACCAAAGCACCGACACTGCGCTGATATACTGTGATTTCTATTAGTCATAAATAAAACAGCCAACAACCTTTTTTAGATTAAAATCAATTTTTATAGCATCTAGTAGAGCTGCAAAACTATCGATGGCACTATCGATAGTATCGATAGTTTTTTTTTCGTGTCACTATCGATAGTTTTTTTCCACTATCGATGGTTATCCCTACTCATTCTTGTAGTTTTGTCCCAAGAGAAGAATACTGAATGTTAGGGAGGAGTTGGATTTCGATATCAAATTGGTCAAATTAATACCCCAGCGGGTTAGGGGGCTTAGACTATACCCTTGGTAAGGAATGTCTGTCGTATGAGGCGACTAAAATCCGCGCTTCTAACGATATACAACTTGTAGTAATTGAACCACACCTCGCTAAATGACATCTGGTCAATGTCAAAATTTTTAATTTTTTCCGATTTTTGAAAGTTTTGATTTTCAAATTAAGTTTTTTTTATAAAAACTTGTAAATTAGCCAGTTTAATTGTTAACGTAATATCAAAGATATCTGATAAAAACATTATTTTTAGCGATTTCTTTCATGTGAAACAAAAAGGATATTTTATTATTAATTAATTAAAAAAAACTCGGTTATATGACTCATCCGTGTATAGGACGTCGTTTTACAACTTTTTTTTTGCAAAACACTATAGACTTCTTGCGCGGCCTTAAACTTCTCATATTCAATAATACTGCCTTTTAAATAAGAAACAATTTGCTCGCACAGCTAAATTCAATGAAGGTGCAAAACACGGTAACTCTCATGGAACATGGTGCAAGGTTTCCAATATATTAGCTGCGGAATGATTTGTATCTGACAGCAGCTTTTGTGTCTACAGTACAGCTACTCGCAGTTTGAAATCTTCTGATATAAAATGACAAGCAATAGTTAAGTAATTTTCATTATTCCTTTTTTTTTGCTTGGTTTTCCGACGGGGTAGGAATATGATGTATTGTGGAACGATTTTTTCACAAGGGATGACGACATAATACATTAGTATCTATATCTTTAGCTTAAGGGCCGTTTACTCAACCTCTGATTAACGCTAACCCTATGAGAGGGTGAAGTCATAAACAAATTTTATCTTTTGTCTATACACGGATGAGTCATCTACCCGAGTTTTTCGTCCATAAAATATCTTTTTTGTTTCACATGAAAGAAATCGCTAAAAATAATGTTTTTATCAGATATCCTTGATATTACGTTAACAATTAAACGGGCGAATTTAAAAAAAATAAAACTTTTCTGATTTTTACAAGTTTTTATAAAAAACTTAATTAGAAAATCAAAACTTTTTCAAAAATCGCAAAAAAATATAAAAATTTTGATATTGACCAGATGTCATTTAGCGAGTTGTGGTTCAATTACTACAAGTTCTATATTATTAGAAGCGTAACTCCAACGAACATAATTTTTGAATAAAGTGATAACAAAAAACACAAAATTACCGTTATCTCAAAAACGTAACAACGTACAAAAAATTAAAAAAAAAAAAATTGTTATGTGCTCAGCAGGCCCATACCTATCCTCCCCCATAACTGAAATTATTCGTATTTTTTTGTTTTTTGATTTATTTAAAGCATAGTGTATTCTACATTAATGAAATGTATAAACAATGTGCCTTATGTACTAGTCAGCGCCAAATATGCTAAAAAACAAATGTACTACTTTTAGTTTTATTACTATAGCGTTTTCAAGTCAAATGAAAGCTTTTTCAAATCAAGTGCAAATTTTAAATTGAAAAAGGTTTAATTTAACCAAAAAATGCTATATATAAAAGTGAAGTATTTAGTTCCTATTTGTTGTTCTTTTGTTAATTAATTAATGTTATATTTTGGTAACAATCAATATCAAACAGAAAGTTGGTTTCCCCAACGTGTATATTTGTTATATTAACGAAAATATTGGTTAATTCATATCTAAAAAAAAAGTAAAAATATTTACGAAGCTTTATGGCTTCGGATCTGTTTACCATCGCCTTCAACACCGTTTGTGCTCAGCGTTGCCACTTTGGTTACTTTTTACCAAAATTGGTTACAAATTTTTCGTTTGGTTACGTGGTTACTTTCGGCCGATTTTGGTTACCTTCAAGGTCCATGTATTGAGCACACCATGGTTACATTCAATTTTTAGGAATACGCTTTTAATTTTTCCAAACTATAAAATATTTGTTATCCAAATTGTTCTGTTGTATTTTTTTTTTTTTTTATCAAATTCCAAATAACTTATTGTTGGGGGTAAATGGAAAAAATTCAACTACCATTACCAGCGAATGCTGGCAAAAGTGGGAAAAATTCAACAGCTTTCACAGAGTCTCAGTGGTCGAGCGTGTAAAAGCGTTCGCACATTGCGCCTGAAGCTATACCCCACCTTCGCTGGAAATAGTTGTTGAAATTTTTCCATTTACCCCCAACAACAAAAATATTAAATTAAATAATTTTCGTGCTAAGCACTAAAAAGCTTTTAAGTCCAAATAATTTACATATTTGACAGGAGCCAGCGACCACATTAGAAATAAATCTATTCTGGCGAATTTTCCTCGGGCGATTTTCATCAGCTTTTTGGCTCTGTTCATACCTGACCGTGTTTTTAAATGTTGATAGAAGGCTACGACGGGGCGATATTTCGCTCGAAGTTGGATCTGTTTATATTAATTTAGTTTGGTTACTTGTTTCTAGTTTTGGTTACTTTTATTTTGTATTTTGGTAAATTTAAAATTTTTTTAGTGGCAACGCTGTTTGTGCTTGACGAAGTTGAATGGCTGGACCCGAATTGCAGAGAGCGAGAGAGTGAGTATTTGGAATTTTCTTTGTTATTCAGTTAACATATTAACACTCTCTTATAGATCATACATATCAGTGCTGCTACTGGCATAAAAATATAACCAACAAATTGTTTAATAGTAACAAGAAATTGGTTGAAGATTTGAACGACTGTCTAATATATCAACAATGGTAATGGTAATATTAAAAAAAAATTCACATTGATTCCATTTCAAGTGTGAAATTAGTACTATTAACCAACTTTTGGTTGATTTTTCTCTCAGTGTAAGTGAAGTATCTAATTCTTATTTGATCTTTTATTTAATTATTGTTTTGCGTAAAAAATTAAAGACTTTTTGGAAAGAAAACTGTAAACAAAACCATCCCTCTTTTTTAACACGCTTTTATTAGTTTCACCTGTATGTATGTATGTATGTATGTATGTATGTATGTAATTTCTAGCTGCTGCCTAAATATATGAAACATATTTTCTAATGAGATTAGGTTATAACCACCGCTATGTACCAGCAGATGGCGCGCGTGTATTTATATTTTTAAAATATTCACTTATATTTTAGTGAAATATTCATAAAAAACTATCGATAGTATCGATAGTTTTTTTTTCGACTATCGAAACTATCGAGTGGTCCGACTATCGATGGTTTTGCAGCTCTAGCATCTAGTATCATAATACCTCTATTTGGATGTGTATGTATAAAACATTCAACACTTCATAAATATGCGGTTGATTGCTTTTTTGGTGTTATGGTGTGCCAATAAAATGTGACGACAATATAAACGCAAATAGTGCAATAATAATCGAAATAATCAATAGCGCTACAAATTAAATTAAAATATCGTAATTATTTGACAACCACGAAAGGCATAAAACCAAACAAGCAAACCAACAATTGACTAACCAAATGAAATGGTTGGTTGGTCGACCAAATAATGTTCGAACACACACACGAAATTTTGATAAACCCTGCAGCTAATATAAGAGATTGTTCCGTAAAACGACAGTCTAGAACTAGAAAGTTCACAACTAGCTCAGAACTGGTTCTAAAGCGATGCAGAGCGGAACAGTTTACTATTGTGACTTCATGAGAAATTTATGTACTTTAAAACAGACCCGTTTAATTTCGAGTACAATTACTACTCAATACAATTACTTCATAAAGTATTTGTAATTAAATAGTAATTGCTTTTCAGCTGAGATTCAATTAGTACTCGAGTACAACTACTTGTAATTGAATAGTAATTGGAATTACCATCAATTACCAAAAGTAATTGAAAGGAGTTGAAAGTAGTTGACAAAGTAGTTGAAGTACTTTTGCCAATTACTTTCAATTATTTTCAATTCCTTTCAAGTACTTGATACCATTTTTATGTATTTCAAAAATTTTTGTATTTTTATTTAATTTCATTTTATATAAATTAAGCGGAATAATTTAACGCTTGTTTTATTTTTTACCAAGTGGTAGCTTTTTTATGACAGCCTAAATGAACTTTACATATTGTCGAAATTGCTAATGCGCTTTTATAAATGCAGCTTGAACACTACATAACACCGCCAGCTTTAGAATCGCAAATAAATGGCAATAAATCTATTATTATATAGCGCCATCTACCGTAATATAGCTCTTTACTAAATAATAAACACCTGATCAATTTTTTTTTTGCACAATGTATAAATGATAAAAAAGGCTACGTGGTCGTACAGGTGCAAGTGAATTTGTTGTGTTTTTGTAAATTATCCGGTTTGATTTATTTGTATAAGGTTATTAATTTTTGTTATTAATTGCAGTGTTGAGAGGCTGTTTTCTTTTGCGGGCATTATCAACAGCCCCAGAAGACAGTCCATGACTGACTTCTCATTCGAGAAGTTGGTTATTATGAAGGCTAACTATAAATATTCTTCGCAAAAATAAAAATTGAACAACCTATTAATTATTTCTATTTACCTAGTTTATTTTTAAAATAAACGTTAAATTATTACGCTTTATTTATATAAAATGAAATTAAATAAATAAAAATACAAAAATATTTTAAATAGATAAAAATGGTACCAAGAACTTGAAAGGAATTGAAAATAATTGAAAGTAATTGGCAAAAGTACTTCAACTACTTTGTCAACTACTTTCAACTCCTTTCAATTACTTTTGGTAATTGATGGTAATTCCAATTACTATTCAATTACAAGTAGTTGTACTCGAGTACTAATTGATAAAACGTAATTGTACTTGAAAAGAATTGATTACTTTACACTAAAACCAAAGTATTTAAATTACTACTCATTACGATTAGTAATCATTACTTAACAGGTCTGCTTTAAAATGATGTCCCCTTTGGCTGTATTTTGCTGGATAGTACCAAATTGAACTTGGTCAAAAGAACGTACATATAACCTAGGAAATATTACTCGGCTTTTGTAGGTGAATGGCGAAAATTCCATCTTAAGTATCTATGGTTAAGTTTCAAAAACTTGGTATTTTATAATATAATGCCGCATTTATTTTCGGTATGTTAAGAGTTCTGCCGGCTGAGGATTACTTTTGCAAAGCGCGGCCAAAAACCGACTATTTTTGAACTAATCCTGAAGTGCTTCATTTTGAACTATTGATTTTGCAACTATGCCAGGCCTGCCCATATTAGGAAATAGTTTAGAACGTGTTCCAAAGTTCTGCAGGGGGGAAGGGGGGGGGGATAATTGCCACTTCGTAGGACATCGCTGTGTTAAAAAAGACAGTTGAAAGCATTGCGTTGGAATAGAACGAGAACCAACGCTGTTCCGTTGTGAACTAGCTCTGCAGTTGCCTGGAAATAGCGCGATTGGCTGCGGAGTTTGACAAAATTTTGGTTGTTGCGTCGAAATGGAATTTTTTTTTGTGTGACTGCAATTTGTAAACGCACACTAAATAAGTCATCCAACATTGCAAATATTAATCATCCTGTAGTTATGTAAACTGTAAACGAACACTAAATAAGTCATCCAACATTGACAATATTAATCACCCTGTAGTTATGTAAAACGAGTGAACGAGTTTGGTGTGTCGCGCAATAAGAATATGTGAATTTGGATTTATTTTGTAATGTAAATTTATTTATTATTATTTAAAAATACTTTTATACTTTGTTAATATTATAAAGTGTATTAAATTGGAATTGGAACATTGTAAAGGGGGAGTAACGTAGGTCCTGACAAGCGGATGGTTTGTATCCCGAACCCCATCAAATACCCCTTCTTACAAATTGTAAATACGAAAATGGTCTTTTAGATTATTTGTACACGAATATTTTGTCTGAGGTGATCCCTAGTAAAATTTTATGACGAATAATTTTCTAGAATATTTTAACCCTCTAACGACCATCAAATACTATTTCGACCCAATGAAGCTAAAACAGTTTTGGGCTTATACTATACAGATAAGAGGTCTTTCATTCTGTGTGGGAATTATCGCGTCACTAAAAGTACTGTTGCAGAGTGTAATATGTAAATATACATGTATGAATTTACATATCTGCAAAGTTATCAAACGGGCTGTAGGGAAGCTTAGCGGAAAGTTAAAGGGCTTTGTACGAACAAAGTTTTGGCAGAATTCCCGTAGATATTGTGTGTGCGTATAAATATGTGAATGTATCTAAACATGTCTACACTGTTGGGTACAATCTTGATACCGGAGATACACTTGATTTGGTTAGTAATACAAAAACAGTTGGAAAGCGTATAATTTTTTTCAAGGCTCAGCTTCCATAGCGAATGTGAAAAATGGTTAGTATTCAATTTGTGTTGCCTATATCATCTACCAGCAAGACGAATCTTGTTATAACCGTTCTCTTCGTAATGAATTTGAAATTCAGAGAGTTCTAGAAGAGAAATTTGTATCTAAGGGAGAGGGATTGTTTTAAAAGGCCGCCACTTTTCTCTCGCTTCTTTAAGAACATAATATTGTTCGCATTTTTTTCTCGAAACCATTTGAAGTGTTTAGCACGAACTTTGGAATAATAGGCTGGCTTATACTTACATACGTTCTCAATCCGATATTCATATTGTGTATCGGTGGTAATTTTTCATCTATTGGCATTTTACCTATAACAACAAAATATTGGCAATGCCTTTTTAAAAAAAATGTTCCTGTATTACCATTAGTTTTGTTTTCGACTGTTGCGACATATGAACATATTCATGCATATGCGCCCTCATATGTATGTTTTCATATGTAGTTATGCAGGGCTCACGGCAAAAAAAAACAAGTAAAAGCGCGGGTGTCTTCGGCCGTACCGAAGACTTCATACCTTTCATGAGTGGGGAAATGAAAAGTTACCTATGTATGTACATAGCCGGATTAAGTTTAATTTATAATTTTAATTCTGTGGGTTCATTTATGGAAAGATTTATTAGAAAAAATGGTGTCTTGGCTATTTATATGGAGGAGTTATACACCAAAATGTCCATATCTGAACAATCGGTTGTATGGGAGCTATATGTTATAATGGTCCGATATTGACAATTTTCGGTAACCCAGTTTGGGCCCATATGGGTACAAATACTTCAAAATTTCACGCCGTTAGCTGTTAAAATGGAGAAGTTATACACCAAAATGTCCATATCTGAACAATCGGTTGTAGGGGAGCTATAGGTTATAGTGGTCCGATCTTAACAATTTTCGGTAATCCCGTTTGGGCCCATATGGGTACAAATACTTCAAAATTTCACGCCGTTAGCTGTTAAAATGGAGAAGTTATACACCAAAATGTCCATATCTGAACAATCGGTCGTAGGGGAGCTATATGTTATAGTGGTCCGATCTTGACAATTTTCGGTAACCCTGTTTGGGCCCATATGTGTACAAATACTTAAAAATTTCACGCCGTTAGCTGTTAAAATGGAGGAGTTATACACCAAAATGTGTTTATCTGAACAATCGGTTGTAGGGGAGCTATAGGTTATAGTGGTCCGATCTTAACAATTTTCGGCAATCCCGTTTGGGTCCATATGGGTACAAATACTTCAAAATTTCAGGCTGTTAGCTGTTAAAATGGAGGAGTTATACACCAAAAGGTGTATATCTGAATAATCGGATGTTGTGGAACTATATGTTATAGTGGTCCCATCTTGACAATTTTCGGTAACCTTGGTTGGGCCAAAATGGGCACGTCTACTTCAAAGTTTCATGTCCTTAGCTGTTTAAATGGGGAAGTTATGCACAAATTACATCCAAAAATTTCATGTATATCTGAATAATCGGTTCTTTTCTATATATTATAGTGGTCCGATTCGGCCGGTTCCGACAAATGATCAGCTGCATATAACAAAATACCTGTATTCCGAATTTCATTCAGATATCTCAAAAACTGAGGGACTAGTTTGCGTTCACACAGACGGACGGACGGACAGACGGACAGACGGACATGGCTTAATCGACTCAGCTCGTGATTGTGATCATATCGGTATATATTTTGGTGGGTCCCCCACGCTTCCTTCTGGTACTTTCGACAAAAATTTTTTGGCACTAAGTTATAATACCATTTCATTCTCATGAAAGGTATAAAAACATTTATGAATCATACACAATTCAAAGTAAATGACTCAACAAATGTTTTGCTAAAAAACATGCGACAAAAGTTGCGACACAAAAAAATTTAATAAAATTGTATGAAAAAAAAACAACTACAAGTGAATGAAGCGGAATTTAAATAACAGTAAAAATTTGAGTTTTCTAATATGTGAGCCACAAAATTTATTTACATACATACATATGTATGTTTGTTTGCCAACAAAAAGCGAAAAATCAGACATGTTGAACTTGAGTCTTGTTAGTATTAAATATGCAAAAATTTGACAGCAACGCATTTGGGGTTTTGGTAAAAAAACAACACACAACAAAAAGTGGTTAAATGCGCCAATGTTGACAAAAAATAAGGGTTCAGCGGCGCCTCGAGCTGTTAAATGAAAATAAGGCTAGTGATCGACGAGTTCGAGCTGTTTTATTCAATTGTTTGCATTGTTCAAACATCTGGAATGCGCTTGTTGGTTTTCATTCGTAATTCGAGTCCAGTCGTGAATAGCCGTCAATCAATGTAAACGTTAAAAAATCCCGCACTCGCCAACGATTTCTATCGTTTTCAAAGCAATCCTAAATGATCTCAGACTAGCCCATCGCTAATCGAAATAACCTCAGACTCCGAATAATCTCAAAAACATCTTGCTTGTGTAGGTAGTCGAGCAGTGAGTCAACATTTGAGTTTGCCACGATGCTGATTCTCTCGACTGTCAAAACATCACGGTTTTGCCTATCTCTAAGTTGTCAGAGACAACTAGAGCTGCCAAAAGAAGGCAGTCGATTAGATTTCTTTATGGCTTCTGATGCTGATAAACTTGGCGATTGAATTTTTTTGACTTTGAGAGTCTTCAACTCAGACAAGGTCAATTTTTAGTTAAATAAATTTGCTATCAGGACCACAAAGGGTGGCAGCAGAGAAAGAGGGACAGCCTCAATTGCTGTGGAACGGTCAGATGGAAAATGACTTGAGCTCCATTGGTATTTCTAATACTCGTAGATGAATAAGCGTAAATGCAACGAGTTTAGCACACAATCTAGTGTTTTCAGAAATTCATAAAAGATTTAAATTAAGAGAACTCTAAGCTCTGGTAATCTTTATTCATAGAGTGAGATTTGTTATGCTTATTTATTGGGGGGACCCAGAGCAATATGCGAAAACACACAATTTAATTTTTGAATTTGAAAAGTTTGACATTTTCCAAAAGGATAAACTTACACGCTTGCCAATACATATACATATGTGCACCTACATACAATCATATGACAACTTTTAACAAAATTTGATTATTCGCTACTTTGTCTGAAGCACATACATACGGACATATGCATACAAATGAAACCTCATACTAGTACACATAGATACACTTATATTAAAATGCGCTTAATTATTATATTATTTGGTGAAATCATTTCGACAATCATCAACAAAGACAAAGTTTATTGCTGACGCATTTCAAAGCAGCAGAGGAAATAACCAAAAAAAGGGCATATAATTCATGGAGTTTTGCCATTCATTACTTGGTGATTCGTTGGTTGGTTGGTTGGTTGTTGCATGGTGGAAAAGTGGAATTACAAAACGCACACATCCATACATGAAAAAAGGAAACCATAATTAACGTGGATGTAAGAGGAAATTATTTTACAGAAATATGTATGTATGTATGTATATATCCTCCAAAAAAGGTGCGCCCTCCTTGAGGCTTATTTTAGCTGATCGTAAGGCTTAAAAATTATGCCAGAAATTTCTAAGGGATGCTAGCTAGTTGTATGAACAAATTCTTATAATAAGGCTTATTTTGTTGTGCTGATGTGGTCAGGCCATAAGCAATTATCGCAACTTCTATCTTTCTGAGAGGAAACCTTATTACTGAGGCTTATTCGCCATGGGAAATAAGGTTTATTCTGAGTTTAAGTACATTATAATAATACAGGTTATAAAACTCCTTATAATAAGGGATTATATGTAGTTGATTACCTTACAATAAGGTTTATATAAGAGAATATAAGAAGGCGTTTTATATTTGGCTGCATAATTCACATAATTAAAGCTCTATTTCCTCTCTTTCTACTTAATATGTAGATACCTTATAACCCGCCTTATTTGATCAAATTCCTTAGACCACTTTTTAGAGGGTATACATTTGTGTGTACCAGTGGCGGATCCACGGCGGGGTTTTGGGGGTTCAAACCCCCCCTTGTGGTTTATCATAGATCCCAAATTAATGCCCTTATAGATTCTGCGCCCAAATTTCCCAAACTGATCAAGGAAAACTATCATTCCAAAAGCAATGGTTGGACCACATAACATCCAAAATATGTACCTACATGCGAAAAAAGTTCATGTAGGTATCTTTGGACGCACGTGCATAAAATCAAATTTGTCAAATGCTATTCGCAAATTGCCAAATAGCAAATTTAGTTTCTTTTTTTTCTTATCCCTATTTTTATCGGAATTGTACAGAATTAATTTGGTCAGAAATGTCTGAATCGTTGGAGAAATTGCCTTTTTCAAAGGCATTTCGCAATTCTTGTTTAAATTAATCTTTTAAAAATTTGAGTATATAAAAACAAGAACAAGAAAAATTCTATTAAAAATATAAATATATCCAAAACATACTACAAACATATATTCTTATTTATTTTGGCTTTAAATGCAAGGGTAAGTGAAATTGATGACCAATTTGCCACCAATACCATACGATACTCATTCGCACGTACCAATGCAAATATTTACATACATACGTTATACATGTTATTTAGAACTTCAATTGAAATCTCCTGCACTTTATGTGATGACATACATATTGTTAATTTGGAGGGTTTTGATTTTGTTGTGTTTAAGGTGTGGGAAATGGCGCAACTAGTATATAGAATAATAATAGTAGGTGGTATTAGTCCATATTTTCACCAGCGCACATAGGTAGATTTTCAAGTTTTATGCGCCCAAAGATATTTTATTGTCTACATCTATTCCAAATTGCTTGTTTAATGCAAAATTTTAATAATTTGAGTTAAAAGTCGATTTTATTGAAAAATATATACAGTGGCTCAAAAAAAAAAAAATCATATGCCAAAGTTTTTAAATTTATTTCAAAGAGGTCTGTCGAAAATTTTACTTTCTTATTTTAGTTTAAAAATATAGAAAATTTTTCAATAAAAATCGTTTTAAGCAGGATTTCTGAGCTTATGGAAAAAATCTGAAAAATCGTAGAAATTTCTGAAAGTGGATTAAAAATTTCAAAGCAAGGCCATAATTTATAGAAGATTTTGAGGAGATTTCTAAGAGTACTGTTATGTAGCCAACCCATTTTAGTGTAAAAAGTGAAATTCTCAATGCTGTGAAAATTCCGTCAATTTTAGAAGTTTTTTTCTGTAGGGTGTAGGGTGAGACCGTTCCAATTAAAATTTCCGAAAAGCCAATGAAAATTTTCAAAAAGTTGAATGTTGCATATTGTTATATTAAAATTGAATGAGCTGCAAAATTGCATACTCAAAACTCTTCTTAAAAATGTAGCTTTAGGATTCTTAGCCCCTTTTTATGATAAGTATTTCCTTGACTTTGAAAAATTGGAAACACTAAAAATACGAAAGCAGGTAATTTTCCAAATAGGCCAATTTTTAATCCATTGTTGATAATTTCTGGCTTTGCATTTTTCCGTAGAGAAATTGACGGGTAATCGATCGGAGGCGATAATATAACTAAATTGCTTTTGAATTAAAAAATTAACAATATTTTTTCAAGAAAGGCCGATATGCTTAAAAGTTTCAAAATGGTGGGTCTTTTATTATGCTAGGTTGACGATTTCTTCAATAAATAATGATATTTACCTAAAGCACCCGAATCCATGATGTTTACTTTGATAACTGTCTTAAAACTGATCATATTGACGTTTAAAAATGGGTTACTTAAAATACGTAAAAAAAAAAATCGAAAAAGTGAGAGAATAATAAGTTTCGACTAGCGGCAGGGACACCCCCGTTGTCTATAAAAGCCGAGAAGACCGGTTTATTATCGCCCGGTCTATTATAAACGTAGAGCGATTTTGGATTTTGTATTTGCGCCAATTTTAAAATTTTAAATTTTGGCCGCATAAATTCGTAAAATCTACCTATGTGCAGCGTCTGCCCTTAAAAAACATCTTCCAAAAAAAGAAATTTTCAAAACCCCCCCTTGCCGAAATCCTGGATCCGCGCCTGGTGTGTACGTATGTATATGTTTCTATGCACTCAAAACTTTTTCGCATTTGTATACAAAAACCATTAACCAAAATTAATTCGTCGCAACGTCGTCGTTTGCGCAACAAATTTGTGCTCATTTTAAATGCAAACGCCAAAATTTGTTTTAGTCGCAACTTTTTGAAGTTTTTTGTTGGAATATTTTTTTTGGCTTTTGATGAATTTGAAAAAAGAATAAATAACCATTTTGCTAAATGTGAAATACAATAAAAAGCATTAATTTAGAATGAAAATAAATTAAAAGGCATCAACGACTACACATCCTCTGCCACTTGCATACATGTCCTTCACAAAAAAAAAAAAAAACAACACACTTTTATGCCACCGCAGACGAGACGCAGGACATTGCGACAATTGGAGTTAAATTACAAGTGCAACGAAATGCGTGCACTGCGGTGATATTCAAAAAATAAGCAACAAAACTCAAATACAAGAAACACTGCAGTGGCATCAATTTTCTATCCGAAAATCTTTTATTATTGTCTGCCGCCTGCTGCCTGCTGCTTGTTATACTTTACTTTGCGCAACGCAACGCCGAATGTCCTTGCGTCTTCTAAGAGTTTTTCTCCTTTTATTGTTTTTTCTTTTTATTGTTTGGCGCACTCAAAAACGAAACAAGAAGCGCTTTGTCGACGGTGGCGGAGTCTGTACATTACTAGTTGGTTGACACTCGGTCGATGTTTGAAGTGGTTGAGAGTTTAAGGAACTCAATGGCAGCTCCGCAGCGCAGTTCAAGTTCAAGTGCGGATCCTTTTTCATGCGGTTATTTATTGGTTTTCGCTTTTGAGTTATCTGCTTTTATTTATTAAAATCATCCTACATACACATATGTACTTGCTGCTGTTGTTGTTTTGCCAATGCGCTCGAGTTTCTTGTAGTCGAGCAATTATTTTAATTTATCGCTTTTGACAAATGTGTTTACGAGTCACTGCAAGTGCTAACGATTCGTTGGCTAAATTGTAAAAAAAAGTTGATTTAAAGATTTAATTTTGTTTTGCACACAATTTTAACATTTTAACATAACCTTCCAGAGAAGAAAACACCTTGCTGGATTACATTACACTACGAGTATAAAGCGTTTGCTGAATTTTTGCTGTGCAGATAAAAACTTTAAAGTCTTAGCAATCATGATTAGTTTCATTAATATTACAAATTTTGATGATTTTTAATTAAACCATGTTTTGTTCTTGTAACTCTTTTATGACTAACGACGATTAATTTGACCTTTTTAGCGATTAATAGTCAAATAAACTGAAAACGGGTAGTTATTCGATTAATTAATTTTCATTGCATGATTATTTTGATTTTTGCAATTATTTTTTTAATTAATAAACGATTAATTTTATCTTTGTTTTTTTTTTTAATTTTATATTTTTTAGCTAAACTAAAACGCTCATTAACTAATCGATTAATTAAGTTTCATTGCACGATTATTTTGATTTTTTTGATAATTAATGAAAGATTAATTTTACTTTTTAGCGATTAATAGTCAAATAGGCTTGGAACGTCCATTAGTTATTCGATTGATTAAGTTTCATTGCTCCTTTATTATTTTCAATTTTTCAAATATTTTCAAATTAAAAAAAAAATTATTTGATTATTTTCAATTATTTAAATTTTTTTAATTTTATGATTAATTAATTAATCGGTTAATAATTTTTTTCTTAATTTTTTACATTGTAACGCTTCACTTATTTAAAAAAAAATAACTAATAATAATCGCATAATTGAAAATAACTAAGTAATTAAAAACAAAAATAATAATTGAAAAAAATCAAGTAGTCAAAAATAATCATACAATTAAAAATAATCAAGCAATCAAATATAATCATACAATTAAAAATAATCAAACAGCTCAAAATAATCATAATTCAAAATAATCATACAATTAAAAATAATCAAACAATTCAAAATAATCATAATTGAAAATAATCAACCAATCAAAAATAATTATACAATTAAAAGTAATCAAGCAATAAAAAATAATCATACAGTTAAAATTAATCAAGCAATCAAAAACAATCATACAATTAAAAATAATCGTAATTAAAAATAATCAAGAAATTAAAAATAATCTTAAATGAAACAATCAAGCAGTCAAAAATAATCATACAATTAAATATAGTCAAACAATTAAAAATAATCATAATTGAAAATAATCAAGCAATTAAAAATAATCTTAAATGAACATAATCATACAATCATACAATTAAACATAATCAAACAATTAAAAATAATCATAATTGAAAATAATCAAGCTATTAAAAATAATCTTACATGAAAACAATCAAGCAATCAAAAATAATCATACAATTAAATATAATCAAACAATTAAAAATAATCATAATTGAAAATAATCAAGCAATTAAAAATAATCAAACAATTAAAAATAATCATAATTGAAAATAATCAAGCATTTAAAAATAATCTAAATGAAAATAATCAAGTAATCAAAATAATCATACAATTAAAAATGGTCAAACAATTAAAAATAATCATAATTGAAGATAATCAGACAAATAAAAATAATAATACAATTAAACAAATTTTTTATTGTGATTATTTCTGATTTCTTTTTTTAAGGATAATAGCCTAGACTATTTTTTATAATTTTTTGAATTAACTGTTTATAAAGTGCCAGCTTAGCATACGAAAATTACAATAATCATTTAAATAATCATTAAAATTAAAAAATCCATAAAAATTTCTCATTAATGCCCATCATTAATTTTAATGGAAATTTAACACATCTGGTATAATCCAGTTTAAGTTGCAGTGGTGTAGCACCTACTAAGATTTAATCAATATTTGGGTATTTGCCGAGTTTTCCGTTTGCCTATATTCTACATTTTCTTCTTACTTTAACATCTTTTGGTCTTAATCTCTTTTTTTTAGTTTTTTACTACAAGATTAATTTCTAGTCGAATAGAAAATATTAATTTTGTGCTCTTTCAATTTCGCTTAAATAATGTTTAAGAAAGACAAACGCTTTCATAATCCTTTGCATCACTTAAAGACAATGCGTACGAGTACGAGTATAAATGCAAGCAAAATATTTCTTCTTACATTCAATTTTACTTTTCAATGACTGCCAAATATCTATATATCCCTAGCTCCTACCTCATTCCACCATTCAATATCTTTTTGTGTTTGTAAGTATATCTACGCTGCTCATTATTGTCTTGAGCATCATCGTCAGTATAGTTTCTATGCGAACTAGTACAACTATCGATATTCAAATGCATTAGCCATGATAACTCCCAAATCGAAGGCAAAGCTGCGACAAGAGAGTCGTTATGTTGGATGTTGGAGATGCGGAATGCAAAACCAAAATCATTGCTATGCATACATATGCATTTAGATACATACATACAGGATATATATTCAAAATACATATAAGCATATCCTTTTCGGCGGCGCTGCAGCCAATGTGGGTGGTCGCAAAACTCAAGCCCTGCAGGGAACTCAATAACTAGTGAGCAAAATTTCTAGTTCCGAACTAGCGAAAAGGTGTCAAAAGGGAACTAGATCAATTGTAGTTAGACCCTCACCGGTTCAGAAGGAGTGAATTGAGTGACCATTATAAGACACACTTTGATTTGTATGCAATTTCGAAGCGACAGAAATTCTACTCTGAAAAAAAAACGTTGTAAATCTAAAGACTTTCGCTGTTAAATCAACTACTTTCCGCAGTTGAAATGTGCCCAACAACGCTCCGTTGTTGTTTCAAAAGTGCGAGCGTTGTTGATTTAAGTCAATAACGGAGATTGTTGGAAAAAATTTTCATCTAAAAATAAACTTTTGTTTGCATTTTACTCTTCATCTTCTCTCCGCCCGGGTCCCAACTGCAAATATGTAGTCTCTGCTTGTTCTCCTATTCTTCTCTCCTTCTTATCATTCACTGGTTTCTATCTTTATTTCTTATTCTGATTTTTCTCCTTTATTTTATATTCTCCTCCGGATTCGAACCATGACATCAACCTGAAATTCTATCCAATCATCACATAGTGGAACATTCAACATTATATTGAATTGTAGTAACCTATTTATACTTCCATTTCCTAAAAAGGAATCCATGAATTATTTGAATCATTGTAAAAACAAAATTTAAAAAAACTTGTTCTCATTAGTTTTGTTTACAACGGAAACTGTTGGGTCAAATACTTTTGCCTTTAAATCAACAACGGGGAGAAAATTGTTGCTAAAAATAAACGTTTTTTTAGATTTTTCTCTTCATCTTCTCTCCATCATTATTTTTTTTTGTTGGTTTTCTCACAAAAAAATATTTTCTCACAAAAAATTTTTTAAAGGCAAGCAAGTTTTTGAATCAACAACGCCCGTTTTTGAATAAATTGTTGGATCAAAAACTTTGCTGTAAAAACAAATACTTTTGCTGTTGAATCAAAGACGGAGATTCAACAGCCGAAATTTGTTGGTTTAACTACGGGTATTTTTTTCAGAGTATGAAAATTTTTCGTTCGTTCAATTGCCTTCGGCTTTGTCTATTTCTGCAATTCTCAGATGTTTAGTGAGGCATTTTATATAAAGTTTTCTATTTGCATCTTTTATGAATTGAAATGTTCCCCTAATTATGCTTAGGGACACGATATCGAATCAAAAGCATCGATCTGGTACTCATTTAAAATATCGGTTAAAAAGAATCGCGAACCCGATAATATCGAAACTAAACTACTCGATACTCAAAGTATCGGTATCGAAAGTGGTAATATTCTAGAAGGTGCAACCTTAAAATTTTCTGTAAAATAGTTAAAAAAGGTACCAATCGACGCGTTCTGACCTCTCAGTACAACAATTAAATGGTTATCTTAATGAAATAAATCCTTATACTTCATCAATTATTTTTCAAGGCAAAATGTTATAAATTTGTATTAATGAACAATGAATGTGATTTTTTATCTATTCCCTACGGGAAGTGCATCTAACTTAAAACTGACTTTAAAGTGTTTACAAAGACACTAATGGTCACTTTTAATTGTATATTTTCTTTGAAAAAAGCTAACTACTTTTGTATGGGAATGGCGATAAAAAAGTCAGCCCTGTGTACTTCTGCATTACTTGGAGGGTAACTATAAACTAACTTTTTTTGGGTGAAAACTAATTGATCCCAAAATATAACCTCATTCACATTTAGAAAATTATACAAAAAATACAAGGGAAATGGTTGCAGATGTACCTGTTACATATGTACATACATGTTTCCATTCATGGAATTCGCAAAATATTCGATATTATTCCATTGCTTCGCTTCCCAAATCCAAAAAGGGGATTTTTCACAGCATAATTCTATCAGTTTAAATATTTTTGAATAAAAATATTTTCATCAGGCATTTGAAAGCTTTTGTCAATGCACACTTTCTCCTTTTTTTGGATTTTTCTGCATGACAAAGCAACTAATTAAAAATGGGTTTCTTGCTGTTTGATACAAATTGATTATTTTTTTCAATTGTCTCAAAATAACCAGTTAAAAGTCAACTACTTTTAGCAATTGATTTTTTTCTTCCTGCAGGGTTATATAAAAATGAATGTGTGTGTGTGTGTGTGTGTGTGTGTGTGTGTGTGTGTGTGTGTGTGTGTGTGTGTGTGTGTGTGTGTGTGTGTGTCCTTTATGGACTCCCAAAGTAATCAACCGATCTTTTTGAAATTTTCACAGTAGATTCACGTGGTACTAGCGCACATAATAGGGTATATATAATTTCGAAAAAGTGGGAACTTCCCGGAATATAGGCCCAAATATGGACCCAGAGTGACCCAGCAAGTGTTTGAGCAATATGGGTATCAAACGAAAGGTGCTGAGCAGGCCTTCAACATAGAGGTATTTTCATTGCGCTGCCTAGGCGGGGCCCCAAATATGGGTCTAAACGTGGATCCGGATGACCCTCGAATGCTTCTAGGCGATATTGGTATCAAATGAAAGGTGTCGAGCAGGGCTTCAACATACAGATATTTTCATTGTTATTTTTTGAGTCGGTTTCCCAGAAATGGTTCAAGTAGTGAGCTCGGATGGTGATGGGTGGTCCCGATAAAGGTAAATGTAAAGGTAAAGGTAAAGGTAAAGGTAAAGGTAAAGGTAAGGGTAAGGGTAAAGGTGAAGGTAAAGGTAAAGGTAAAGATAAAGGTAAAGGTAAAGGTAAAGGTAAAGGTAAAGGTAAAGGTAAAGGTAAAGGTAAAGGTAAAAGTAAAGGTAAAGGTAAAGGTAAAGGGAGAGACCCATTATAACATAAAAGCTTTTGTTTGTCGCTGCGAAGCGGGACGGGTATTTGCTAGTATTATATAAGCGCAATGTTTAGATATGTAAATATGTAAGCTTTTTTTTCTAAATTTATACGAATTTGTATGAATTCCTATCTCTTTAAAATTGTTTTTGAAAAATTTTCCCCCCGAAAAAATGGTTTTTCAGGAGATAGAGAGGCTCTCACAAGATTTCGAACTGAAATCCAAACTTGCCGGAGGCTTACATATGCATATGTGTTTAGAACAATTTTCTGCAATGGCGGCCCTCGGCCGCGTTAAAAAAAAATAACCCTCAGCTGACAGAATTCTCTTTCTGGGGTAATATCTATGGACCCATCCAACTTTTGATTTCAGTTTTGTGATCTGTGAGAGGTCCTTAACCCTGAAAAGTTATTTCTCGCGGAGCATTCCTTTAGAAAAATGAATTTTTTGGGAATTTGAATTTAAATTATCGAAACAAAAAAATGATGAAACTCAAGTGGCAGAATAGCTGCGCATTCCATGTTATAAAGAGAAGCCAGTGCGCAGTATGATTTTTCTTTCGGACTTCTTCTTTCCCCTTACGGCCAAAACAGAAGCTTACAAGAGGCAAATTTGTATTTCCAAAGATTTTATATTTTAAAAATAATTTATTTTATAGTTGTCAAATTGAAACAATTGTTAGAAAAAAGTGCCGAATGTCAAAAAACCTATCGAACTACAAGCTGGCTCATTGGGTTTTAACCGCCTAGATGATATTTCGTTGGTTTTTTCCAACATAGCTTACTCCCTTGCACCAACACAAAACTGTATTTGACCACCTCTTTCACACAAAAACCTTGTAGAATACCAGCAAAAAACGTAGTGTCATATGGGCATTAATGGAAAACAGACCTTGTTTTTGTTTATAACGTGTTTTTAGTAAAGTGAAAAAGAAAAAAGATATTGACGATTTTTTCGCTGAAATGAAAATTTTTTATTTGCAAACGTCAAATTATCGTATGAAAATGAAAAATATATAATCTTATATCTCCCGTTATCATTATTTCTATCGCATGGTAATCGACCGATTTTCGGCACTATTTTGCGTTGCACAATTTTTTGGACAAATATGACACAATTTTAATTTTCCATCACTGAATGTACTCATTTGTTCGATACCGTGGTTGAAGTACTCGATACCAAAAAATATCGTTGCAAAAGAATCGAGTAAAAAGTATCGGTATCAAATGCAAAAAATATCGATTTGGTATCGTATCGTATCGAAATTCGTGTCCCTAATTATGCTTTTCCGATCCCTCGGGCTTATTTTGAATTTCTTTTATTTTATTACTTTTTAAATATTATTGTAAATTTTTATTAAATAAATAAATAAAAAAAATATTAGTTAAAAAAAAATAATAAAAAAAATGATCACCCACCTTGACACCGACAGGATTCGAACCCGCGCCCCTCAGATTGAAAGGCACATGCGTTAGCCAGTCGGCCATCGCGCCACTTGCATGAAGTGTGTCAAATACTGCACTTAAGCGACAGATGTAAAACTGTAAAATTTGTAGGTACTTGTAGCTAGTTCAGAGTATCGAAATTGTGCCAATAAACGAACTAGTGTAAACTGTAGAATTTAGCACTACTTCGGAACTATCGAAAATGTAGTGCAGAGGGTGACAATTGACACCGCCTAGGACATCGCCGTGTTAAATTCGCCAGTTGATAACATGCAAAAGAGATTTAGCTCGCACTAGTAGTGTCGAAAAATGCACTAGAAGCGACCTAGTTCGGAACTAGAGATTTTCCCTACAGGGAAGTGTATGTGCATATGTGTGTATGTAGTTGGCGTTGCGCAGCAGTAATGTATTCATCTTAAGCAATTTGCTACACACCCTTCGTAGTAATGGCAAAAGATATTTGTAGATATGTACATACATATGTCTATTCAGTACGTGTTCTTTATGGCGTTCTAACTCCGTCTTAGTGCAACAAATACATTCCGTAGGAGCACTAGTTAGTAGAAGTAGTAGCCCAAAATTCTACTTACATCCTCTTTTTTGGCAGGAACACACACTTATGTCTGGAATCTGCATGCACCTAGGACTACATGCACGTATGTGCATATACTCATGCATATCTATTTGGGTGGAGCGTTAACATACGTATAAAAAAATTTTGAAGTTATAAGCCAAAGAAGTTGAGTTGGGCAATATTTCTTCGTTTTTCTTTGAACTTTCATTTGCGACCACTTTCATGGCTCTAGCTCTTAGAATAACGAAGTTATAAGCAAAAGAAGTTGAGTTTCAAAACGCCTAGTTTCGGGCTTCTAGCTCCTCAAATTACGGAGATATCGACAAAAGAAGTTCCTCTTCTGATTTGAATGTGTTCCGGTGGTCGGATCATAATGAAATTGGGTAATATTTCTTCGTTTTTCTTTGAACTTTCATTTGCGAGCACTTTCATGGCTCTAGCTCTTAGAATAACGAAGTTATAAGCAAAAGAAGTTGAGTTTCAAAACGCCTAGTTTCGGGCCTCTAGCTCCTCAAATTACGGAGATATCGACAAAAGAAATTCCTCTTCTGATTTGAATGTGTTCCGTTGGCCGGATCATAATGAAATTGGGCAATATTTCTTCGTTTTTCTTTGAAATTTCATTTTTATACTCAGCTGTACTAGTACACAGAGTATTATAGTTTTAATCACATAACGGTGGATTGTAACAGAATGAAATAATCGCGATAGATATAGACTTATATATATCAAAATGATCAGGGTGAAAAGAGAAATCGATTGAGCCATGTCCGTCCGTCCGTCCGTCTGTCCGTCCGTCTGTAAACACTCTAACTCGCGCAAAAATTGAGATATTTTGATGAAATTTGAAATGCAAGTTGGTATCGAGACTGGGACGGTTGGTATTGAAAATGGGCGAAATCGGACCATGACCACGCCCACTTTTTCTATATAGAAAAAATCGGAAATTTGGTATCTCAGTCACTAATATAGCTGGAGCGGTGAAATTTTACCCACGCGCTGAGCTCAGGCCCCTAGGAAGAAATTTGATAACATTTTGGAAAATGGGCGGTGCCACGCCCACTTATTAAGGGTCAAACCTTGCAAGTTTTATATGTCATAACTCAGAAACCGTTAAAGATATATCGATGAAATTTGGTACGCGTGATATATTTACTTATGCAAATACGTGGACGAAAAATTACCAAAATCGGTTGACGGCCACGCCCACTGTTATATATGGGAACTATAAAGGGGCCTAATAAAAACATTTTAAGCGATATCTCTGTCAAATATAAAGATATATCATTAAAATTTTATGGCAGGAGTCCAACTGTGGACATAAAACAAAAAACATAAAAATTTTGGAAAACGGGCGTGGCACCGCCTCCTTTTAGAAGCAGGAATATACGAGATTTCTTAGCCCATAACTCGACAAATAATTGAGATATTATGACGAAACTTGGTTTATACACTTTTATAACATGTGTTAATAGACACACAAAAATTTATTGAAATCGGTTTATGACCACGCCTACTTTTTAACAAAGATATTTCTGGATCGCCCTTTGGGAATTTGTAACGTGACATCTTTGTAACAAAAATCATAAAGGAATGAAATTTTGCACAAAGAATAATATTCATATGCTTAGTTGGATGACTGATAAAAATGTTGAAAATGGGCGTGGCTACGCACACTTTATGCAGCACTCGCTTTATATAAAGTACACCGTGTTTCCATCAAACGCAAACAAACAATGAAAACATACAGCTGAGTATCTAATGTTCGATTCCACTCGAACTTAGGCTTCCCTACTTGTTTGTTTTATGTTTAACCGAAAAGTTTTCAAATCGACCCACTGCCCACTACATATCTAACAGCAACGGGAAATGCCATTGAACAAGTTTATGCACCGAAAAGTTTTAGCGAAAGTGATTTATAACTGTAAAATCCGCAAAACTATAATAGCGTTTGTTGAGTGTAGGAAAGCGTATGAGTTGCAGGAATTTTACCACAAAAGAGCGAGAGGATCAGATGTGAGCGAGAAAGAAGACTAGCTATTTGTAGGAATCCGCACACAGAATTTGTGTGGGTACTTTCCTAAAATGTGTCAAAATCTCTGAAGAAGAGGAAGAAATTGTAAACAGTGTTGCCACAGCCTCAAAAAATTTGGTATCACAAATTGATACATTTATGGTTTTTTTGGTATCACCGAAAAATGTTTGAAAAAAAAAAAATTAAAATTAATAAAATATGCTGCTTTTGGGGTTCTAACACAGAAAAATTTTTGAGAAAAAAATTAAAATTAATAAAGTAAGCTACTTTCGTGGTTTTAACGATATCGTTTTTTTAATAATATAAAAATATAAAGATAATACTTAAATTTCACATGCAAATAAATATGAATACTTTGGTACTGTACCGAGTAATATAAAAGTTCTATAAAATGCAATGGGTCAAACGAGCTGGGTGATTTAGTTGCCAGAGCTGATTCTGGAATTGATTTGGAGTCATTGTGTGAGTTTCTAAGACAAAGCTGCTCCGCAACGGTTGAGCTCAACAGTTGCCAACAGTTGTGTAGCAGTTGAGTTAAACAGTTACGTCTTAGAAACGGCTTGATGAATTTATCAGCTGTTTGCCTTTACACAACATGTTGAGCTCAAGTAGCCAACAAAATTTGTGATGGAAAAAATGGCGAAAAGTTGCCAACTGTTGAGCTGAGCGGAATTACTCAACAGTGCGTTTCTAAGACAAACACTCAACAGTTGCACAACAGCTCTGTCTTAGAAACTCACCCATTGAATCAGTTCTTAAATATTTGTCGCGCTGTCCTCCTTTAAGTCAAAATGCCTGCTATGCGGAGTGGTCCAACCAAAAGTTTGATAAAAATAAAATTTGTTCTAAGTCAAAATAAAAATTATCTACGTATCATTCATATGTAATTGTGCTTAGGTGGTTTTTTTTTTTATAAATTTAAGTACTCCCTCATGAAGGCGATGAAGGTATTCCACGCAGGATTACTGTGGATGGGTACGTAGATTTTGCCCCAGAAAGAGGATTATGTGGTCCTTTCAACCCGTTATCACCAAAATAAAGGTATTTTGAAAGAACAAATATTTATATTTCGAAAACTATCGGCCTCCGGACTGTTCAGACTTCAGATATAGGATCGGAGGACGGTGCAACGCCCCTTTTATAAACGGTTTTTACGCCCCCCTGGATCGATAAAGGAAAGCGTGACCACGAAAAAAAAACCATGAAGGCATCAATTTGTGATACCATAATTTTTGAGGCTGTGGCAACACTGTTCCTAAGCGTCATTTTTGACACTAAATAGCATTTCGCACAAATGCGTTTGTTGAACTTTTGCCTTCATCTTCAGTTTGACATAAAATAGCATTCTACCCAAAATCTCACCAAACAGACCTTATCTCTCAGGACTGCATTCCGACACTTGTGTGTGAGTGTGTGTTTTTTTTGTGGCACGGAGCGACCGGCGCGCATGGATAATCTGCTGCTATTTGCAATTCCTATTGTTTTTTTTCACAGTTTTTGTTGTTCATAGTGGCGAATTTCTCAATTCCACAATTCCTCTTCTCCTTCTACTTCCTGTTCTTTATTGCAAGAGATATATGTTTTTTATTGAGCGATAAATTGTGAAATTGATTTTTTAGTGGCAATCATAAGTAATGCTGTGAATTGTTATTCGAAAAATGATTGCAATAGCAATGATTTCGTCGCTAAATACATAAAAAACTACATAAATAGATAATAAATGTGCAAATCTTAAAATAAATGTGTGCATAACATTTATGTATTTATTTTTTATTTATGTTCTTGCAGCATTAAAAGACGTAGAGAATTAATGTGCAGAAATTTGCATAGACAATTTATAGTGCAGCTTTTATTTTAGATTTGTGTATAGCTCAGCAATCGTTAGTTCTGGTTTCATTGAGCCTTTTTTGAATCTTTAGGCAAGTATAGAATTACTAAGTAAAATGGCGCTTCTGCGATATTATGCATACAAATGGGCAAAAGGCAACAAAAGCACTTGTTAAACTATAACTTTAACCAGAACTGTTGTTTAATGATTAAAAATTTTAATGATAATTTATTGAAGCATGTTTTGTTTTTGAAACTCCTTAATGATTAAATACGGTTAATTTAATCTTTTAATTATTATTAGTTATGTAACTAAATTAAAAAAGCACATAAAATAATCGATTAATTAATTTTAATTGCTTGATTCTTTTGATTTTTTTTTTTTAATTTTTATATCTCAACTATTATAAGTTCATTAAGGTTTTCTCAGCTTGTGAATAATACATTGTAGCTATACACATGTTGAAAATCTATATATATATAAATGATTTGGTATTTAATTGTAACGGTAAAACTTGAAAACGGCTGAACCAAATCAAATACTTCCTTAGGGGGGTTTGTTTGTTGTTACCCCGCGAAGGTTTAGTCGAAGAAAAAATTAAAAAATGTTAGGGGGGCGTGGCACCTCCCATACAACCTTAATTTTTAAAGCTGATTATCTCTAAAACAGTTCAAGGTAGAGAGCTGAAAATTGGTATAGAGGTATGTGATATCAAAACCCTTCTCACTCAGAAAAGTGGGGGTTATCAGAAAAGGGGGCGTGGCACCTCCCATACAACCTTAATTTTTAAAGCTGATTATCTCTAAAAGAGTTTAAGGTAGGGAGCTGAAAATTGGTATAGAGCTAAATGATATCAAAACCATTCCCACGCATAAAAGTGGGGGTTATTGGAAAAAGGGGCGTGGCACCGCCCATACAAACTTAATTTTTCATGCTGAATATCTCTAATTGTTTACGCTAGGGACTTGGAAATTGGTGTGGAGATAAACGATAACAATTCCATATTAACGCAAAATAATAGGAGTTATACGAAAAGGGGGCATGGCACCTCCCAACAACACTTAATTTTTTAAGCTGAATATCTTTAAAAGGATTTAAGTCAGGGACCTGGAAATTGGTACAGAGCTATATGATACCAAAACAATTTTTGCGCATAAAAGTGAGGATTATCGAAAAAGAGGGCGTGGCACCTCCCATAGAAACTTAATTTTTCATGCTGAATATCCATAAAAGCGTTTAAGGTTGGGACCCGAAAATTGATCAGGAGATTAACGATATCAATAGCATGCTTCTGAAAAAAAAAAACAGTAGTTTTGGGAAAAGGGGGCGTGGCACCTCCCATGCGTTCTTAGCTTTTAAGGCTAAATATCCCTAAAAGAATTCATGGCATGTACATAGAAATCACTATGCAGATATACGATATCAATACCATGTTCACCCAAAAAAAAAAGATTTATCGAAAAATGCGGCATTGCACCTCCCATACGTACTAAACTTTTGAGGCTGAATATATCTAAAAGGGTTGGAAGAGAGGCCTGAAAATCATTATGGAGGTATACTATATCAATACTCTTACTTACTTAGTTAAAATAGCCAATACTCAGTGAAAATAAATATCCGGAACAGAAAACTAAAAATGTTGTGTATCGTGCAGCCTTAAACTCAATACTAAAATTATATATTTTTGAAGTTGTATACACAATGAAGTAGTGAAAAATCGTTAATTTTCTATTAAAAATAATACGAAATATGAAATTAATAAAAAAAATCTATTTTGGGCAGAACGAAGTTTGCCGGGTCAGCTAGTAATCATATAAAAAGATTCAGTCGCATAATTTAAAATAACCAGACAATTAAAGACAATCAATTAATCAAAACCAATTATAAAATTAAAACCAATGAAACAATTCGAAATAATTAAGCAATTAAAAACAATCATAAAATTAAAAAAAAAAAATATTTATTTTGATTATATTATTATTTTCTTAATAGCTATTAGTCATGAATATTTCTTATAATTTTTTAATTTAATTGATTATTAATTATCAGGTTAATGTAAGACAATTGAAATACATGATGTTAATAATACATTTAACGCTTCATCTATTTCAAAAAATAATTAAAAGCAATCGTATAAAAAGAAATAATCAAACAATTAAAAATAATTATGCAATTAAATAAAAATAATCAAACAATTAAAAATAATTAAGCAATTAAAAACAATCATGCAATTGAAAAAAAATTCTTGATTAATTTTGATTATTTCTACTTATTTTTTTAATGGCTATTAATCATGATAATTTTTTTAAATTTTATCATTTAATTGATTATTCTAGGTTAATGCAAAACAAATAAAATAAGTAATCAAACAATTAAAAACCATTATAGAATTAAAAATGAAAAAAAAAAAAAATAAAAAAAACAAGTAAGGAAGCCTAAGTTCGAGTGGAATCAAACATTAGATACTCAGCTGTATGCGTTCATTGTTTGTTTGTGTTTGATGGAAACACGGTGTACTTAATATAAAGCGAGTGCTGCATAAAGTGGGCGTAGCCGCGCCCATTTTCAACATTTCTATCAGTCATCCAACTAAGCATATGAATATTATTCTTTGTGCAAAATTTCATTTCTTTATGACTTCTAGTTACAAAGATGTCACGTTACAAATTCCCAAAGGGTGTTCCAGAAATATCTTTGTTAAAAAGTAGGCGTGGTCATAAACCGATATCAATAAATTTTTGCGTGTCTATTAACACAAGTTGTAAAAGTGTATAAACCAAGTTTCGTCATAATATCTCAATTATTTGCCGAGTTATAGGCTAAGAAATCTCGTATATTCCTTTGTCTAAAAAGAGGCGGTGCCACGCCCATTTGCCAAAATTTTTCTATTTTTTGTTTCCGGTCTATCATGCCACAAAATTTCAATGAATTATATTTATATTTGACAAAAGATATCGCTTAAAATGTTTTTATTAGGCCCCTTTATAGTTCCAAATATATAAAAGTGGGCGTGGTCGTCAACCGATTTTGCTAAAATTTTGAACATGTATTACCACAAGTAATAAAAGTGTACACACCAAGTTTCGTCATAATATCTAATTTACTTGTCGAGTTATGGGCTCAGAAATCTCGTATATTCCTGCTTCTAAAAAGAGGCGGTGCCACGCCCATTTTCCCAAAATTTTTGTGTTTTTAGTTTTATGTCCGCAGTTGGACTCGTGCCATAAAATTTCAAAAATATATTTTTATATTTGACAGAGATATAGCTTAAAATGTTTTTATTGGGACACTTTATAATACCCATATATAAAAGTGGGCGTGGTCGGCAACCGATTTTGGCACGTGGGTAAAATTTGATCACTCTAGCTTTAATAGTGACTGAGATACCAAATTTGCGATTTTTTCTATATAGGAAAAGTGGGCGTGGTCATGGCCCATTTTCAATACCAACCGTCCCAGTCTCGATACCAACTTGCATTTCAAATTTCATCAAAATATCTCAATTTTTGCTTGAGTTAGAGTGTTTACAGACAGACGGACGGACGGACATGGCTCAATCGATTTCTCTTTTCACCCTGATCATTTTGATATATATAAGTCTATATCTATCTCGATTATTTCATTCTGTTACAATCCACCGTTATGTGATTAAAACTATAATACTCTGTGTACTAGTACAGCTGAGTATTATAAAAACAAAACTAATAATTACCAATTTTTGATTAATTTCGATTGTATGACTATTTCTGATTATTTTTCTAATGACTATTAATCATGATTATTTTCTATAATCATTCAATTTAATTGATTATTAATTCCCAGGCCAATGTAAGACAAAAAACTAAGCCATTAAGCAATCCTTTTCTGAGATAAATATATTCCAAAATGCAATTTGTACGAGGGCACCCAATTCTCCTCCCTATTTATATCTATGTCTCGCTCGCTTAAAACCTATTGAAAACTGAGCCTAATTCAATCACATTAATATCCAAATTAATAATACAATTAAGTAAGTAGGTATTAATTCTTTTTTCTTTCCCAACCATAAAACCACAAGCATACAACTCTTTTACGACAAATGTGTAATTGATGATGCGAAAGGCGTAATATGAGCCACTGAATGCATTAAATATACAAACATACACAATAGCACAATCCTTATCTACATACTATTCTACCATTCTTCACCAATTGTAAAGAAACTAAACCACAAAATTAAAGCGGAATAAATGTTTGTAATTCTTTTTATGTGAATGTGCAACCGTAATTGAGTTAAACATAATTTGCTTATCTCAAATAAAAATGCTGCTTCTTCTTCTTCTAAATACTTTATCGCATAGTTAAATGCTCGAAATTAATAGAAATCTATTGAACTTTTGAAGGAGATAAAAGCAAATATCACGAAGAAAATCAATATAGTAAATAAATGCGAAAGCGCATAGTTAGAGATAAACGATGTGGTTAATTAATGAACAGAAACAAACGCCACAAAAAAAAAAAAAAAGAAAATAGTATCGAATTGCTTGTTGGTGAGTTAGAGATAAAGAAAGAGAGATGTTGAGACCGATGTTGATACCGAAGTTGGTGTATTTTGTGTGTGTTCATGATGATTTCGGGGTTGATTTTTGTGGGAGTTTGAATTCATTTAATGGAAACACTTTGATTTGGTTTAAGAATTTTTGCTTCAAAGCTGACAAAGGCTCCAAAAATGTGTAGGTAGTTGTAGAGATACGGAAATTTTACTTGTATAGAGTTCAACTAGTTTACTTTGCTACATAAAACAAAATTGGATAAGATGTAATATTAAACAACTGTTATATAGACTTAAAGGGTGACGGTAAATGAAGTTGTAGATTCTGTATCTCTGATCTCTCTCCCACTCGCTCTCTCTCACGTATTACAGGGCTCGATAGAATTTGAGTCTTTCTCTGATTGGTATCCGTTTTTTTGTGAGTGGTCTATTCAGCTTACTGGACGAAGTTATTCAGGTTCAGAAAGAAATGATTCATCTCAAGGATGCATCATAACGTTAATATTATCGTTTACCGAAAAAAAGCAATCGTTTCCGTTGAAGGTATTCAGGTTTTTACCGTTTACACAATTATCAAAATAATTTATAGTCGCAAAATAACGATAATGAAATTATCGAAATAATACCATTTCGTTGAGTAGCGAAAAGAAATTATCAAAATAATTTAATTTCGTTGATTAGTGTTATCTTAACCAAATTTATAACGTTGAAATGCTTAGTGCGCTTGCAATGCCGTCGTGAACAATCGGCCGAGTACTCGCATATATACACACTGAGAGAAAAAAAATATATGGAGGGGTCAAAGAAATTGTTTACCTATTTTGAACACTACTTTCTTTGTTTTGAGTAAATTTTCCTTAAAACATGTTAAAAGGTTTATAAAATATTGTTGTTACATGCGTTACCATGGTTTCATATACTTGTTTTGAAAAAATTCATACATTAAAATAATGAAAAATTCTTTAAGCGCCATTCCATTCCCAACTTTCCTTGTTTTGAAGACTTGATTTCTTTAATTTTGAGAAATTAAATTCCCATACAAATCCCAATGGCAACGAATTTGTTTGAATGTTTTTTTTATGTTTTTTCAACATTTTTGAGAAAATTTACACAAAAGAAAGAAAATTTTGTATTGGGACGCGTGTTCAAAATAAGGAAAATTATGTCTTTGATCGAGAGAATTTTTTTTTTTTTTTGAGTGCATATATGCATATGCACACGAACTGCCACGATTTGAGTGAAAGCTGTGTATGTGCGTATGCGCCTCGTGCAGGCAATCTTTTTGTTGATTTACTTCGTTTCAACGTTACCGGTTGCATTTTGATAATTTAGTTTTGTGAATTATCGAGACGAAATGGTTTTGATAATTTGGCGTTGCGAATTAACGAAACAAAACCATTTTGATAATTTAGCATTGTGAATTAGCAAAACGAAATAGAATCCGTTCGTTAGTTAAGCATCTCTGATTCATCTGATATAAACAAAACTGGGCTTCGCTGTTAAAGCTGTTTTAATTTATATTTATTTATATTTATTTATTTATTTAAAATATATTATTACATTTCAAGAAGATATGGTTACTGATAAACCTTACAACTAGATTATTATATATGCATTGTGTAAAAGATAATTTTTGTTAATTAGAATAAACGAGGTTAAAGGAAAAAAAATTATAACTAGGAATATTTTGAGAAGTTAGAAAAAAAACCTTTGTACATACAATAACAATGGTGATTGAAAATAGATGCTAGTCAATACATAGCTGACTATATGTTTGATTTATATGGCTATTCATATAAACTACTAATTAATAGATTTGTCGATATTTCACAAAGCCGCTTAAATTTATTAGTGATATTATCAATACGGCTCGAAAGAAGAGCCATTTGATTTTGACTATGCAGATCTGCAGTTGAAAAGTGCCAGGGCAAATCAAGCATCATTTTTATACCTTTCATGAGAATGAAATGGTATTATAACTTAGTGCCAAAAAATTTTTGTCGAAAGTACCAGAAGGAAGCGTGGGGGACCCACCAAAATATATACCGATATGATCAGAATCACGAGCTGAGTCGATTAAGCCATGTCCGTCTGTCCGTCTGTTTGTCCGTCCGTCTGTGTGAACGCAAACTAGTCCCTCAGTTTTTGAGATATCTGAATGAAATTCGGAATACAGGTATGTTGTTATATGCAGCTGATCATTTGTCGGAACCGGCCGAATCGGACCACTATAACATATAGAAAACAACCGATTATTCAGATATTCATGAAATTTTTGGAAGTAATTTGTGCATAACTTCCCCATTTAAATAGCTAAGGACATGAAACTTTGAAGTAGACGTGCCCATTTTGGCGCAAACAAGGTAACCGAAAATTGTCTAGATCGGACCACTATAACATATAGTTCCACAACATCCGATTATTCAGATATACACATTTTGGTGTATAACTCCCCCATTTTAACAGCTAACGGCGTGAAATTTTGAAGTATTTGTACCCATATGGGCCCAAACAGGGTTACCGAAAATTGTCAAGATCGGACCACTATAACATATAGCTCCCATACAACCGATTGTTCAGATATGGACATTTTGGTGTATAACTCCTCCATTTTAACAGCTAACGGCGTGAAATTTTGAAGTATTTGTACACATATGGGCCCAAACGGGATTACCGAAAATTGTCAAGATCGGACCACTATAACATATAGCTCCCATACAACCGATTGTTCAGATATGCACATTTTGGTGTATAACTCCTCCATTTTAACAGCTAACGGTGTGAAATTTTGAAGTATTTGTACACATATGGGCCCAAACGGGATTACCGAAAATTGTTAAGATCGGACCACTATAACATATAGCTTCCCTACAACCGATTGTTCAGATATGGACATTTTGGTGTATAACTCCTCCATTTTAACAGCTAACGGCGTGAAATTTTGAAGTATTTGTACCCATATGGGCCCAAACGGGATTACCGAAAATTGTCAAGATCGGACCACTATAACATATAGCTCCCATACAACCGATTGTTCAGATATGGACATTTTGGTGTATAACTCCTCCATTTTAACAGCTAACGGCGTGAAATTTTGAAGTATTTGTACACATATGGGCCCAAACGGGATTACCGAAAATTGTCAAGATCGGACCACTATAACATATAGCTCCCATACAACCGATTGTTCAGATATGCACATTTTGGTGTATAACTCCTCCATTTTAACAGCTAACGGTGTGAAATTTTGAAGCATTTGTACACATATGGGCCCAAACGGGATTACCGAAAATTGTTAAGATCGGACCACTATAACATATAGCTTCCCTACAACCGATTGTTCAGATATGGACATTTTTGTGTATAACTCCTCCATTTTAACAGCTAACGGCGTGAAATTTTGAAGTATTTGTACCCATATGGGCCCAAACGGGATTACCGAAAATTGTCAAGATCGGACCACTATAACATATAGCTCCCATACAACCGATTGTTCAGATATGCACATTTTGGTGTATAACTCCTCCATTTAAATAGTAAAGACACCATTTTTTCTAATAAATCTTTCCATAAATAACCCACAGAATTAAAATTATAAATTAAACTTAATCCGGCTATGTACATACATAGGTAACTTTTCATTTCCCCACTCATGAAAGGTATGAAGTCTTCGGTACGGCCGAAGACAGCCGCGCTTTTACTTGTTAATAACACTGGATCACAAAATGAAATTTTTTGTCTGTACTTTGGACGTGACTATCCTATCTATATGTAAAATCGGTCGCTGATTCCGAAAATCGGGTTCATTTTTAATTCTATGGGAAGGTTTTTGAGATATCGGCAATTTACCGTTATTTGGCCAATGGCTCCACTTAATCCAGTATATCTCTTTAACACAGTGAGTCATCTTCCTTATGATGACACCAAACGAAAGAAAATTAAATTTCCTTTTCATGGCTCCTATAACATTTTTGTCTAGCTCTTATAGTTTCTGAAATATTGACGATTCAATTTGAATTTTTTCGCTTTTTAACGATTTTTTGAAGAAAAAATTGACTTTGTCAGGCAATATCTTTAAAACCAATGTTTTCACCTTAGGTTTTACTCCTTTACCTGAAGCTCTATTCTATTGGGAAAAAGATAAGCTATCAACGATGAAAATCCATGGTAAAATGGAAAAGTTATAGGCGATCAAGTAAATACAGCCAAGTCGCGCAATGCCTCTGCACGGGTATATTTTATGCATGTTATACCCGTAAATGGGCTTGCATCTACTGCGCTGCCAATGTGCTGCTACTGCAGCTGTTTAGGTATTGGTACAATATGCATAGAATTTACCGTATAGCGGCATTGCGCGATTTGGCTTAATTTACATGATCGCCTATAACTTTTCCATTTTACCATGGATTTTCTTCGTTGATAGCTTATTTTTTTGGTAATAAAATGGAGCTTCACGCAAAGGAGTAAAACCGAAGGTGAAAACATTGGTTTTAAAGATATTGTCTGACAAAGTCAATTTTTTCTTCAAAAAATCGTTAAAAAGCGAAAAAATTCAAATTGAATCGTCAATATTTCAGAAACTATAAGAGTTAGGAAAAAATGTTATAGGAGCCATGAAAAGTTAATTTTATTTTCTTTCGTTTTGTGTTAGCCCAAGGAAGATAGCACACTGTGTTAAAGAGGCATACAGGATTAAGTGGACCAATTGGCCAAATAACGGTAAATTGCCGATATCTCAAAAACCTTCCCATAGAAGAAAAATGAACCAGATTTTCGGAATCAGCGACCGATTTTACATATAGATAGGATGGTCGCGCTTAGAGTATTTTTTGGCTGTAGAGCAGTGTAATTTTTCTGTCGAATCTGTAATTTCATAATATGAGTTTTGGCACAAGTACCCCAGACAGGACTTATATATAATATTATGGATTGAAATATGACTTTTGCAATTGTAATTTTATTATCATTACTGAGTTTAGATTTCCTGTTTATTAGTGGGTACAGTAGTTTAAGAGCTATGTTAAATTTGGTGATTACTAGCCGGACCCGTGCGCATCTTGCGCAAAAAATAACAAAACATACGTGGCGCCAGTCGGTATGGTTTGTGCTGTCACGCCCATTTTAAAAAACTTATTATTTATTTGGTTTGGGGGACCTTATGGAACTTTCAATGAATTACCTAGATATATGTTTGACAAAGATATCGCATAAAATGTTTTTATAATTCCTATATAGGTATGTGCAATATATTTTTATATATTTTATATATATTTTTATGTGCGTATATGTGGTTCTTGCCGACTTGGGTAATTTTTTTCCACACGTTTGCCTTGGTTTAATCGATTTATCGTTTCCTCATAACTGCATAACGTCATTTCATCACTCGGGCTTTATCAGTGACTGAATTATCATGTTTTACGTGTTTTTCGAAATACATACATATACCTTATTTTCAACCCCAACTTTCTCTGTTCCCAATAGAATCTGTGTACCAAATTTCATTTAAATATTTCTATTTTTGCGCAAGTTAGAGTGTATACGGCCGGACGGACGGACATGGTTCAATCATTTTTTTCATCCTGATCATTTTGATATACTCGTATATATTAAGGTGGAGTGAAAATTTTTTTTTGGAAATTCAATTTGTTCCAAAGCCAGAACGGCACCTTTCTAGCCCAGTAATAAGCCTTTAAAATTTTATTGACCTACTCGCATGTTTAGAGGTGCCCCCAGCCCCACAAAGTTGAAAAAATAGCACGATCTGGTACAAATGTGAAATTTCTACAATTATGAAACAAAAAAAACCAAGTATGAGGATTGATAAACAGACTAAGTTGAGTATAAAAGTGAATTTTTTTTGGAAACAACAACAACCAAATTTATTAAAGGTCAAAGTTTATATTATGCATTTTTTAAATTGCAATTACTTCAAAACTACTGAACCGATTTCAAATATTTTTATACCATTCGATAGGTATTTTGAATCCCTTTAATTTGATATACATTTTATGTGGGTTCCATAACACTCCCCGCTGCGGGGGTAAACCCCCCTTTTACCCCCCTTACTTTTCATATAAAGTACCACGCCCAATAAAACACCGTTTCGCATGCATAGCTAATTAATACCTTTAAAACGATGTCTTACTTATTAATTTTGGTTAATTATGTGAGCAGAAAAAGGGATATTTATAAAACACCAATTAGAAATAATATATATGATGTGGTGAACGTGTTCTCTGAAAAGTAACTTCGGGTCAAGTACGATCCCCAGATATTTAATATTGGTGGACCATTGGACTATACTGTTGCAGATACGTATACTAGAATTAGGATAAAAGCAAGAGTTTCTTTTTCTTGTGAAAAAGAGAGCTTGCGTTTTCCCTACGTTTACTTTTATTTTCCATTTGTGAAAATATTCAGTGATCAAATTTAAAGCAGACTGTGTCTTCTATAGTAAGTCAAGATAGGGTGCGAGACTTGAAACTTCAGAAATTAGCATAGAAATCATTAAAAAAAATTTTACAGCAATCTCATTAGGGTTGTGCCTTCGAAAAGAGCAATAGCTCCGCATGATTCTAAACATTCACATATCAAATTTTTCCCAAAATTTCGGGACTGCTTTGTCCATCGTGTTAGGGACATTACAATGCCGATTAAGCAGTTCAACATACGAACAGTCGATAAATACTTAATTAAGTAGTAAAAGACGAAGAAAAGAGCAATTGAGTGTGAATGGTGACCAGAGACTGAAGTACTGCAAAAGGCGGTAAGCAGAAATCTAGTCGCATTCTTCGACTGCATAAATAAATTCTAAATAAGGCAACGCATTAACGGTCATCAGCTTCGGAACAAAAAACTCGGCGACAGCCAAAAGCCAAAAAATAAAATTGATGATGCCGATGACGTTCAAGAAACAAAAAAAAAATAAAATAATGGGTGGAATATTAGCGATAAGAAGATAAGCATTAAATGCAACAAACAACAAATAACGAACAGCTACAAAACTTTACAGTAAGTAAGTAAAAAGCCAGTGGGGCTGGCAGTCAGTCGGTTAGTTGGTCATGATGGCCGGCAGGCTCGCGCGCAAACAAATGTAATGGAAATAATTTGAGAATGTTTTTTTTTTTGTTTTTGTTTTATATTTTCGAGGTAAATGAGGTAATGCTGATAATAAAAATTTTAAATTTAAAATAATAATAACAAAAATAAAATTAAAAAAATGTAAAAGAAATGAAGGAAATGCGTGGACAGTAAAGTAACAAAGGATATTTGCTGTTGCATTTTTATAGTAGGTATAGAAGTAGAAGAGAAGTCAAGCGATGAGCTTATGCTGAGGAATAAAGCCATGTGGATCTTTTTTACAGAGAGATAAATAAAAACAGTTACTTACTCAGCAATGCTACCCAATAAACATTGTGACGTACGTTCGAAAATGAAGTACGATATGCAATATTAAAATTGAACTGAAAATGAGTTTATAACCGGTTCTATAATGAGTATTTATGCATTTTTATTCCCAATATAATATAGGTGTTCAATTTTAATAGTATATTGCAATACACTCGAAATCGATTCGAAAAAACTATAGGAAACCTACGCTACCATAGCAATACTGTCTCTCTCTCTCTCTCATTAAGATTTCCTTTAGAGAACGGGCTTTATTTGATTCATAAAGAAGGGAAAATGGTTACTATTGATGGGCGAGTCCGAGCTGTTTAGGCAATCGAGAGAGTCGCCATAGTTGCAAACCCACAATTGAGTTAAAAGTTGACTAGCTGCTCCACTACAAAATTGAGATATTTTTGCGATTGCTCCATGTTGGAGGTTGTTTATATTAGCAAAGATAGATGTTTTAGGGTTGCTTCGAAGGTGGGAGGAATCGTTGGCGAGACCGAGATATATGTATTAGCGATGGCAACGATTGACGGTTAATTGGGACTGTACTCGAATACGAATGAAAATCATCGAGAGCATACGAGCTGTTTGAACAATCGTATAGAATATCGAAGACACGTACATCGCTAATATGTTTAAATTATTTTCGAATTTTTCAACACGCTTAATAAGGTCTATTGGGAGTATAATTATCTCCAAAATAAAACCCAACTGTACATAATGACATTATCATTACCGCATTTCTCTCAGCTAATGAAGCACAAAGTTCAGCATTTTTCTTGCTGTCACTTCTCGGTTCGGTGCGGTTCTGTTGCTGTACATACTCCTACACTAAGTACTTTTCGCGGCAACGAAAATCGTTGATAAAAAATTTTACTAAGCGATATGAAAATTTACTGTCAGAATTGCTGGAATCTGGGAAATTTCAAATTCTTTGTAGTGAAATTAGAATTCTGTATGTGCTTATGTATGTATGTATACTTATTTCATTTTGTTTACTTGTTTTTTTTTTTTGGTTTTGTAAGTCACATTGACAGCTAATCTCGCGATAGACAGTTGAAATTCGGCGGCGCGTACGTAAGTAAGCGATAAGCCTGTGGCATAGAAGACATACTTATGCTATAAGAAAAATGAGAAACAAAAACAAAAAAAAAACAAAAACAAGTACACGAAAAATAATAAAACATTTCCCAAAAATCATTTTTAAGTGCATTGCTTAATTCATTCAATTGCTTGTATACGCTTGAAATGTCATTAGCGCTAATGTACGAGCGCATAGGCAAGTCAGCGTTGCAGCGAGTCACAGCAGGCGCATGGTTGCATTTGGCTTTGTTGTGCTTTGCTGCTTGTCCCGTTAGTTATTGATGTCAACGCTCGTATGCGCTATGTCAAATGCATGTCATTGCACGCATATCAATTTGTGTATGTAGGTAAATGCGTAAGAATTTTTATGAAAATGTTTTTTTCTATAATTCACGCTATTCACGCCCTTCATTCAATCTCTCTTCAAAATGTATTACATTATTCTTCAAGCTCATTATTTTTCAGCCCATTTATGTAGGTTTCCGTTATGTTACTCAAATTTATGTATTTATCTTTTGTTGTTGTTTTTGTTTTGGTTGACTCCCACAATTATTGTAAAACCACAAAATCGTGTTTGCTTTAAAATTTTTTGAGTTGTTAAATGTCAAAGTTTGATGTTTACATTTTGGCGCGTAGGCAATTGAAGGATTGGTTAGTTATTGATTAATGTAGTGAATGGGTGGAAGAAGCATAGTTTCTAAATTTATTAAGGTTCAAGTAGGATCGCTTGATTTTAATTGTAGCTATTTTGCGTTGGTAATTATAGCTTAGGATGTCCCCCAGACAATCCCAAGTCTGGAACGAGAGAACGAAAAGAGATACTGAAGTTGGCACATCGCCGAAACTGGTTTGTAACCAAATCAAACTTGACAATGGATGATGAAAATTCTTTACTTATCTCTCGCTAATTTCTGTACTACATATAAGATATGGTTGACTGAGTACCTATTTTCTTATAAGTTACTCCATTCACTGCGGTGTTGAAGGTAACAAACTGACCGATGAATTGGGAAATTGCAGGATCAGCAGAAAAAGAAACTTAACCGCAGTCAATAATAAGACCAAGTATAGTGGACACTGTACTTCACAGGAACGCTATTAGGGAAACTCACGGGAGATGCTGGAAATCTACAGATTCCTGCAAAATTACAAAGTGCTTTCTGAAAAGGCCTAACAGGAAGTTAGCAAACTTACTCCTCAAGCAATGAAGGAAAGAGATGTGGGACCTTTTAGGGTTGATTACAGGACACAATCCACCGAGACAGCATATGACCATCATAGCCATTATCTAGTTATCATTATGCCTATCTTGTCCGGAGGAAGAGGACGACGACGGCACAGAGCATTTTATCTGCACCTGTCCAGCCTTCGCTAGACTAATATTGCCTATTCTCTTTTCGGATGTATTGAGAATGGCAGATGCACATTTTCTACCACACGACGAACTTCTCAGATTTGTAAGATAATCTAGGAAGTTAGCAGAGGAACTCTGATTCCACTATGCTACCTTTTCCCTACACCTTGATCATTTCTAAAGGCCTTAAGTGTAATGAGAACATTTTTCTGAGTGCTTGCGAAAGACACAGTTTTGCCCGGCCTTCCACAATGCCATTCCATTCCTACTCCATTCAAATTGACAAACAGCATTTATCGTCTCCCTAAAATAGTGACGGGTGAGTCCGAGCTCTTTTATATTCGATTGCCTCTATTGTTTAAGCATCTCGAATGCTCTCAATGATTTTCATTTGTATACGAGTCCAGTCGCGAATAGTCGTCAATCGAAGAAAATATCTCGGACTCGGCCGTCACTAACAGAATCTGCCAATAAACATTTGGGTCGAACCCTCCGAAGAAATGACATTAAATCTCCAATATGAATATCGTGAACGATACTATAACCATACTTTATTTTCCAACACACTCCGAAGTCTGGGATTATTGCCTTAATAGCTACACGGTTTATCGGGTTCGTGTGATGATTTTGTAGGATATTTCCTTCCAGATTACTTAATTCAATCTGCCACAGCGTACTGATAGTCCCTCTAAAAACACACACCTACAACTAGTTCTCTAAAGTGAAATATTTTTCAAAATTTCACTCAAAACAGCCACCAATCTAATCGATTTGATGGAAAAATTGTAAAGGTCAAGTTGTTTCATGTCACTCAACGAAAAAAAGAACAACTTGAGACAAGGCAAATAAAGCTTTAAGCTGGGCGCCAAAGACGAGTTGCAATGGAAATTCTTAAAGTATGGGTTCACACAAAAAAAAGAAACAACAAAGAATGAGGACAACACCGAAAAGCAATAACAATAACACTTACATTTTAAGAACAGCAGTAAAATAACATATACATACATATGTATGTAGCAACCAAAAATTGAGTGGCATAAATCAAAAAGAAAAAGAACTTTTATACTTCTAGTGCAACAACTACAACTTAAAAGTGATGTTCTGACATTGCGTAACAGCAATAACAACTATTGTTTGGCCATCAAGTTCAAGAAAAAACATGAACGTATGTACATGCATAAAAAATTGATGTACAAACATATGTATGTATGTAAACAACTTACTACGTTGAGCTTTGCCAGATGCATATTTAAAAAAAATGCAGCCTTTTTTCGAATTGTAGAACATGCAACATCGCTTGATTTACGTTATGTTGCGCTGAAGTTGTCCGATTGTAAGAAAGATGAATGGGGGAAATTTCGACCTTTGAATGGCATACATACATACATATGTATGCGAGTAAAGAAATCACTTTTTATACTCAGTTGTACTAGTACACAGAGTATTATAGTTTTAATCACATAACGGTGGATTGTAACAGAATGAAAAAATCGAGATAGATATAGACTTATATATATTAAAATGATCAGGGTGAAAAGAGAAATCGATTGCGCCATGTCCGTCCGTCTGTCCGTCTGTACGTCTATCTGTCCGTACGTCTGTAAACACTCTAACTGGCGCAAAAATTTAGATGTTTTGATGAAATTTGAAATTCAAGTTGGTATCGACACTGGGACGGTTGGTATTGAAAATGGGCGAAATCGGACCATGACCACGCCCACTTTTCCTATATATAAAAAATCGGAAATTTCGTATCTCAGTCACTATTATAGCTAGAGTGATGAAATTTTACCCACGTGTTGAGCTTAGGCCCCTAAGAACAAATTTGATGAAATTTTAGAAAATGGGCGGTGCCACCCCCACTTATTACGGGTCAAACATGGAAAGTTTTATATGTCATAACTCAGAAACCATTGAAGATATTTCGATGAAATTTGGTATGAGTGATTTACTTACTTAGCAAATATTTGGATGGAAAATTGTTAAAATCGGTTGACGGCCACGCCCACTTTTATAAATGGGTCTTATAAAGTGACCTAATAAAAACATTTTAAGCGATATCTCTGTCAAATATAAAGATAATTTATTGAAATTTAGTGGCATGAGTTCCACAATAGACCGGAAAAAAATAGAAAAATTTTGGAAAATAGGCGTGGCACCGCCTCCTTTTAGACAAAGGAATCTACGAGATTTCGGAGCCCATAACTCGACAAATTATTGAGATATTATAACGAAACTTTGTTTATACACTTGTATGACTTGTGTTAATAGACAGCAAAAATTTATTGAAATCGGTTTATGACCACGCCTACTTTTCAACAAAGATATTTCTGGAACACCCTTTGGGAATTTGTAACGTGACATCTTTGTAACTAGAAGTCATAAAGAAATGAAATTTTGCACAAAGAATAATATTCATATGCTTAGTTGGATGACTGATAGAAATGTTGAAAATGGGCGCGGCTACGCCCACTTTATGCAGCACTCGCTTTATATTAAGTACACCGTGTTTCCATCAAACACAAACAAACAATGAACGCATACAGCTGAGTATCTAATGTTCGATTCCACTCGAATTTAGGCTTCCTTACTTGTTTGAGCTTAAATTCATTGGTCTTGGCACCAGATTATTTCGATATACCGAACTGGTTTAAAGTATTAGTAGGGCAAGAGCTACGCAGTAACTATATACCAGCACCGGCTTTTCACAATACTTTTAGGTAAATTACAACATCAGATAGCTCTGTTAGTAAAGGCTCGTCATCTTCTTTATAATAATAATAATAATAATAATAATAATAATAATAATAATAATAATAATAATAATAATAATAATAATAATAATAATAATAATAATAATAATAATAATAATAATAATAATAATAATAATAATAATAATACAATGGCGCTATTATAACTCTGACGAGTTTTATGGCCGAGCTTCTCTTCCAATTCGGGATGTGCGCCTTTTGTTTTTCCTATTAATTGGGTGGACCTACAGTTTTATGTCCGCTCCGAACGGCGAACGCATTTTTTATGAGAAGCTTTGTCATGGCAGAAATACACTCGGAGGGTATGCCGCCCACTGCCGAGAGGTGACCGCTGCTTTTTAAAAAAACCCAATAATTGGATTTTTTATTAATTAGAAAAATTATTTTGGTGTTTTACTCGGACCGTGGTTTGAACCCGAAACCTCTGGCATAGCAGGCGAGCACTCTACCCACTACACCACAGCGGCCACATCTTCGTTAATGATGACTAATCCTGCTACCATTTTCTTATATCAAAGTTAGTGCTACTCCTTCGAACTCTTTGGACTCAAGAATAAGTAGAGCCACTGAATATCCTCAAGTACCTAAGGAAAATAACGATGCGACTTCTCTCGCAGCGGCAACTATTTGAAAAATGTCTAATGAAATCTATTCCTTCATCACGTCACATTTGAGCTTATATTAAGCGAAGAACGTATGTAAATGTAGGCATAATGATAAGACGTAGAGACACTTATGCCATATTAATTTGGATACAAAACTATCGCAAGCTTTATGTACTCACACTTAGTTGTTCATGAGTCCGATAGCTGATAATATGAGCAAAGTTGTATTTTTCCTAGCTAAATATACCGCTAGCCAGCCAAGTCACGTCTTCGTCATTGTTCAACAAAAAGAAATGCCGCCAAAAAGTTCAGCGGGTTAGTATACATACAACGCTACGCTTAAGCGTTCTTACAATTCTACTCAACCTCCATTGACTGCGTTGGCGTATGAAACCTCGTTTTATTTATTGATGTTGCATGCGACAAAAGTTATATGTTGTCCACAAACCGAAAGCGATCTCCAGCTAAAAATCCTAAGTAAGCATACACCTCCGGGAGCAACAGTCACTTGCTGCAGTAAGGGGCTCTGCCTTAAACGACCATTCCCCTCCTCTTCACTACAATCGCGGTCGCCGAAAGGCCTTGCCTATGTAGGTGACCAAAGACACAGAAAACGATGAACACAAAACAAAAACCGAACCTCGAAACCCTGCAGGGTTAAAAATGCCGCCTTTGAACTTGTCGCAAAAAAGTATCCACTACCTCGGGAATCGCTTCGACGGCGCCGAGCGGATTTTCACGGTCCCAAAACCCCTTTCGGCCAGCGCTGTAAGGGTATAAAGCTAAACACCTCGAGGGCAAGCCAAAGCCCATTGATGTTGAAAAATCTGGTCCCCTAGAGCGCAAGAACTCTCTAGCATTAGAAGCACCATGATCCCGTCCTAAGCCTTTAATGGTAAATCAATAAGGCCAGTCAGTTAGAGTAAGCGCGAAGCTCTCGACGGGTGGAAGGCGACCCTCAACTTCTGCTGCGTTAACTACACCAGTCGGGCGCCCTGAGCACTCCAAAGCAAGAAGGGAGATCGGCCCTACTGTTCGGAAACAGCGGAATTATCGCAACGCCTTAAAAATCATCGATCGTCTAGGCTTCATATATGACGAAAAGTTGACAATCGATCAGAGAAGTTCGCTGCCTTGGACCAGAAGGATCATTGCCAGCAAGGAGGTAATTAGATGCGAGTTTTAGACCCCTGCCAACACCTCATCCAACTCGAAAATACAGAGTCTCTTAAAAACATCACGAGCGATTCCAAAAAACATCAGTTCTCAGCCCAAGACCCTCCCTCGCTGACACTAACCCGACTGTAGTGCGAATGATTTTTTTGGTCATAAACAACCTTCTAGAAGCCGGTTGATTTTGTTGTTTGGTGGTTGCGTCTGGCATTTCTTACCTGTGGTATATTCCATGCAACCTTAACCCGCAGGGGCTCTCTTATGGTCTGGCTTGCTGCTTAACGATTGTTCAATCGGTTGTACAGACTTTCTAGAAAAGGTTTAAGCAACCCCCTTCATGAGAGATAAAACGAGTTAAAATATTCTACAAAATTATTTCTCATATAGTTATCCTATATTTGGATCTTATAATAATGTTAACGCTTTCTTCCACTTCTTCTAAAAATTGCCATGAAAACAGCAATGCGTTATTCAGCGATCTAATTGTAATGCTATCCCTCCATAGCTTTTGGTTACGCTGCACATTTGGTGGCTTCATAGTCGTCTAGATAAATATGTGTTATGCACAAACTTGTGTTTAAAACGCATAAATGTCAACTTGGATTTACCTTAAACGTTTGTATAGACGACCTTAAAAGGGCTTAAGCGCCCAAATAAGCGTTGCTTTAACAAAAATAAACACGAGCTTTGGCATTTTCAAAGCGACAAGGCGGCAAACAAGCAAGCAAGCAAATATAAACTGCTCTGATATTTATGCTAAAAGCGTGAGGAATATAGAAAACATATGCACTTACATACAAGATTAAACATTACTCTAGCTGTAAATGTCATTTTGGACTTAAATGGATTTATGTTTTCATATTAAAAGCCAAATACAATCACGTATTTAAGTATGCGTAAGAATAGCACAACCAAAATGAACAGCAGCACTTTAGTACGCTGGAGTAAATTATGTGCTAAGCTACAAAAAAAAACGATTAAAATTAAATTTGCTATGAAAATTTATAGTAATTAATATTTGGCTTGAGAGTTATAAATCATGCGAGTGACTGCTGCGGCTGTTGCTGTGCGGCGATTTTATGAGCTACCAGCGGTTAATGTTTGAACTGCTAGTGAATGAAGAAACGCTAAAGTGGTTAAAACAAGTAGCCAATTTAAAACAGAAAAATTATTAATTTGGCTGACCTTTACAAATCCTAGAGATAGAGATATATTGAGAGAGAGAGAGAGTACGATTCGCCTACGAAGAGTCTTTGCAGAAAGGCCGTACCCAGTAAGTTTTGCTTAAAAATTCTAAAACGAAGGGAAACAATTTTCTTTTTCCAGTTTAACTCTTTATTTAATGAATTTAGTTAAAGAAAAAGCTGATCAACTTGGAAAGAAGCGTGCGGGCCTCGGTGGAGAACACTCGATAGACGTATCGATGCCACTCAATGAAACTAAGCATGGGTACTATGCAAATATATGATGGACCAAGCGTATGCGACTTGGAAGTACAGGGTTATATGATGTCCAAAACTATTTACAAATTCTAAGATCTGAAGCTAACTAAATGCTTGCTATCCCTGAGGAGGGATGAGTGTAGACTAATCGGGTTCATCCGGGCAGCCGCGATACAGGAGGCGAGAGAGGAAAAGCGAATGTAAAGACGTTTACATCTTCTCAGACAGTCAGGCTGCACTGAAAGCGCTTGGAACTGTCACATATAAATCCAGAACCGTGGAAAATTGCCGCTCTCTCTAATTGAGATGACTGAGCAGTTTGGCCAGGTGCCTGAACACTGTAACATAGCGGGACACCAGATGGAAGACGAACTTCCTAGAGGGGGCGCATCCCACTTTCAATGCCGTAGAAGGGTTTAGGCATACTGCTCGCTAGCAGCAAGCTCACAGTGAAGGAGTTGTACTTCAAAGCCGCAAACTACAGGTGGGAACTTCTGAGTTCTTGCAACAATACTAAACTCTTTTGGGCCCAAATGGGACGTCAGACGGTCAAAAAGTCTACAAGAGTCTACTAACACTCGGAAGGTCCGAGCTTGAGTTAATGACAGCGCTATTAAAAGGCCACATAATCCTTGGAAAGCATGCAGAAATGATCAATGCTCCATAGTACGATTACTGTGGGGCTTGTGAGTACGAAATGGAGGCCGAAACAGTAAAACACTTGTTGTGAGATTGTCCAGCTCTAGGAAGAAGGCGCCTGAAGCATATAAGAGCCTACCAATTTTGGGATCTAATCACAATAGAGTTTAGGAAATTTCTAAGATTTATGGAATCCATACGATGATTCGAGTAGGGGTGTCTTTGGACCCAGGAGTTATCAAAATGTGACCTTCGGAGCCTAAGTGTGCTAATTGGAAACTAGCAGCCACTACAACTTAAACTAACCTAACATAGTAATATCTGTGGTAATTTTTCTTTTCGAAACCATGTGCAGTGCACTATTTTAAATTGTCATACTAAAAACATTAGAAAACTAAATTAATTTGATAACGAAGCTCATTTTCGAACGTTCGTCATAATCTTTATTGGAAATATTTTATTGTTCATATCCTTATTTTTGAATTGGTTTCCGATTTCAATAAATTATCCCACACACCAATTTTTCAAAGACTTCAAATTGCTTTCAAATACACAAATATGTGCCTACATCTATGTATGTTCGAGTGCAGTACCACTTGAAAAATGATAAACGACAATTTTCTAATGCCACACCAATATACGCTCAAATCTTAAGCCATCAAGGAGGCTAACTATATATATATATATAGATTCAAGTATATACATTAAATTTAGCTGGAAAATCTATTAACAAAAGGGCGCACAAAGTTATTCGATATAAGTATGTACACTCTTATTGCGTTTTCTTTTTCAAAAAATGTGTTACTTGAAATGTTAAAAAAATACCAAAAAATTTAAAAACAAAAAAACAGAAACAGAAAAAATTTTAAAATTAGTTGCAAAAGCATATTCTCACTTCAATAATATCCATTTATTTTAGTGTTGTCAAAATGCATTATTTGCTTTTATTGGTTTATTATGAAAATATGTTTAATAGTTCTCAACTATAACACAAAAAAAAAACATAAAAAAAAACGAAAACATCTTCCGTAGGCGCATTATTTTTTATGACTTTTCAGCCATTTCTTTCATTAATTTTAATTTCTTGCTTGTTTTTGGTTTTCGTTGTTCACAAATAAATGCATTAACGATTTGTGTTGACTGATTGGCAGATTGCCATGCTCAAATATTGCTACATCATTTATGTTCTAGAATGTAAATAGTACTTTCCCCTACATTGCATTGTCCTCGTACAGCGCAAGTCCAACCGTGTTTCAATTGCCCTTCTGTGACCGCATTGCAGCACAGCATTTTGTTTTGATGCGTTTTTTTGTTTGTTTGTTTGTTATTTGGCGTTGATTGATTCACTTTGGTGACACATTGTATTATTTTATTATTATTAGGCATTTTTATACTCAGCTGTACTAGTACACAGAGTATTATAGTTTTAATCACATAACGGTGGATTGTAACAGAATGAAATAATCGAGATAGATATAGACTTATATATATCAAAATGATCAGGGTGAAAAGAGAAATCGATTGAGCCATGTCCGCCCGTCCGTCCGTCTGTAAACACTCTAACTCGCGCAAAAATTGAGATATTTTGATGAAATTTGGAATGGAAGTTGGTATCGACACTGGGACGGTTGGTATTGAAAATGGGCGAAATCGGACCATGACCACGCCCACTTTTCCTATATAGAAAAAATCGGAAATTTGGTATCTCTGTCACTATTATAGCTAGAGTGATGAAATTTTACCCACGTGTTGAGCTCAGGCCCCTAAGAAGAAATTTGATGAAATTTTGGAAAGTGGGCGGTGCCACGCGCACTTATTAAGGGTCAAACATTGAAAGTTTTATATGTTATAACTCAGAAACGGTTGAAGATATATCGATGAAATTTGGTACGCGTGATTTGCCTACTTAGGGAAACCTTTGGACGAAAAATTTTCAAAATCGGTTGACGACCACGCCCACTTTTATATATAGGTATTCTAAAGTGGCCTAATAGAAACATTTTAAGCGATATCTTTGTCAAATATAAAGATAATTCATTGAAATTTTGTGGCATGAGTTCCACGATAGACCGGAAACAAGAAATAGAAAAATTTTGCAAAATGGGCGTGGCACCGCCTCTTTTTATTCAAAGGAATATACGAGATTTCTTAGCCTATAACTCGACAAATAATTGGGATATTATGACGAAACTTGCTTTATACACTTTTATAACTTGTGTTAATAGACGCGCAGAAATTTATTGAAATCGGTTTATGACCACGCCTACTTTTTAACAAAGATATTTCTGGAACACCCTTTTGGAATTTGTAACGTGACATCTTTGTAACTAGAAGTCATAAAGGAATGAAATTTTGCACAAAGAATAATATTCATATGCTTAGTTGGATGACTGATAAAAATGTTGAAAATGGGCGTGACTACGCCCAGTTTATGCAGCACTCGCTTTATACGAAGTACACCGTGTTTCCATCAAACGCAAACAAACTATGAAAGCATACAGCTGAATATCTAATGTTAGATTCCACTCGAACTTAGGCTTCCTTACTTGTTAGTGTTAAAAATGGCGTAGCATTTTTGTCCACAGTGTTCGTTTTGGTTTTTTGGGGACTTTTGTATACATATAATTTATTTTGGTTTACTTTTTTGCTGGCTTCATTTGGCGCATCTTAATTCTTTTTTTTCATTCTGAAGTTATTTATACTTACTTGGTCTTTTCTTACAAAGTTCTTCCAACATGCTAATAATTTGAAAATTATTGGACACTTTTTTTAGTCTCAACTTCAGTCATGAATGCGAAAAAGTTTTTTTTTCAATTCGAAATGGAACCCTCCTTAATCCACAATTTTGTTCCTTCATTATGAATACGCAATTCAGCACATCCTCGAAGGGAAATTTTAGTGAGAGAGGGAGAGAGTGCTTGTCTTGAAAAAAGAAAACTCTTGTTACTATAGTAAAAGACGGTTCTCATATTTCATTTTAGAATCCATTTCAAGCGAATTTCCAATAAACTAAGTATAAGCTTTTGAAAACTGTGGTTGATTATAAGATCATTCTCGAACGTTTGCCACAATATTTATGAAGTTTGTTTCAGGAGATTCATACATTTATATATATTCTTTCATGATTTTTGTTCAGTCCCAGGAAAAGGCCATTTGCATACCATCATATAACTGATATAAGCATTCATTTATGTAAATTTGATTATTATAATTTCTAATGAAATTTTCGCTATCTTATCCATTTGCTTGTCTGCATTTAACAACGTTGATCTATTATTCCATTTGACTACCAGGATATAAATTGTCCGCATGAGTCACACACACTGACATGGAAATCGACCGCAAGCACATATATAATATGTACTACATACGTATGGGTATAGACACTTCTTTATACCCCTGAAGGAAAGATGGGGACAATTGTCTTAAAATTATAGCCCGAGGTATAGTTGCATTGTAACTAGACCAAATATACTTCAAAAAATTAATGCGATGTAATGTTAAGCAGGTCAATTGTCTCGAATTGGGCCAAATGTAATGCGGGGTAGGTCAATTGTACTTAAATTGGTCCGAATGTAATGCACATTGTTCATTGTTTGTTATACGTAAGTTGTCTATATCAACTTTGTATTTTGTAATATTTTTAACCATGTTAACTTTTCTTGCTTAAAATATTTGATTATTAAAAATATGTAATTTTTTCGTTATTTAAAAATGTTTGAGAATTTTCAAGATGTCGATAAGGATTTAACTAGTTAATTGTAACATCTTAACCGTTGGAAAAAGGTATTGTGAAATCAATGTAACTAGATTTTAAAACATATTTGAAATTAACATATTCTTTATTCTTATAGAAGCGCTTTAACCAGATCAATTATTAAGGGACATGGAGAAAACTACAGCTAATGCGTGCATTGCGTCACAAAAACAATAATATACACACATATGTATGTACATTGTAACTTATTTCTTGCAAAATGTATTTATTTACTTCTTTATTTAATTAACTTTAAAATATATTAAGTTACCTGTGTATATTAATATAATAAATAAATTAAATATGGAGAAATTGTTTAAAAAAATAAGAGACGAGAAATGGTTTCTTTATATGTATGTATGTATATAGCATAAGTATACTACGGTTGTAATGAGAAAAGGTATAGACCAATGTATATAGAAAAAGTATATTCCGATTGTAATGCACAAACGTCCAATCGACCTAAATCTGGCCCGAATGTAATGCAGACAGGGACAATTGGTCCTAGCCTAGGACATGCAGTGTTAAATGTAAATAGAATTTTATATGGGATTGGACCCAATTTTGGCCAGTTACAATCCACTACAGTCTAGTTTATGGAGTATACTAAGTCTACTCTGAAATCCTACAGGGACATATGTACATACATATATACTCAATATACCTATGTGTATAAACGGGGATACATTCAACTCTTAACAAAGCAGCATTTGCAAATCGCTGTAACGTGTTTTGCACGCCTCAACTGTCAATTGTCACGTCAAATGTCAGTGGCAGACCATATTTTGTCGTTGCAATTGCAGTTATTGTTATTGTAGCTATTTTGTTGTTGTTTTTGTTACTGTTCTGCATGCATATAAATGCGTTTTAGCGAAAAATGCAAAGTAACAAGTAAGCACAGCTAAGTTCGCTTGGTAGTGTTTTGTTTATAAACGGTAGTGAGTTGAGTTTTTTTAGCGCTGCAATTTTTTAGTGTTTTTTTTTGTAGTTGCAGAGAAATGACGGAACGAGTTGAGCTGAAATATATTCAAATGGTTTGAGTGACGAATTATTCAGCATTTTGATGGTTATAGGTTGGGTTAGGTTAGGTTAGGTTAGGTTAGGTTGGGTTAGGTTAGGTTAGGTGAGGTTAGGTGAGGTTAGGTTAGGTGAGTTTAGGTTAGGTTAGGATAGGTTATGTTAGGTTAGGTTAGGTTAGGTTAGGATAGGTTATGTTAGGTTAGGTTAGGTTAGGTTAGTTTAGGTTAGGTTAGGTTAGGTCAGGTTAGGTTAGGTTAGGTGAGGTTAGGTGAGGTTAGGTTAAGTTAGGTAAGTTTAGGTTAGATTAGGTTAGGTTAGGTAAGGTTATGTTTTTTTTTTTTTTTTCTTTGGCCTCTATACGCTAGCCGCGCTTCGAGGGTATGTATTATTAGTTCTTGATAATTTTACATGTATTACCTTTAAGTATTGAATATGCTTATGGTTTATATATTAATTTTGTTTAAATTTGAAATTACGTGTGGTTCTTAATAATACTGTCTGCAAATGGATACAGATGTAAAAATTCATGGTTAGGTTATGTTAAGTTAGGTTAGGTGAGGTTAGGTGAGGTTAGGTTAAGTTAGGTGAGTTTAGGTTAGATTAGGATAGGTTAGGTTAGGTTAAAGTGTATGCTGGTGTACGCATCAATACACTGACTTTCAAGAGGTGCCATTGTAAGACCACGGGGATCCAACCCCTACTGAAACCAACAGATCGAATTAGCAAAGCTTAGAACTTTCCTTGGTGCTTACAAAAGTCAGTGCGCAAAACTGAAATCAGAAAGAGGAGCCCAATAATGTCAGCTTCTCAACTTAAAATGCGGAACATTCACTTAATATACATATATTCTAAAGGCAACAGTTAAAAGTAAGAACGGAAAAGATGCTGAAGATGGCCATCGCCGAAACCGGTTTATAACCAAACCAGGATGGCGAAAATTTCATTCCACAATACATCGTACCCCTGCTATGTCGGAAAAACAAAAAACAAAAAAAAAACTAACATCTCCTTTTAGTCTCTACTTGTCTTATGGAAGAAGAAACTCCTACGCCTAGCTCTTCCACGTGTCCAACAATTGTTAAGTGACCACATGTGTCTTAAATGATTGCAGATGCTAAGGCGCTTCCATATAGAACACGCGCTACTTCACTTTCATGATGAAGACAATGGAGCGTAGAAGGTCGTCTGCCATCTCATTACGTCTGCTTATCTCATGATGAGCTTTGCGCCTAATTTCTACTGTCGTGGTCTTCTGCAGAATACGGATAACGATAGTAAATCACCACGTCTTGTCTACCGGGTATAAAAATCAAACAAAATTTAACATTTTAGCACGCAACGTGTGTGATCTTTAAACTGAAACTCTAAAAAAGTCAACAAAAAAAAAAAAAAACAAAGAGAAAGCTAAGCCAATGTGTCCTTCTAAGTACGGTGGATACAACCAACAGCGCGCTACACGATTGTGCGCCGCAAAAGCATTTTGCAAACTATAACAATAACAATAACAATGAAAGGGAAGCCCAAATAGTCCGGCAATGCTGTGACGCTAAAAAAAAAAATGTTTGCAAATGGGCGCACTAAACTGCAAAAATGGCAAAAGGTCTGGCAGCGGCGATTGTGAAAATGGCAAAATGCGTTTTAGCTTCATTTTGGTGACATAAAAAAGCAAAGAAGCAACACCAAAAATGTGCACAAAAAACGTGCTGCGCGTTGGCGAAATGAACGAAATTAAAAAAATGGAAAAAAAGTGAAAAAAAGTTGGAAAAATATAAAAACTAAAGCAACAATACACTAAATCATACATGGCCAGCCAATGGCTCCAGTGACTCCGTTTGTCTCCCAACAACATCGCTGTGGCTCCGAGTGGCTCCCAACAACAAGCAAATCAATTTCGACATATTAACGCACATTTCTTTTTTTCACAGAAATCGTCGTCGCGGCCAGCACTCAAACCTAACGGTCCAGCATCGACCGACATTCATTGCGTATTTACGCCTTCATACATACATACATATGTACATATGTATGTATGTTGTACATTTAAATCTGCTACCTCGTTTATGTTGTTTAGCAAAATATTTGAATGCCTAGCTGCTGCATATCTACTGAAGTATGTATGCATGTATGTACATACATATATAAGTACATGTTGTTGTAATAAACCGTTATTTGACAAAATAATATTTTAAAATTCCGAGAAGAAGGTTGTTGCAATTTTTATTGATGTTGTTGTCGTGTGACTCCCTTACGCTTAAATCCTGGCCACCTATGCACTAAATGCCAAACAAAGGCGATATTTTATGCAGAATTTTTGCAGTACAGCCGCCCGCGCAAATGTCCTTTGTGTAGCGCATATGCCACGCCCTTTGCGTCATACACACCCCTCCCTCTCTCTCTCTATTCATTGCTAGGCCAGTTCACCCGCTGGACCGCCCAGAAGAAAAACCTTTTGTGTACGCGCTCGTTGCTTGTGGGCGGCGGCGTTGGCGGCTGGCGTCACTTTGGCGTGCGCGTCCATTGGAGCGACCAAGACGTGCATGATTTGAATATTTAATTTTGCCAGCTCAACTAAACACTGACACCGTGTTTGCTTTTTCCGCGTTGAGTGACTTGACGCGGTACGTACGCACGCGTTTTGAGACGCATCGATAAATCAGTCAAAAGCTGTCAAAATGTAAATTATATAGTGCAGCAGCAACAGCGACGGGCTGACTGCTACAACAATAACAGCAACCACTGTCTGCTACAACAACAACAAAAGCATAACGTTGACGTTGACTATGGCTATGCTGGGCATGTCGCGATGACGATGACGAAGACGGCGGCTCCACCAACTGCGCCCTGTGACCGCGCTGAGGCGGATATGTAAAACTGTTGTGCGTAGGCAAAACTAGGCGGCACGCCGGCAACTAAATAAATATGTGCATACATAAACGTATGAAAGTATCTGAAGTGAAATGAATTTGTGACGATGGCAATGATTTAAATGCGTCGAGTTGTAAAATAATAACATTTTCTGACGTGAACGCGCCAAACGTGCGTGGCTTGTAAAGTTCTAAGTTTCATACTTATCAGAGATCAAAGTTCAGTATGATGCTAAATGGGGTAAAACTCTACAAGAACAAGAAGAATGAGAAGAAGAAGAATAAGAAATAAAGATGTACATATATCTTTAGAAAGACTTCGAAAAGATTAGGGAATTGCAGAAGTATTCAGATTGTTAAAAATAAAACTTAAAAATATTAAACAGCTAGGCGCAAATTAAGAAGAGTGGAATATGTAGACTCTATATACTTATTAAGGGTTAACTGCCCTGCAACTTAGATCATATGGCTAATAAGAAAACACTCTAACATAGTATGTATTACAAAGTAGATACTGTACTGATACCTATCTGTTATGACATGTTCTAACTACGAGGTATTGGCGAAACTAATGGCGTTTTCTTTTCTACGAAAAAATGTTGCCCTCCTATATCCCAATTATCTAATTACGTATCCTGACTTTCTATAAAATTGCTGAATTTGTAGATAAAGGTGCCCTCTTACTTAGTTAGAGGTCAATATTTGGTGAAAGGACCAGACAAACTTACAAAATGGCGAAGAAAATCAAACAGGGCAACATTATTTCGAGAAAAGAAAACGCCATAAGGAATGAGGAGTCGAGCTTAAATAGACTCGCATAGATTGAGTGACGACTTCTTCACAATTTTTCTGGGCATACATAGGTTAAGTTACAGAATCTAGTGGTGCTCACACTAACACACTTAGGTTAGATTGTAATACCGCGGATATCTCAAGCTTAGGATTTCTTATGTTCTTCTTTAGACAAGTCATTAAGATCACTGTATAACACTGAAATAAGCAAGGGGAGTCCAAAAATTTCAGTGTGGATCATTCACATTAGTGATAGATATTGTTAAGTTTACAGCTCCTACTTTTCTCTACATCTCGCACAGAAGAAGCAGCTCCTACGACAAGCTCTTCAACGTATTCGTCAATATTTAAGTGACCAGTAATAAGTTTCATTGCAAGTGACTGGTCATGACATGCTTTTAAACTGCGTTAAAGTCCCCTGTGATCTTCAGAGAGGCACGCTGAGCACTCTTTCCAGTTGAAAGTTCTTCTAATCAAATTCCATGCCATACCATGTACCTACTCAGTGGCGTGCGCGTCATGCAAGCCGAAAAACCCAGCTTGCTTAAATATTTTCGTTAATTTCATATTGCCAATTTCTTTAAAATCTGGTTATTTTACGTTTGAAATGTGTTTACTACTCGTATTTAAGTTCTTCAATGCATACAATATTAAGTTCTCATGACGAGTTAGCAAGAAAACCAAAAATCAGCTATTTTCTTAGCAGAACTTGGGTACCACAAATGGCTTTTCTGAGACTTTGAAAACAGAATAACATAGCTTATTTTTTCGCTTTCTCTACAGAGAATTCAATTACTTATTTCCAGAGTCAAAGCGAAAAAAGTGGCAAAATCACTTTTTATATTTTTCACATCAAATTTGTATGGAAATAAGAAGCCGGGGATGGCTTTCCGGATTTCATATTCAACAATTTTAAAAAGCGAAGAAAATCAAGATCAAATAATATCAAATATTTCACGACTTTTGCTACTTCGGCTTCAGTTTTTCAAACCCTAAAGCATCCATTTTTTTTTAGATATTCTCTTATAGTGCTATAATAATAAAATCCAATTGCTACTGCTGAAATTACGGTCGGTATACAGAAATAAAAAACATACCTCTCCGTTTTCATGTGAGATTCAGGGATTTATCTATCTAATCTGTCTAATGGCTATGATTCACACATGGGCTTGCTCAGCCAATTTATGCTAGGGCCGCCACTGCATGCAACGCAATGCAGAATGCAGATATGAACTGGAATGATCTCAGATATTTTTGAGCAATATTGATATCAAATAAGAGATTTTAATGACGGTTTCAGTAAGCAATTACCCACATAATTTCATTTCGATAACTTTACCGCTTCAAATGATAAATGTATGTATAGAGAGATAAAATAAAAGGTGAATTGGGAAGGGAATTTCTTGGTGTACACATACATATTTATGTGCGTATTTATTTATTGTTATATTTTTCTATGTACAAACCAAAATTTCGAAATAAGATTAACACATAATTGATTAGAGGTTACGTCAATTAATTCCAAAACTCTAAACCCCTTTAACTAAAGAAGCCTTCATACAATTCTCACACACATGGGGTAAGCAATTGCGAGCAAATTACACATAATTTAATACACTAATAAAACATTAATAAGAAAGGAAAAAAACAACGTAAAAACAACTTAAATACAAGAAAATCCAATTGATTTGAAATGAGGACAAGCTAAAGCTACCAATGGCCCAGAGACCCGAGGATACCTGGAAGCGGTGATGAAAACAAAAAGACAAAACGCGCCAACAAAAACGGCAGCTTAGAAAAATGCAAATTAGTAAGTGAACAAAAAAAAAAAACAAAAAAAAAAAACACTAAAGATGTAAAATAGATGATAATTGGAGGAAGAAATGTTAGAAAAACAAAAAGAAAAGCAAAAAAATGTCCATGAGGAACTGAACTATGTTTTTTTTCTGTTCATTAAGCGACACTTTTAGGTGAGAACAATAAAGAGAAGAAGCGATGCCAATAAAGAAATTGGAAAGTCAATTGAAGCATTGAACATTAGAAGCGAAACATATCTACATAAATAAATATAGAAAGCTAAAAAAACTCCGTATTCCACACAGCTGGGCATATGGAATGAGAATGGAACCGCAAACTGAGCTGAACTGAGCTGATCCTCAAGAGGCTGCAAGACTGCAGTAATTGATGACAAACAAAAAACTATTTTACATATATTTCTACTAACTGTAACCAATTACCTATGCTTGAGGTAATATTATTCCAACAATTACTTATCTACAAACAGAACAAAAAGTAGGTTCTTTTTTACTTGACGACCATCTGCCATTAGAATTTTTCCATTTTCCATAAGTTAACTGCACTTCAAGATATCAATCTCCTGCTACCGTTCGCTGCTCTAGTCTACAGTCCATCAATTGTCAAGCATGTCATGCCAGGAGCACTGGTTGTTTGCGTTGAATCACTTATGAATTCCTAAGAATTTTGAGAACCATTCAGTTGAAGGCAATTGTTGTTGAAGAAGAAAATTCACTTGGGAATTGTTTGTGTTTGCATGCGGAGAAATGCGGTGAAAAAAGAGGAGAAGGAAATGAAGAAGAAAATGTAAAAACAAAATCAAGCATGAAAAGTCATAAGTAGCGTTTTTGAGCGTTGCATTGACGCTAATTTACATACAAGCAGGCATTTATGTACCTCCTATACTAAGTACGTATGTATGCACACCTTCAGCTGCCTTCTTCAGTGGCGCATGCGCAGTAGTGCGCCTTATGTGACCGAATCGTGACTAATGCCGTTTTCTTTTCTCGAAAAAATGTTGCCCTGTTTGATTTTCTTAGCCATTTTGTAAGCTTGTGTGGTGATTTCAACGAATGTTGTTCTCTGACTAAGTAAGAGGGCACCATTAACTACAAATTCAGCCATTTTATAGAAAGTCATGTTACGTAATTCGATAATTGAGATATTAAAGGGCAACATTTTTTGTCAGAAAAGAAAACGCCATAAATGTGATATATTTATGTGCCTGTGAGTATACGCAAGAGCACAAAAAAGGTAGCCAAGCACAAAAAAGTATAGTTTGACAACAACAACAACTTACAATGAAACGCATAATTTTATTTTCCTTAATATTTTTTTTTTCATACAAAACAAAGCAACTCTTTTTTGTTGATTTTCTGCCCAACTGCCTTGGAAAAAGGTATTCTGAATACATCATACTTTGCTGCAAAAACAGAATATCAAGAAATGTACTTACATAGGTATATTCTTGGTGTGTGGCAGTTGTTTAAGTAAAAATATGCCTCTCTAGTGCTGTCGCTTTTCAATTAGAATATTTAGATTTAGTTTGATTGTTTGAAATGATGAACGTGAAATGGCTTGTACCGAGAAAAAGTATGTGTGTGTGTTTAAATGTTAAATAAGAAAAAACTAAGCAGAAAAAAACAGATTTATGTAAACCCGCGTCATCCAAAAGATTTAGGTACGCCTTACAGATGACATTGACAGACGGCAGGGATAATCCGGAATATCTAGCTAATTCGGAGTTAACTTGAGAATTAACCGGAGGTAATCCGGAATATCTCTTGAGCTAGTCCTCAAACATTTAGCGGATTAGGGCATTTTGTAATGACATCCCTGGCGAAAAGTCTCTACTGTGAATGAAAGTGAAGAAAAAGAAGAATCCAAGGCAGATCTAGAAAGGTGGGCGCATAGGCGAATTCAGGAATTTCCAAAGTAATCGTTTTCGTAATTGGTAGAGTTTAATGACAAAATAATATTTCGCCTTAGCTGAAATGTGAATTCACTTGGGACTCGCCCATTCCTATTGACCATGATGTGTATTCGCTTTGATTTTTACGTTTAACTCTACCTTTGAAAATAAAAAAGTTTACTAGTTCGCCGCTGCGCCTACCTTCCTTCAGCTGTTTTTTTTAATCCGCAATAAGTATTTGCCGTCTGACAGGGTAAAATTAGAATCGAATTAAGTGTTGCGGCAATCGAGATTATTGCTGCCGTCTGTCTAGCCTATAAGCCTTATAAAATAATGCCTGAAATTTCTAAGGGACGTCAGTTATATGAACAAAGCCTAATAATAAGGCTCATTTTGCTGTGTTGTTGTCATCAGGCCACAAATTAACTCGTTTCTTCCCTCTGAGAGGAAACTTTGTTTCTAAGGCTTATTCGCCATCTGAAATAATTCCTTAAAATAAGGGCGTATGTGGAGTTTAATGACCTTATAATTAGGCTCAAATACTGGAATATAAAACAAGTTTTTCTGCTCTTTAATTTTGTGCAGGAGTGAAAATCCCTGTGTGCAAGTACACAATTTTTTACTCTCTCAGTACATTTTACCCTCTTCGCTCATGCTATCTTTCTTTTTGAGAGATATCTTATGCACACCTTATTTGAAAATATCAACTTTTGGAGGGTACCTGCGATATGTTTCATTCTTCTTCTTCTTAATTCATGCTTAACCGTCTAGATGGCTCTGTTCGAGTCCACTAAAGCGCGCAAGTTGCTGCCTGGCGCCAATTGGAAATAGCAAGGGAGGACCAGTCAGTCTTTATCTGATCTTCCTAGTGCAGTTAAGATCTCCCTTCTGTTTTTCTTGAGCGCTTTTCGATTGAAATACTTTCTGGACCAAAGCACCTTCATCCATTCTCACGACATGACCTGCCCAAGGCAGCCGCTGGATGTTTATTCGCTGAAAAGTATCAATATCTGCGTAAAGCTCGTACAGCTCATCATTAAATTTCCATCGATACTCGCCCTCGCTGACGCGCAAAGGTCCATAAATAAGTCTTACGAAGAACTTTTCTCTCGAATACTACAAGTTTCTCATCTGATCTCATCTGATTTTGACATCGTCCATACTTCTGCGCTCTACTTGAGGTGACAATGTGTAAGGAGATTTATTATCCAGAGCTTTTCCGGTGGAAGGAAAGAATTGTTTCTAGAGTTAAGATTAAGATTTGAAGGAAGCCCCCGAGTTACTCGTCGAAAAGAAAAATTTACAAAAATGTCAATTTGTAATTTGGCGAATAAAACAGAGGATTGCAAGACTCGGAAGTACATAGTTAACTTATGGACTTTCTAACAATTACCTATAACAGATGAGAAAAATTCAAGTGCTCCCATAACTTTGAAATTTTATTTTCCTTCGTCTGGCAATTCACTAACCAAGTAAAACAAACAAAGCTCGCAATTATTATGGTTTCTTTTTGCTAATTTCATATTTTTTCCATATTCAGTGTCCTTGCGTGCAATTTAATAATAAAGAAATAAAGTCACGCATATGCTTTGAAACATAAATTACGCCGAGTATTTGGTATGCGGCGGCGAAAATTTCGAAAACAAAATAAACAAAGCTTAACCAAAGCAAAGCCTGCCAAAAATAAGCAAAGAAAAGAAAACAAAAAGAAAGCATACTTGTTGTTGTTTGACGCAAATGGGGCTGGTAACACCCAATTAAATGCCCGTAATCACGATAATTGCAACAAAATTTGTGCGACAATGACGCTGGGACGTGATGGAAAAGAGACGATGCAAGAGCAAGGTGGACGAAAATGGAAAATTACGGTGATGAAGCAGCCAAAAAAAAGGACAACTAATGGCAATGCAAAAACGTATAAAAAACAAAAACAATTTTTCATATGTACATTCACCTTCTGCCCGATTGTTTGTTTGTCTGTCTGTCGGTCGTCTTTTGCTCAGCCTCCGCCGTCTATCTATCAGTAAAAGCCGCACGTACGCGACGAATGCGCTTGATTTGCTGTGCTCATTTCTTTACCTTTTTGCTTGAATGCTTTTGCTAACTAGTTATTGCGCCTTAATTTATGTGTCTTTGTTGTTTTCGCTTTCATTCGAGTCATTTTTAATGCGCCAACAAGTAAATTTTAGAGCAGTGGAAACGTTGGAACGTGCAGCCGCTTTTATTGCGGCGATGTTCATATGTATGTATGGCTCTGTGCTGCTTTGTTTCTCTCTGTGTCTTTGCGCAAATTACACATGATGCTTGTGTTGCAATAAAATTAAGCACAACAACAACAACAACAAAGAAAAAGAAAATAATTTTGATAAACGTTCGTACGTGCCACACAACAGGTGTACGTACGAGCAGAATGGGAGTAAATGATGAAGAAATGCTTGCTAGAATTGTTGAGTAGCTGTGTGCTTGTGTGTGGGTGAGCTCTCATGTGTGTGCGGTTGAAAGGACACGGCATAATTGCGAATAATTTTGCTGCCAAAACACACAGACAAACACACGCATAAATAAGTAAACCAACATTGCAGTATTTTACGACTCTCATGCTTTCTTTCAGACTTGACTTAATCAAGTTACCTCTCTACGACAAAAAAAAAAAATAAAGGGTTTCCGCTTTAATTTTGCAATTGGCCCTAAATGGGTTAAATATGCTATTTTTATGAAAGCTCATAAATTTGGCAATATGCTCTTCATTAATATATACAGTCATTCGCTAGTCATATGTACATATACCCATTAAACAATGAAAAAGAAATTATCAAACGTTTGAGAAAATATTGTTTCCAAAGTTGAGAATCAGCATATATATCATTTGAAAATGAACATATTTTCAACTGTTCATCAAACATTGTTTATCAATTTTAGATTAACTTACAACACATTTGAAAAAAAACTTGTTTCGTATTTTGTACTATTTCACGAATTTCAACATGGGAAGGTTTGAAGGAACGAAGAAATTTTGTGTGTTTGCAAATTTCAGTCAGCGTTCGTTGTTCTACTCGAGGTTGAAATGATGATGGTTGAAAATGATTGTCTGTAATAATGATTCTGTATTTCTTACTCTTATTTTATTTGTTTGTGGCTTTTTGTGAAGTTACACAAAATTTATTAAAAACATATCGCCGCTCCGGAAGAAGAAAGACGCATGTCAGTAATTTGTCGACGAAAAAAGGCGCATTAAAAAATATTTCGACGAACAGAGACGCATTATAAAATATTTCGACAAAGAAAGACGCATTAGCATTATTAACTGCGAAGAAAGACGCATTAGCATTAATATTGACAAAGAAAAATAAAAAATCGAATACGTCTTTCTTTCCTAAAAAATATTTACATGCGTCTTTCTTTATAGTAAAAAAAAAAATAAAGCGTCTTTCTTCGTTATCAAAAAAATAAAGAGTCTTTCCTTCGAGAAATATTTTTAATGCGTCTTTCTTTGAAAGAAAAAAAGTTTGCGTTTTTCTTCCTCAACAAAACAGTTTGGTCTTATTTCTTCTATAGCGACGATATGTAGTTGGTTTCCGATATGTGTTTATGTACATATTTATATTAAAAAACAAGTAAAAGCGCGGCTGTCTTCGGCCGTACCGAAGACTTCATACCTTTCATGAGTGGGGAAATGAAAAGTTACCTATGTATGTACATAGCCTGATTAAGTTTAATTTATAATTTTAATTCTGTGGGTTATTTATGGAAAATTTGTTAGAAAAAATGGTGTGTTGGCTATTTAAATGGAGGAGCTACACACCAAAATGTCCATATCTGAACAATCGGTTGTATGGGAGCTATATGTTATAGTGGTCCGATCTTGACAATTTTCGGTAATCCCGTTTGGCCCCATATGGGTACAAATACTTTAAAATTTCACACCGTTAGCTGTTAAAATGGAGGAGTTATACACCAAAATGTCCATATCTGAACAATCGGTTGTAGGGGAGCTATATGTTATAGTGGTCCGATCTTGACAATTTCCGGTAACCTTGTTTGGGCCAAAATGGGTACGCCTACTTCAAAGTTTCACGTCCTTAGCTGTTTAAATTGGGAAGTTATGCACAAATGACATCCAAAAATTTCATGTATATCTGAATAATCGGTTGTTTTCTATATGTTATAGTGGTCCGATTCGGCCGGTTCCGACAAATGATCAGCTGCATATAACAACATACCTGTATTCCGAATTTCATTCAGATATCTCAAAAACTGAGGGACTAGTTTGCGTTCACACAGACGGACAGACAGACAGACGGACAGACGGACATGGCTTAATCGACTCAGCTCGTGATTCTGACCATATCGGTATATATTTTGGTGGGTCCCCCACGCTTCCTTCTGGTACTTTCGACAAAAAATTTTTGGCACTAAGTTATAATACCATTTCATTCTCATGAAAGGTATAAAAATGATATTAATATACTCATGTAATTGTACAAAAGGAGGATGGCTTCGTGTGTAAAAGTCCACGTAAGTGGGGAAAGCTTCTGACTGCCATCCACCTGGGGGTGGCCAGAGCGATTCTTTTGCATGCGGAGCAAGCAGCTCACGACTTCCGCGCAGTGTCCTCTGGATAGCCACCGAACACCCGTTTGGTGGTGAACTAAAGTGAGAAGGCGACAACTCGACAAGGCCACTCCGACATATTCGGTTTAAGGGCTTGTTGAGGGGAATAACTGCAGCGTCTGTTCACCAGAAGGTGCGGCTGCGAGCGGGCGTCTGTCTTGGAGCAAGCGGCTCGCTATATAAATGTGTAACAATATACAACTCCCGCAGGGCGGGTTGTGCGTCGGGCTTGGGACCCACCACGTAAAAATCCTATCCAATGAAAACAACAACAAAGCCTCGGATGAGACCACCCCTTTCTGATGACAACCACGGCAAACGTTTAAAGGACTATGATTTGAGGGTAAGCACCTGGAACGTCCGGACCCTTAATTGGGAAGGTGCCTCTGCCCAGCTGGTTGACGTCCTCGAAAGAGTGAAAGCTGACATCACCGCCATACAAGAGATGCGGTGGAAGGGGCAAGGCAAGAAGAAATGTGGGCCTTGCGATATATATTACAGTGGCCATGCAGAGGAGCGTATATTTGGTGTTGGTTTTGTGGTGGGAAAGAGACTCAGCCGCCGAGTACTGTCGTTCACGCCAGTGAACGAGCGTCTAGCCACCATCCGCATCAAAGCGAGATTTTTCAACATATCTCTTATCTGCGCCCACGCCCCGACGGAAGAGAAGGACGATGCGATCAAAGACACTTTCTATGAGCAGTTAGAGCATGCCTACGACCGCTGCCCCCGTCACGACATTAAGATTGTGCTTGGCGATTTTAATGCCAGGGTGGGTAAGGAAGGTATCTTTGGCAGCACAGTCGGAAAATTCAGTCTCCACGACGTAACCAGTCCCAATGGGACGAGGCTGATCGACTTCGCCGGGTCACGAAACATGGTCATTAGCAGTACCAGATTCCAGCACAAAAAAATACACCAAGCCACATGGCTGTCTCCTGATCGAAAAACGCGAAATCAAATTGATCACGTCATGATCGACGGCAGACACAGCTCCAGCATCCTAGACGTGCGCACAATCCGTGGTCCCAATGTCGACTCCGACCACTATCTTGTAGCAGCCAAGGTACGCACCCGCCTCTGTGCAGCAAAGAATGTGCCAGCAGGACAGCAAGGAAAGTTTGAAGTCGAAAGGCTGCACATGACGCAGACAGCCAATCAATACACCACTCGGCTCTCACTCCTGCTCTCTGAGAGCAACCCTTCACCAAACGATGTATCTGAGGAATGGGAACACATCGCTCGTTCACTTCGTATCGCCGCTGAGGAATCTATAGGATACAAGCGAGCCCACAAGAACACCTGGTACGACAAGGAATGTCGCGATGCCTCGGAAAGAAAGAACGCCGCCTACAGGGCTACATTGTGTGCGGGCGCAACGCGAAGCGTATGGGAGCGTTATCGAACGGCGAAGAAGGAAGAGAGGCGCCTTTTTCGAAAGAAGAAAAGGGAGGCTGAAAGGCGCGAGTGTGAAGAGCTTGAGATGCTGGCGGGTAGGAACGATGCTCGAAAATTCTATCAAAAAATCAGGCGGATGACTGAAGGTTTCAAGACCGGGGTAAATTCCTGCCGGAATGATAACGGTGATCTGGTAACTGATGTCCAGAGCATACTTAAGTTGTGGAGGGATCACTTCTCCTCCTTGCTAGATAATGGCAACAGTGAAAGTGCGGAAGGAGAAGATGTACGACCCGAATCCCCAATAGCAGATGATGGTAGGCATGTTCCACCACCTGATCATGACGAAGTGCGAATAGCAGTATCTAGGCTTAAGAATAACAAGGCCCCGGGCGCTGACGGCTTGCCAGCCGAGCTATTCAAACATGGTGGCGAAGAGTTGATAAGGAGCATGCATCAACTCCTATGCAGAATATGGTCGGACGAGCGCATGCCCGACGATTGGAACTTAAGTGTGCTCTGCCCAATCCACAAAAAAGGAGACTCCACAGTACGCGCCAATTATCGTGGGATAAGCCTCCTGAATATCGCATATAAGGTCTTAGCAAGTGTATTGTGCGAAAGACTGAAGCCTATCGTCAACAATCTGATTGGACCTTATCAGTGTGGCTTCAGACCTGGTAAATCTACCATCGACCAGATCTTCACAATACGACAAATATTGGAAAAAACCCATGAAAAAGGATCCGACACACACCATCTCTTTGTCGATTTTAAAGCCGCTTTTGATAGCACGAATAGGAATTGCCTGTATGCCGCAATGTCTGAATTTGGTTTCCCTGCTAAACTTATACGGCTATGCCAAATGACATTGACTAACACCACCAGCTCCGTCAGAATTGGGAAGGACCTCTCCGAGCCGTTCGAGACCAAACGAGGTTTCAGACAAGGTGACTCTCTTTCGTGCGACTTCTTCAATTTGATGCTGGAAAAGATAATACGAGCTGCAGAACTTAACCATACAGGAAGCATCTTATATCACAAGAGTGTGCAACTGCTGGCGTACGCCGATGACATCGACATCATTGGCACTAACACGCGCGCCGTATGTTCTGCCTTCTCCAAGCTGGATAAAGAGGCTAAGAAAATGGGTTTGGCGGTCAACGAGGACAAGACGAAGTACCTCCTGTCATCACACAAAGAAACAGCACGCCTTGGCAGCCACGTCAATGTTGATAGCTACAAATTCGAAACTGTTAAGGACTTCGTCTATCTGGGAACCAGCATTAACACCAAGAATGATGTCAGCACGGAGATCCAACGAAGAATCACGCTTGCCAATAAATGCTACTTCGGACTAAGTAGGCAACTGAAAAGTAAAGTCCTTTCTCGACAAACAAAAATCACACTCTACAGGACGCTCATCGTTCCAGTCCTCATGTACGGCGCAGAAGCATGGACAATTTCAAAATCAGATGAGATGGCACTTGGAGTATTCGAGAGAAAAGTTCTTCGTAAGATTTATGGACCTTTGCGCGTTGGCGTGGGCGAGTATCGACGGAGATTTAACGATGAGCTGTACGAGCTTTACACAGACATCGACATTGTTCAGCGAATAAAGATCCAGCGGCTGCGTTGGGCAGGTCATGTCGTGAGAATGGACGAAGGCGCTCCGGCTAAGAAAGCATTTCTATCGAAACCCGCTGAACGCAAAAGAAAAGGGAGACCTCCACTGCGTTGGGAAAATCAGGTGGACAGCGATGCTGCCTCCCTAGGTGTTCCCAAGTGGCGCCATGCTGCACGAAACAGAAGCAATTGGCGCGCTCTGTTGGACTCGGCCAGAATCGTCTAGACGGTTAAGCGCCAATCAAGAAGAAGAAGAATTGTACAAAAGGCGAAATTCACCCGCACGGGGTAATGAAAAACATCACATAAGCGTACAAATGTGTAATACATACATACATATGTACATCTATTTATTCCATTCCATTTCTGCGCTTACACCACAAACTCTCTTACTCTCAATATCCCTCAATTTTTCTGCACTCTAGAGTACATATATGTAATACATACATACATCTATTGATTGCATTCCATTTCGTACCACCTTTGAAATGGGTTTGAGAAAATGGAATTTATCAAATTGAGAATCAGCCCAAAATCCCATACTAAAAATGAGCCTTTTTGTTTGAGAACGCTAACAGGGGAAATTTGAGGTGCATTGGATAACAAACGTTTGATATATGACAATAGGATTACTTCTCAAATGAACCTCAAATTGAAAATGAAGAAAAATGTTTATTGGGTATGTATGTAATATTTGAGCTGAAGTGAAGCAATTCGCAATTGCGCCTTAAGTTATGCTACACTTTTAGTGTTGAAGATCCTTTATTGTAAATTAGCGATACAATAAATCCAATGCTAAGGAGCTCTAGAAACTTTGAGATCTCAATTATTGACCGGGCACTATCCATATTCTGTTACGAACTCAATGGCCTGCTACACGGATGGCTCGAAGCTTGTTAATGGTAAAAAAACTGGGGCTGGTATATTTGAGATCAGCTATAGTAAACCGATACCAATGGGAGACTATTTTTCAAGCTGAACGAATGCATACGTAGAGAATTATCCTCGAAGAGTATAATTATTCTATTTCGGCCAGCTAGGTAACCTTAAAGCCGCTGCAGTCCTACACGATTGCATCTAAACTTTTAGATGGATGTCTAATAGCGCTAGGAGCCAGAAACAAGCTGTTACTGGAATGGCTGCCTAGGCATTAAGGCCACTATGGCAACGAAAAGGCCGACTGCTTTGCGAAACTGGATGCAACGTCAGAATTTTATGGTGGAGAATGAATCCATTTGTGGGCTAACCAAAGCACAAAACAGAGAGATCATTACACCAGCGGTTTAGGAGGAATGTCTGTCGTAAGAGGCGACTAAAATCCACCGGCCTGAAAGGTTGATAATGGTCAAAAAATTCGTTCGCATGACATTCGGGCTAGTGTCAGAAGGGACTAGTACCCGAGCGCACAGTATTTATCTGGTTAAGGACTTCTATTACTATTACCCCTACACACATTTAATTGTTAAGCAACTTTCATATAACTTTCAATTGCCTGATGATAGTGCAAAATCACTACTGTTTAATATGATGCCAACAGGTGGCGCTGAGTTCCTCAGATCCTGTTTGAAACGCAGTCAAAAGAGTTCAATAATTTCAAAATCAGAAGCAGTCTTTACCATCCCTCATCCATGCTCATGTCTTCAATAAAAGTTCCTTATATTCCCTACATGTTTCATGCCAGCAAACATTCGGAGTCATAAAACAGTCCGAAAGGAATGCTAGAGCGGAGCTTTCAAAATTAATATGAATTCATTTTGTAGTCCGAAATGTATGTATTTCTGTTGTTCAGGTGGTCCGCCGATATGAGCCTAATTTCATTCATCGAATGAGTCTGAATAAGAATCATAAAATACTGCTATTTGACTCATATTTATTGCTCTTTTTGGGTTTCCAAGTAAAAATATTTCACACATATTCCGGACTCATATCGGACTCCAAAATATGAGGGCTCCAATAACACAGGTCAACAAAAAGTCGATATTTTGGTGCAGCCCTGCTTGTAACTGCAGTTGGTAGTATAGGTGCACTGATAAAAAAATTATAACAACTTTTTTGAATCGTACGTGTAGTTTTTGAGATATGAGCCCTTAATAGTTTAAGGCATATTTGGCCCGATAACTTTTTTTCTGCTAATCCTATCAGCACACGTTTGATGTCGTTAAAAAGGCGACATTCCACCGCTTCTATCGGTATATTAATTATTAATGTATCTTGATAAATGCAAGATAAACTGTAAAACCAATCTCAAAAATTCAATTTTTTGTTCAATTTTTTTAATTTTTTTGATATCTAATCACGGGTTTCTCGAATAATTTGTTAAGCAGTGTATATGCTAAGATATTTCGATATAATCTCCGATTAATTCTGCTTTCAACGATGTATAACTTTTTTATATCCGCTTAGGCGTTCCTATGATATTTTCTACTTTAATCAATTTTTACTGTGAAATTTTTCATACTAAAGTATGGACCTCCCAGGTTAAGGTAAATATGTTTGTATAACATCAAACTTGCGGATTAGCAGAAAAAAAGTTATCGGGCCAAATATGCCTTAACCTATTAAGGGCTCATATCTCAAAAACTACGCGTACGATTCAAAAAAGTTGTTCTCATTTTTTTATCAGTGCATCGCATACCACAGTTACTACCAGGGCTGCACCAAAATATCAACTCTTTTGTTGAGGTGTGTAATGTTTGCTGGGATTAGCTTCTTTTTCAAAGCATTTATGTTCTAGTTCCCTAAAAGCATGCACTTACTCAACTTATCCTTAACCCTTGCACTCAAGCGCATTTATTGCGCGCTTATCTGCCATAATTGCATTAGCAATTATAATTTTACTCTTTATCAGCTCATAATGCATTTATATACATATGTACATACATACATAAATATTTCTCCAAAATTATTTTCACATTTTCATGCATGAAGTGTTTTTCTTTCATTTTCATTGAATTCATAATCGATGAATGAACGACTGTGTGACGATGCGCTTCATTAGCAACCCCAATGCAATGCACTCACACCCCGCGCTTATAAGAACACTTGAAATACAGATATATGTGCATTAACCCTCACTGCTTAAGCCTTTGGCCATTGCTCTTTTTTCATTTTCCATCTGTATTGCTTCTAATCAGAAAGAACAAGCCTGTAATATATTCCAAAAAAAAAAAATAAATAAAATATTATGAAATCTGTAAAATTCATCATATTCAAGCGCTGCTATGAGTAGTCGCTCGTCTTCGCAAGGCACAAGCAGCCGATAGTCCGTATTTTCTTCGTTTATCGTGGAAAATTTTTATGTTTATCTACAAACCTACTTCAGTTTCCTTCATTTAAGTGCTCCGTTGCGCATGCTTTTTGCTTTCAAGCAGCAATCTTTTATGGTATTCAATTACCCCAATACTCGCCAGCCTGCCGAATTGCTTGTGTAGTCAATTGACTGACAGCGCCGCGCGGTTTATGTTTTGGCCACACTGAGGTGATGGTGGTGGTGGTGGCTGGAAATCTGAGATTTATTGACTAATTGTTTTGTTAATGAAGCGCTAAAAATTGTTGAGCAATGATTTTAAATCTATGTAAGGATTGCTGCAGCAGCGTGGGGGGTGTTGTTTTTATGAGCAAATCTAGTGAGAAGGTTTGTTTGATTAGCATTGCTGTATTAGATTTCACACTAAATTATGATTTTCAAATAGTCACACGGATATTTATGCTGCTACTAGGGGCATGTTTTGGGGTTAGAAGTGGACAGAAATTATTATTTATTGTATATTTGAGACTTTTTCTTAAAGTAAATTACGTGACCTTCAAAAAAATTTCTTAACTAAGCCGCGGTTGCATTTGCTTCAATTTTGAGCGAGTTAATTCGTTGTTAACGTGTAATGTTACTCGCTAGCAAGTTTACTCGTTACTATTGCTTGGTTGGTTGGTTGATTTCAGTGGCGAGTACCACAGACGCCAATTAGCGCCGAGGCTCCGTGACTAAAGAAGCAGAACCACAAGAATAGAGTAAAAGAGAATAACAATTCGGAAACCAGGGCAGGTTATACGCCCTGTATCCATCCTGTTGAGTTTAGGCATCTAAGAAGCTCTGCAGGACTAACATCCTTAAGGTCCGCAGGGGTGTCGAAGAAAGGCTTCTCAAAGAATTTCATTCTGCTTAGGCAGTTCGAAGGACATTCGCATAGCAGGTGCTCCACCCTCCACCGCCTCCTTCGCTCCTGGAAGATTACAGGTGCGACACAGAGCGCTATGACCCAATCGCAATAGGTCGTGTTTGTACCAATAGCCCAATGTCCCGCGAATGCCGTAGTTAAGCGTGAAATGTCCCTTATTTTCATTTTTAGCATGGCTGAGTATCGCATCTCATTTTATGAAGGCCACAGACGTCTGCAGGTCCTGCAGATACGCAACCGCTTCCATCTGGTTTTATCTTCCTCGAACCAGTGCCGAGTGATTCGGCCCTTGATTAAGCGCAGGGACGCAAGCACCTCAAGAGCCTCCGCGATACAAATAGCCGAGCCTTGCCTAGCCAGCTCATCACCCATTTCGTTTCCCTTGATGTCCCGCTGCTCCGGCACTCAGATTAGAGAGACGCTATGTCGACTTTCTAGACCCATGACCCAAGCGCTGCTCTGTCCGACCAGGCCTGATGAAAACATTGTAGATCCCATAGTGTTCAGAGCCGCCTGACTATCCGAGAAAAAGCATATCCTTTTTCCGACACCGGCACTTTCCGTTTCAAGTAGAACCTTGCAGGCCTCCGGTATGGCGTGCACTTCTGATTGCAAAAATCTCGCCCAGTCCGGCATCCTTATTGATATGGAAGTGCCCGGCTGAGTTACGAAGATACCCGCTCCCACACCGCAAGCCATGTTTGACCCATCCGGGAAAACTGATCCATCGAATCTCTGAGCTATTTTACGATCTACCCATTCCTTCCTGGATGTAGAAATAATCTCATAGTTTGTATCGAAGACTGTTATAGGACAGATACAATCTTATTTTTTGTTGATTTCGGGATCGGTAACGCTGAGAAAAATACAACAATTCCCGTATGTACATACGCTCCTTGTAGACTTCAGATTCGAAGTCAAGTTCTGTGTAGTACCAATCATGAGCGAGCAAATTAGTACACTCGTCACTAGTGATCGGTGAGTAGTGAATTTGTACTCGTTTCTATTTCACGGTCATTCACCGCACTCGTAATTCGGTCCTATGTAGAATACCTATGTATGTATGTATGCAGGTGCATGAGTTAGGGAAGTATAAATGCATATAATTTTGCCTACAACTCAAAACTAAGATACCTAATTAATATCTAATAACTGACACCACTATTCATATGTCCTTAAAAGCTAAAGAAAATTATCCAAGCAATTATCTTAGACTTTCAACAAATATGTGATGACAAAAGTAAGCTTGCACTTATTGATTTGCAACATTTTCACGGTTTGTAAACTATTTATACTCCTTAATTTATTCCTCATTCAACTCAACACTCTTAAAAAGAAAGAAAAAGAAAAGAAGCATAAAAATAGTTGCCTCTTACTGCTAAAAGCACCAGCTTTAATGCATCCCTGCAACAGCAAACAGCAAACAACTTTATGCCTTCTTTTAATAAACATACATTGCCTATCTTGCTTTTATTACTATGACTGCACAAAAATTATTACCTTACATGCCAATTAATAATAACACTGGATCACAAAATGAAATTTTTTGTCTGTACTTTGGACGTGACTATCCTATCTATATGTAAAATCGGTCACTGATTCCGAAAATCGGGTTCATTTTTAATTCTATGGGAAGGTTTTTGAGATATCGGCAATTTACCGTTATTTGGCCAATGGGTCCACTTAATCCAGTATATCTCTTTAACACAGTGAGTTATCTTCCTTAGGGTGACACCAAACGAAAGAAAATTAAATTTCCTTTTTACGTTTCCTATAACATTTTTCTCTAACTCGTATAGTTTCTGAAATATTGACGATTAAATTTGAATTTTTTCGATTTTTTACGATTTTTTGAAGAAAAAATTGACTTTGTCAGACAATATCTTTAAAACCAATGTCTTCACCTTCGGTTTTACTCTTTTACGTGAAGCTCCATTCTATTGGGAAAAAGATAAGCTATCAACGAAGAAAATCCATGGTAAAATGGAAAAGTTATAGGCGATCAAGTAAATACAGCCAAGTCGCGCAGTGCCTCTGCACGGGTATATTCTATGCATGTTATACCCGTAAACGCGCTTGTATCTACTGCGCTGCCAATGTGCTGCTACTGCAGATGTGTAGGTATTGGTACAATATGCATAGAATGTACCCGTGCAGAGGCATTGCGCGACTTGGTTGTATTTACTTGATCGCCTATAACTTTCCCAGTTTACCATGGATTTTCTTCGTTGATAGCTTATTTTTTTGGAAATGGAATGGAGCTTCACGCAAAGGAGTAAAACCGAAGGTGAAATCATTGGTTTTAAAGATATTGCCTGACAAAGTAAATTTTTTCTTCAAAAAATCGTAAAAAATCGAAAAAATTAAAATTTAATCGTCAATATTTCAGAAACTATAAGAACTAGAGAAAATGTTATAGGAGCCGTGAAAAGGAAATTTAATTTTCTTTCGTTTGGTGTGACCCTAAGGAAGATAACTCACTGTGTTAAAGAGATATACAGGATTAAGTGGACTCATTGGCCAAATAACGGTAAATTGCCGATATTTCAAAAACCTTCCCATAGAATTAAAAATGAACCCGATTTTCGGAATCAGCGACCGATTTTACATATAGAAAGGATGGTCGCGTTCAGAGTATTTTTTGGCTGTAGAGCAGTGTAATTACCGTACGCCATAAAGTATTGTTTATTTAATTTTCAACATAAACTGCAACAAAACTAAAGTGCGTTTATACGAGCTTGTATGTGAATGCGATTGGTGCCCCAGAAAGAGCGAAAGAAAACGGCAAGGAAGTGCATATTTAGCAATGAAATTATCACCATAACACACCTGTGAGTTGAGTGTGGATACTCTGCTTCGGTTGGCTTTTTTTTTTGAGTCAGCTTAAGATGCAAACATAAATGCTTGACATATTTTATAATCGGCATTAAAAATGTATAAACAATTCGCGCACGATCGCGCAGTGCTCACGCAAATGCAAATTCATACAATGTAGATGTGCATAATCGTTTTTTTACAGTGGTGGGCAGAGATTTTGCACGCTTCCTTACATACATACATACATACCAGTGACAGTCCCAACATAAATTGGTTGGGTAAGCCTATGTGTGAAGCAGTCTTAGCCATTTGCGTAACTTTCTATGCTGTTTTATCTGAATGTCATTGCATATGTACATATATTTAGTGGGGGTAGTGGTGGTTTTTGAATTCGAAATGTCTACTTACAGCTTACAATGTAAACAGAATTATATTCAGTCCACCTACGTTCACCTTACAAGGGAAGCGAAGGTAGATTCGATGGGCCTACCTACAGCTTACAATGTAAGCAGAATTGTATTCAGTCTGCCTACGTAAGGTAAGCGAAGGTAGATTCGATTTGCCTACCTACAAATTACAATATAAACAGAGTTTTATTCAGTCCGCCTACATCCCCTTACAACGTTGGCGAAGTAGGATTCGAACTGCCTACCTACAGCTTACGATGTATGCTAGTTAGTGATATGCTCATTGGATGAAAACCTCACTACCCTGATTACTTTGTATGTAACGTGTCGTGGTGTGTATTACGGTCTTACATGTATGCATAATTTAATCGATTCTGTAAGCAACATTTTCGCCGCTGGGATGCTACCAATACAATGTTCAAGTTCATATGAGCTCCCTTTTCTCACTTCATCGAACTCTCTATTGTTTCTATGAGTTCCACATGAAGTATTAGGCTCATCGGTGAGATGTTATTGTTCCATTGTCAGCTGTATGAAATACTTATCAAGCTTCAAGCCGAGCACTACCTTTCACCCACCACTGTACTACCAGACAGATAAACTGCATCAATTTCATTATGATCACTAACCGCATCACCTATAGACAAACAAACAAACAGACCACAAGTCGAGTCTTAAGTTTTGACTGTGGCTTTGAGGTTTTAACGCTTTATTAACAGGTTACAGTGGTGGTTGCACCGGTTTTAGTTGTTTTATTGTGGCTGTTCAAGCATTCAGTTCATCATTAGCAAATGATTTGTATCAACACAATTAAGTGCATCAAAAAAAAAAAATAAAAATTCAAAAAATGAAAGAAATAAGATAGCAAACATTGTAATGAAATTGCAGGTAACATAATACTTATATTCCTGTTCCAATTTTGAGACTAGTCCCTAAAAGGGTTAATGCATTTGTGAGTATGGGCGGCTGAAATTAGGAAATTAACGCCCAAAAACTAATTAATTTTGGGAATAACTTACAGTAAGTTGGAGTCTGATATATTTTTAGTTCAATGAACATACGTAGAGGGGAATGAATAAAGAGCTAGTTGTTGAATTAACTGTGTAGTTACTTAAACAGTTGAACCTATAAGGCGAAAAAGCATTAACAAGTTTGACTAGAACTTTGAACATTTTCATGTCGACTCGTTTTTTTTTGCACGATAAGTGGATCTGCTATGACCTAATGTGCTCGTCTACTAAGCATTGGATCCCAGGTTGGAAACCTGCCTGTCCTGTGTTAAGTCCACCCAAGTGAGTTGGTTTAAGTGGGCTTGTTAGCAATCGGGGCCATATGCGCGAAGAAGGAGCCAAGACTGGGTTGTTTACGATAGGGATGGGTATATACTCTATCCGTATGCCTAGCTCCTGTCCCACCTCCTTCATCCATGTCGTAAATATGGTCGCGAAGGACTTCGAAGGTTGTTACTCTAGGGATCGGGATGTGAAGAAATGGGAGGGATCGAAGAGATATCCAGACCAGTGGCCATGATCGAGCAGTCATCGGCGTAGGAGATCAAGTCCACGCCTTCAGGTGGCGGTGGGAGGCGGGAGAGATAATAGTGGAACAGCAGGAATTATGGTGGTTAGGTTTGCTGAACAGTTCCTTCTAAATAAATAGCGCAAAAGTGATGCTTCCAAAGTAGCGACTGGTCTGCGACTGGTTTCGACGGCATTCCGAACTACATACTTGTCATTTGGAGCACATAACTCTAAAAGTCTCGCTATCCAAAGAAAGCCGTATGTTTCCACATGAACATGAAATCTCTACGTGCCCACTAATTGCCTTTGCGCCGGTGCAGGCGCACTTAATTGAATGCAGTCATTTATTTGTTGTTGCTGCGCACTGTTTTTTGTTGTTGTTATATTAGCTATCTGCAAGTGCTATGCTTGCTGTTGCCTTTGCTGCAATTGTTGTTGTTGTGGTTGTTGCTTATGCTGTGGTTGTATTTTTTATTGTGGCTGCAGTTGTTATACTCAGCTGTAATAGTACACAGAGTATTATAGTTTTGATTTCCTAACGGTGGATTGTAACAGAATGAAATAATCGAGATAGATATAGACTTATGTATATCAAAATGATCAGGGTGAAAAGAGAAATCGATTGAGCCATGTCCGTCCGTCTGTCCGTCTGTCCGTCTGTGAGCACGATAACTCGCGCAAAAATTGAGATATTTTGATGAAATTTGAAATGTAAGTTGGTATCAAGACAGGAACGGATAGTATTGAAAATGGGCGAAATCGGACCATGACCACGCCCACCTCCCCTATATAGTAAAAATCGCAAATTTTTTATCTCAGTCACTAATAGAGCTAGAGTGATAAAATTTCACACACGTATTGAGCTCAGGCCCTTATGAAGAAATATGGTGAAATTTTGGAAAATGGGCGGTGCCACGCCCACTTATTAAGGGGCAAACATTGAAAGTTTTATGAGTCATAACTCAGAAACCGTTGAAGATATATCGATGAAATTTGGTAGGCGTGATATACTTACTTAGGCAAATGTTTGGACGAAAAATTGCCAAAATCGGTTGACGACCACGCCCACTTTTATATATGGGTATTATAAAGTGACCTAATAAAAACATTTTAAGAGATATCTCTGTCAAATATAAAGATATATCATTGAAATTTTATGGAAGGTGTCCAACTATGGACATAAAACAAAAAATACAAAAATTTTGGAAAATGGGCGTGGCACCGCCTCCTTTTAGAAGTAGGAATATACGAGATTTCTGAGCCCATAACTCGCCAAATAATCGATATATTATGACGAAACTTGGTGTATACACTTTCACTACTCGTAGTAATACATATTCAAAACTTTAGCGAAATCGGTTGACGACCACGCCCACTTTTATATATGGGTATCATAAAGTGGCCTAATAAAAACATTTTAAGCGATATCTTTGTCAAATATAAAGATAATTCATTGAAATTTTGTGGCATGAGTTCCACAATAGACCGGAAACAAAAAAATAGAAAAATTTCGGAAAATGGGCGTGGCACCGCCTCTTTTCAGACAAAGGAATCAACGAGATTTTGGAGCCCATAACTCGACAAATAATTGAGATATTATGACGAAACTTGGTTTATACACTTTTATAACTTGTGTTCATAGACACGCAAAAATTTATTGAAATCGGTTTATGACCACGCCTACTTTTTAACAAAGATATTTCTGGAACACCCTTTGGGAATTTGTAACGTGACATCTTTGTAACTCATAAAGGGATGAGATTTTGCACAAAGAATAATATTCATAAGCTTAGTTGGATGACTGATAAAAATTTTGAAAATGTGCGTGGCTACGCCCACATTATGCAGCACTCGCTTTATATAAAGTACACCGTGTTTCCATCAAACGCAAACAAACAATGAAAGCATACAGCTGAGTATCTAATGTTCGATTCCACTCGAACTTAGGCTTCCTTACTTGTTCTTGTTGACGTTGTTCTTATTGCGTTCAGCTTTGTGGCACGTAGCATTTACCTTGTCGGAAGAGTAACACATGTTCGCACACAAATACACACACACACACATACCTTCGTAATAAATTTATCTCGTTGCGTCTAGTATAAACTTCAAAATTAGTTTTATGATTGTTTATACACATTAAGGTGGAGTGAAATCATATGGAGATTTTTTTTTTGGTTCTTTTTTTGAACGTACCAGCAATGAAAATTTGCCTTTATATGAGTTAATGAACCCCACAAAATTTTATGGCGATAGGACGACGTTTTGAACTGCCCCCAGCCCCGCAAAGTTGAAAGCAATAAGCACCATCTGGTACAAATATGAAATTTTGAAAATTATAAAATCAAAAAACGAATTATGAGGATTGATAAAGATGGCCAAGCAGAGTATTAAAGTGAATTTTTTTTTTTTGGAAACAACAACAACAAAAGTTATTAAAGGTCAAATATTATATTATGCATTTTTTAAATTGCAATTACTTAAAAAATGCTGAACCGATTTCAAATATTTTTATACCATTCGATAGGTTGATTCCCTTTAATTTGGTGTACATTTCGTATATGAAAAGTAAGGGGGGTTTCACCCTCGCAGGGGGGTATTATGGAACCCACATAAAATGTATATCAAATTAAACGGAATCAAATTCCTATCAAACGGTGTAAAAATATTCGAAATCGGTTCAATAGTTTTTAAGTAATTGGAATTTAAAAAATGCACAATATAAACTTTGACCTTTAAAAACTTTTGTTGTTGTTGTTTCCAAAAAAAATAAATTCACTTCAATACTCAGCTTGGCCATCTTTATCAATCCTCATACTTCGTTTTTTGATTTTATAATTTTAGAAATTTAACATTTGTACCAGATCGTGCTATTTTTTTCAACTTTGTGGGGCTGGGGGTACCTCTAAACATGCGAGTAGGTCAATAAAATTTTACAGGCATATTACTGGGCTAGAAAGGTGCCGTTCTGGCTTTGGAACAAGTTGAATTTCCAAAAAAAATGTTTCACTCCACCTTAATACACATACAGCATTTTTTTTACGATTTAATTTTTATGATTTAATTGCATTGATTTTTGATTCTTCCTAATTGCTTATGCTGCGCTTTTTTCTTGTTTTATTTTTATTTTTACATTATTATGACTTTATTTTTCCTTTTTCGTATTTTCTTAGCATGTAGTTTAACGCATAAAATTGTTTTATTGAACAAAGCGCATAGCATGAGCTTTAGTGTTTTTGCTTTTGTTCTCTCTTTGTTTTTGGCACATACTCAATTTTATTTTAAGTTTATTTGCTTTTCGACAAGCAGCATAACTTTTCAATTGTCTATTAACTTCAGCGCTCATTCTTCTCCTTCTAATTCCGTTTCTCCTTCCCTTTCCATTCTCATTCTTCTTCTCCTACTCTTTGTCTTTCTTTTCCACGTCTTCTTCAGCTGTAGTGTTTAGTTTATAGTTTATAGATATAGAACTACAAAAATTCATTAATTTTTCTCTTCATTCACATTATCTACTATTGGCTGCTGCCCCTTGTAAGTTTTGTGTTATTTTGTCTTTTTGGACTCACTCCTCTCTCACTAATGGTTTTATTAGGCACTTAAATTGATTGATAAGTTAATTGGTTTTCAATTTTATCTATTTTATGTTACATTGAATTTACATTAAGCGTTTAAAAAGCGCAAAATTTTTATGGAAATACTCATAATAAAATTTACACAAATTTGGGGGGAAAATGTATTTTACTATGTGCTATTATTGTTGGTTACACGGGTGAAAAAAGAGGGCCTTTCTTTTTGAGTTTCATAATATTAAATTGAAGTATTCCATTATATGAATTTGGGAGTAAAATTACATACGTAATTTCTTTGACTTCCGTGTAAGAATTTGTTAGCATCTGCTCTTTGGCTTTTGGACTTACCTGTAAGAAAAAGAAAACAAAAATTTTAATGAAGTCTTTTGAAAATGTATTTAATTTATAATATTTAGATAAAACAGCAGATAATTTTGAATTCAACACTGCCCACGTCAACTACCATCTCCTGAAATACTACTGTTAAGGTTTGAGCAACCTGGGCAATTTATTTGGTGTTTAACAGCTATTTAAAACCGAAACCCTCATGCGTTTTTACAAAAATGGAAAAAGTGAATTTCGTGTGCTTTTTAAGAATTAATTTTTTCTTAAAAAAAACAAGAAGGAAACCTAGGAAAGGCTTGATTTGCTAGTGGTTTACTGAGTTCCTTTTTGGGCGTACTAGCACAAATCGTCGCTCCGGAAGAAGAAAGACACATGTCAGTAATTTGTCGACGAAAAAAGGCGCATTCAAAATATGTCGGGGAAGAAAGACGCTTTACAAAACTTGTCAACGAAGATAGACGCATTAAAAAATATTTCGACGAACAGAGACCCATTATAAAATATTTCGACGCATTAGCATTATTAACTGCGAAGAAAGACGCATTAGCAATAATATTGACAAAGAAAAATAAAAAATCAAATACGTCTTTCTTTCCTAAAAAATATTTAAATGCGTCTTTCTTTATAGTAAAAAAATAAAGCGTCTTTCTTCGTTATCAAAAAAAATAAAGAGTCTTTCTTTCGAAACATATTTTTAATGCGTCTTTCTTCCTCAACAAAACAGTTTGCATCTTTTTTCTTCTATAGCGACGAAATGGTCGCCAAAAAAAGGTAATTACGTCAAAAATCGTCGATAAATCCATGGAATGATATTGAACGCTCTGAGAATGAAAGTGCTTGAAATAGCTGAGACTACAAGGAATCTGAATGGATATTTAGACACGAAAAAGATATCCGCGTCATGGGTGCCGCAATTGCTTGTAGGTACTCGATAATAAGTAGTGTTTGACGCAACTGAACGAATTTTTGCACAGTTTTGTTACACTAGAATCTACAGTAGAATCTACTGAGTAGATAAAACTTGGATCCATAATACCACACTAGAAACCAAGGAACAATCAAAAAAGTGGGTTCTTCATGATGAATGAGCACCAAAGAAGGCCAAATTTTTATAAGGAACCATGTTGACAATATAAATACAATAGACACTGCTAAGATCACCAAATTATCTGTTACCACGAAGGGTTTTCAGTTTAAAATTTTGTACTGTAAAAAGTTTATTTTTTGTTGTTCTATATGAGATATTTTAAAAAGGAAAAACTAATAGTAGTTGACTTAGAAATTTGCGACAAAATCCATTGTCACCAGCATTGTGACAACCCTTGGGAAAGGCATATTTTTTTCAAGTCTCATTTTGGATAATGAAATATATATGTATGTAGGTTCGTATTCGATTCGAGAATTAGGTTATTATCCAACGAATTAGATTCTTTATTTAATGGTGCATTTTACGTTCGTTATGTACCCAATTGAGGAGAGAGAGAGAGAAGTGTTTGACTTAAAATATGTCACACTTGTCAGTATAGTAACATACGGCTCTCATTTATTTTCGAAACCATTTCGAAAGTATTTCTAATATACTATGACCTTGGGAAGCTAAAGCTTAAATTAATTATGCAGTAACATTATCGTTATAAAACAGCTGATCAACCAACCTTATGGGAAACAATGTATTTGATTAGTGATTCGCTAGTCGGTAACGCTATCGGTAACAACCAAATGAATTTTGGTTTTCAGCCGTAACGCTAACCAGCTGATCGATTGTTTGTTTCGGTTGTTCACTGTCATGACCCAATAATAATAAGGTCGTAGCAATCAAAAGAGAACACGCTATTAGCGTTAATACAAAATATGATAATTTCGCAACCTAAAAAACCAAAAGAAGAAGAGCGTCTCTATTGCATGGCCACCTTTATTGGGCTATGATCACTGTTCAGCTGTTTACTGTTACAGCACCAATAATCGACCAAATTAATACCGATACTGGTACTTTTATGGAAATAAAGTTAACGCATAACTAATTGAACCCTAAGGGTGGTCACAAGTTCGTCCTCAGTGTTTATTAGGTACTATATACTATATGCAATGTAATAATTTATGGCTTGAATGTTTTTTAATGAGTTTACTTTAATACTAAGGGAAACTTTGGTTACTAGTTTTGTTCGTTTTTCTTTCTAATTCTCATTCATATGTTGTCACTCAAAATAATCGTGTGGCGCATGCGCTTACGCATTTTTATTGACATGTGCCTAGTAAACGTGGCGTCAGGCGCTAGTGCGCTATAAACATTTATTTGATTTTATTCAACATATGTACATAAATACTTAGTTCGCCTCATCAAAGTCGTGTTTGTCACTTAAACGTACGTTGCAACGTTGCATATTTAAATTGCTTTATTGTGCAAGCTAGCATGGCTAGTAAATTGTTACTAGAGGACCTCTATACTAAAATCATGCTTATTTATGTTTCTCTTAAGCGCAGTTTACTTGTTTATGCAAGTTTTTATGCAAAATGTGAAAAAAAATAATCATATTGACATCTGCATATCAAATGACCATTTGCAACACGATTCTAGAAATATTATACAGCCTATAAATTTAGCTACATACATTTACATATATGTATCTGCATAAATAGTTATATGTGTCCAACTTTATTAATGCTATTAAATATACAAAACGATGTCAAAAAATTTCACTAGTCATGACTTTAGCGCATTGAAGCTTCTTAGACTTAGTGAATAGAAGTACGGCAATATGAACAAAAAAAAACAAAAAATAATCAACTTCATCTTCTTTTCCTTCTGCAGCGCGTTGCTATCAACTTTTACCTCCTACTGATGTTTTAGATGTTTTTTTTCGTTTTTGTTACGATATTATATCTGCAGCTGCAGTCTGTCAGTCAGCTCCGTTGTTTCTACTGATCGTGATTTCTACCTGCAATATTGCTTTCGCTGTGCTCATCTGCCTTCTCTTTTTGCTTGCATATAATTGACTTAATCGCAAAATATTCACTGATCGTTGTTGACATTGTCATATTTTTTGTGGCCTCTAACCACACTTCCTCTCTTACTCCTTTGCCGCATTTGTTGCGCTGCTTTGGTCATGCTTCTTTTTCATTTTATCACAACCTCATTCATCCATAATCAGGGGTCGAATCGTTACAGTCGTGAACGAGAAACTCGTTACCTAAAAATGTGAATTTCGCATTATGACAGTCGTGAACGAGCATTTTTTATCGATAACAATCGAAATTCGGTATGATGACAGACGTGAACGAGTAACTGACGTACTCGTTCGTTCGAAATGTCATTCGACAACAAAGAGCTAATCGAAAGGGCGCTAAATTGAACAAAATTTTTGAAAAATGTAAGAAATTTTAAATAAAATGTAAATATGGTAATAATTTTAATATTTATTTCAATAAAGGGCAAATTTCAACAAAATGAACGCTAAACAAAAGGAGGTAATGATTCTATTTATGAGTGAGCATTCCGATTTGGCGAAAAATGTGTTACCATCCTGCGCCCAGGCAAAATCAACGATGAACAGACTTTGGGATGAGTTGACAAAAAAATTGAACGCTGAAGGCCCGCCGACAAAAACTACAAAGCTCTGGAAAAAGGTTAGTTATTCAACAAATTAGAATTAATTTAAACTCAAATAAAATAAAAATATATTCATTGCAGGCTTATTCTGACCTAAAATATAACGCAAAAAAGAAACTAAATTTTAATAAAGCCTCGAAACGAGGAACAGGAGGAGGGCCCTATGAAGGAAAGACTCTCACTGCAGCTGAGGATCTCCTGGTCGAGGCTGCTGGATTGGAGGCATGCGTTGAAGGCAACAGAACCGTTCCATCGTTTGGAATTAGATCCCAGCCGTTAGCCAGATCGGAAGTCGGAACTCCTAGCACGAAATCCAGCACAGTAAGCCAAAGCAGCAAAAATACATCTCCTGTTTCTTCAACAAGTACTACACCAGTTGCTAGTCCCTCTCGTAGAACACCAGTTGCTAGTCCCTCTCAAAGAACCCCCGTTGCTGGTTGCTCTCGGAGAACACCAGCCGAACCTCGTAGAACTCCAAATACACGGACTTATAAAAAAAAAAAGATTCGAAAACGGTTCTACTTGAGCAAAATTTAAAAGCAGCTGCAGAGTACCAGCAGGTGATGAATGCAAAATTTGACGCCTTATTAGAAATAAATAGAAGACAGGTGGGACTACAAGAAAGACGACTCGAAATTGAGGAAAGAAAACTTAGAATTAAGGAGGAACAACACCGGACCACAATGGCAGCGAGAGAAGTTGACTACCAAATAAAGTGCTTAGAGTTGCAAAATTTGAAGGACAATATTAACCAACAATAATATTTAAATTGTGATATTGAAGTGACTTTAGCTTTTTGAGATATTATTTCATTTCGTTTTTTTTCGTTAAGTTAGCTAATTTGCTATTTTTTACTCCTTGTACCTTATAAACCAAAAGTTAGTTGGGTTATACCTGTACCTGTTGAATTAATTTTATTTATTTTAACATAAGAATTTGCTTATTTACACCATGTTCTTACCATAATTTTAGTAGCAATTAAATAAATGAAGACAAATTATTTTTGAAATAAACTATTTAATTTCAAAGTCTTTTCATTACATATGTATATGTATTTATTTAATAAAAACTAATGGAAAAGTGAGTGTTTAATTTGGTCTCGTATGGTTTGTCCAATTCTTGTGTATTGACCTTCTCCGGCAGTTATGTCAGCTGTATCTTCTTCATGAATCGTTGGTGTATAACTCACATTAAATTCTAGGCAAATGTTGTGCAGAGCTGCACAAACGTTTGTGAACCTAGCTACCTTTATAGGATCATATCTTCCTCTTTTGTTATATTCGAGAATTCTCCACCGACCCTTTAGTACACCAATAGTTCGCTCCACGATGCATCGTGCTTTGGAATGTATTTCATTAAATGTCGATTCCTCGGATCCGTCTGGTGGATTTCTGTAAGGGGTTATGCACCACGGTTCAAGGGGATATCCTGAATCTCCTGCGGAAATAAGAAGTTTCAGTTGACAAAATCGATTATAATTTTAAAAAATATTTCTTGTAATACCTAGAAGCCAACTATTGTCAGATCTATTGTTCCGGAAACGCTCTTCCATAACACCTCTCTCGTTAGAATTCTTCCACACAAAAGAGTCATGGGCTGCACCCCCATATTGGCAATTTATTGCAACGATTTTCGTTGTGTGGTCACAAATCTAACAGAAAAAATGCTTAGTTAAAATTTCCGCTTGCTTTTTTAAATAACTTACCAACATAGCATTTAAACTGTGGTAACCCTTTCGGTTAAAATACATATGTTCATCCCGTGTTGGCTTTTGCAGCCCAATGTGTGTGCCATCAATACATCCAACTACTATATAAGCAAAATGAAATTCAATTTTCAACATCTAAAATATTTTAAATGTACCTCCGGGAATTTTGTAGTTCTCAACAAACCACTCCTTGCAACTCCTTGAATCGGCTGGATCGAATCGAATGAGTTGTGGACACAATTTCCTTTCCATTTCCAGCAATACATTGGCCGTTAACTTCGACACAGTGCTCTGGCACATGCCCAACAAATAATCGTTGCCAACTGCATGCTGATAACCACCACTTGCCACAAGAGACAGACATGTAGCTAATTGGAGTACGGCCGGTACAGCCTTTGTGTCCTGGCAATTGATACTTATGTTATTTAAAACATAACTAAATGCCTCCTTGCTTAACCGGAACCTTTTGATGAACCTGTGTGCAAACAAATGTATAGGACGTTATCATATGCAGTATGTAGGTATAACAAATACTTACGCATTGTTTGATAAAGCTAGCGGATTGCTTTTGTCCCTGAGTTGTTTTCGCACAACCCTTTCATTTGTTTCTTCATCGCTGGATGATAAATAAAAGAAAAAACTGGGGTCCATTTTATTTATGTATATTTATTTATGCGCTTTTGTATTTAATTTGACACTTCAAACACTATTGTGACTTAAAGAAAGGAAGAAGAACACAAAAAATATCGATAAACAAACATGATATTACGATACGTCTCCATTCGACTGTTATAATCCCATTTAGTCCATTCGACTAACGACTCACGTAATTTATGATCGAACGATAGACGTCTCGTTCACGACTGTAACGATTCGACCCCAGGCTTTTATTTTTGCTTTTGATCGCTGTCGCGCAGGCGCTGTCACAGCAAAAAACTAACGAAAATGAGGTCAAATTGCCAAATCGTGTTTTGGTGGCACATTTCACTGCACTGCGTGAATATGAAAATATGCATTTTTGCTGGAAAATTTGAATAATGATCGAGCGCTGATAATGGGCCAAGCAACCAACGCTATTGGTGACATTAAGCGTGAGGTGAATTTGTGATTTTTTAGGTAATAGTGAATCTTCTGCAAAGTGACTACTGCATTACTTTGTTTATTTGCTTCTTTTGCTAGAAAAAAAATTTTAGAAAATCAGGTCATCAATGTCAGGTTCGTGGTGACTTGGCAAAAAAGGGATATTTGCATTAAGGCGAAATATTATCAAAAAAAAAAAAAAAAAAAAATGTTTGAGAAAATTAGAAATCTAAACTAAAGTTAAATTAAAATGGAGAAAATAAAAAAAAAATACCTTTAATAAAATGTGTTTTTTATGGAAAGCCTATCCTTAGGGCACGACCAGTCATAGTTCTCTAATTTTTAAATGCATTCGCACTACGATCAGAAAATTATTTTGATCAGGTATCGAAAATGTACCCTAATATGTTTCAAAAATGTACCAATAAGCAACAGAAAATTTAACGAAAATATACCGTAAAATGTACTGAAAATTTTCCGAAAATGTACCCTAATATGTATCGCAAATATACCAAATATGGGAAAACGAGCTACTTTTTATCATTACAGTAAATGTACCGAAAATATACCATAAAATATATCTTTACATACATATGTATATCAAAAGTGTACCTTCCATGTATGGGAAAATTACATAATTTTTTTCATAAAAATATGTACCGAAAAGATACCATAAAATATAATAATAAAATGTATCGAAAATTTACCGAAAATGTACCCTAACATGTACCGAAATGTACCACATATAGTTACACCAAGTACTTTTTGTCATTTCAGTAAATGTACCTAACATGAACCTTGGCTTGTATCGTAAATGCATTCGAAAGACGAAGTCCTTTTTTCATCACAGAAAATGTACCAGAAATGCCTGGATGTATAAATGTACCCTAACTTGTATCGTAAATGTACCGCATATGAGAAAACGAAGTACTTTTTGTTATCACAGACAATTTTCTGTACCGGAAATGTACCGTAAATCTACCAAAAACTTTAATTTACAGTGTGGAAGCCTTGAAAAATTTGAAGCCGTGAAAATGAAATATGTTTTGTCATGACGGAAAATGTACCGAAAATGTAACCTAACTTCTATCGTCATAACAGAGAATTCTTTGTACCGGAAATGTACCTTAAACGTTAGTTCACACTTTTGATGCCGTGAAAACGAAACATTTTTTGTCACGAAAGTTAATGTACCGAAATGTAACAACTTGTACAGCCACCTCAGAAAATTTTCTGTACCGGAAATGTACCGTAAATGTATCAAAAACGTTAGTTCACACTTTGGAAGCCTTCAAAAATTTAAAACCGTGAACAATTTTGGTTAATTGGTATCAGAAGATAAAGTAATACCTCTTATTGTCGTACTCTATGAAAACTAGCACTTTCAAATTTTTTTACGAAAATTGGCTAATAAAATTACGAAAATTAGCACTTTCGACTTTTCACTGACGAAAACTGGTACTTTCGCCAAAAGTCGAAATTGCTACTTTTCGTCAGCCAAAAAACAAAAGTGCTAGTTTTCGTCAGACCCAAAAAATGGGGTGCTAGTTTTCGTATGGTACTTCGATATACTCTTTAAAACCAAGTAAACTAGGTCAATTCAAAGTTTGCGTAAAAGATTAAAAATCTTAACCTTTCTTTTCCTATAATTGCAATAAAAGTTCGTTCTTAATATCCGCAAATTTTTCATCATAACTTAGCGAATAACAAAATTGTTTACTTAAGTTCTTACTCGTTCTACCAAAGCTAAGTAAGCGGCAGCAGCAGCAGCAGCAGCAACCACATGTGCCTGGCATACACAAATGCATATATACACTTATTATTTGGCATAATAACCTTTTGAACCTAATTCATATGCAAGACAGCCACCCGCCCTCTCCCCACACACAAACACACACTCCTACATACATACATGCAAACTCAGACAGTAACGGCAACAGCAAATTCTGCACAGCAGCACATGGCCTCATCTGTTGCATTTGCAACAACGAAAGTTTTACCAAAAAACATTCGCTCATCAGGTGCAACATGCAACAACAGAAAACACATGCACATCAAAGAAGATAACCAAAGGTGCTATTTACCTACTTACCGCAAGATGCAACGCGCGCCAACAACACAAATAATAATGCAACATCAACAACAACAAAACTTTAAAGCTTTACAGCAGCCAAACAAAATTAATTCGTTTTGTATGCAACAAACGAGCAAAACGCTACTTGCTGCTGCACAAGATGGCAGGCAATTTGCGGCATGTATAGCCGGTAACAACAACAACAACAACAAAGCCGTAAGAAGACTAGCAAAGTAGTAGGCATGTGGCATGTTGCAAGTAAGCGGCTTACAACACATGACGACGCAAAACTTAAGCGTTGTTTATATTTTTATTCTTTGCTTTGATTTTTGTTTTATTTTTTATTTTAGAACGTGCAGCATATGTGGGTTGCACATTCGATAAAAATATGCCGCGCTCTTGGCTTGCATAGGCTGAAGATGTGCTCACGTTTTTTGTGCAAATTAAATTCAATAAAAGTTATTTCTTAGCACTTACTTACATTCATCCACAGATGCTTGTCGTTCGTTATAGGAGTTGTATATGCAATATTGGTTTTTTTTATACCCAGTAGCGCAAGCATTTAACAACATACAGAGAGTCATTTAAAGATGTAGATATAGAAAACTCAATCCCAATAACTATTAAAAAATCAATTGTGGAATAGAAAGAGCTGGAATAATTTAAAAAATATTTTTAAATTACACTAGCCGACCCGGCAGAAGTTGTTCTGCTAAAATTTATTCCTATGAAGCCTAAAGAAAAATCTTTGATTACCGTATTGCTAACCATTATCTTAGAGTCCATTTTAATTACTGCGAATAATAAAAAAAATTGTGTATTCTCTGAATAAAAGTTATAGTTATATTCGCGGCGACAAACCTACTGCACCCGATTCCTATCTCTATCTCAATCCCTATCTCTATTTCAATCTCAATCTTAATGTTAATCTCAATCTCAATCTCAATCACAATCTCAATCTCAGTCTCAATCTCAATCTAAATCTAAATCTCAATCTCAATCTAAATCTCAATCTTAATCTCAATCTCAATCTAAATCTCAATCTTAATCTCAATCTCAATCTATATCTCAATCCCTATCCCTATTCCTATCCCTATCCCTATCCCTATCCCTATCCCTATCCCTATCCCTATCCCTATCCCTATCCCTATCCCTATCCCTATCCCTATCCCTATCCCTATCCCTATCCCTATCCCGATCCCGATCCCTATCCCTATCCATATCCCTTTCCCTATCCATTTCCCTATCCCTACCTTTTCCAGGGTCACTCGGTTCCACGTTTTGAGTCATATCTGGGGACCCGGCCTAGGCATCGCAATGAAAATAGCATTATGTTGAAGGCCTGTTCAACACCTTTAATTTGATACCAATTTTGCTCGAAGACTTGCTGGGTCGATCTATGTCCACATTTAGGAATGTATTCCGGGAAGCTTCCCCATTTTCGAAATTCTATATACCCTATTATGTGCGCTAACATCACATGAATCTGCTGTGAAAATTTCATAAAGATCGGTTGGTTACTTTGGGAGTCTATAAAGGACACACATCCACACATGCACACATACACACCGATTTTTCCAATTTTCGGACTTTTCCGGAGGTATTTTCCAAAATTTTCTTCCGTACGAACCTTCTCCTCGAGAAAACGAACTAACAAAAAATTTTACAGAAATCGACCCAGCCGTTCTCAACTGATGAGGTTAGTAACATTTTTTACACCATTTTTATATATATAGATTTGAAATTTTTCGAGCTTGTTTAAACTTTTCCAAAATTAACTTAAGCCCTCAAGCTACTGTGAAATGCAGTCGAGCTTTTCACAAATACTTTTGAATATAATTTTCCCTCTTCTGAAAGTACTTCAAAATATATTTGAGCTTTTCTCAAATACATAAAAGCTCTCCTGGTGCACACTCCAGATCTTTAAACCACATTAAAGCTGTCTTGGGAAACACTTCGGAACTTTAAAGCACTTTTGAACTTTTCTCAAATACATTAAAGCTCACCTGGAAGACACTTCAGCTCTTCAAAACACTTTTGAGCTCTTCTGAAATACATTAAAGCTCTCTTGGGACACATTCTAGATCTTTAAAGCACTTTTGAGCTTTTTTCGAATACATTAGATCTCTCCTAGAACACATTTCAGATTTTTAATGCACTTTTGAGCTTTTATCAAGTAATTAAAGCTCTCCTGCACACACTTCAGATCTTTAAAGCACATTTGAGCTTTCTCAAATAGGTACATTAGAGCCTTTATGAAACAGATTTTAATTTTCTTAAACAAAGTTAAAATTTTCTAAAGCTTTTTTAGCTTATCGAAATACGGTTGCTTTTCTGAAATTCCGTTTCGATTGATTCGAAAATTCCAACTACTGGTTATAACAAATTTCGTCGTCCCCTTGCAAATTCTGCTGTTCTAGTTTATTACGACTATTGGTGTTGTTTTTGCTGGATAGTTATTATTTTATAACGCTAATGAAGGACTTTTAAAAAAACACCAGGTGTAATGAATTTGCCACATTTGACACTGACTTTGACACCAAAAGCAACAGAATTTTGCAGCCATGAAAACAACAACAATAGATAATAGCTAGCAGCGGAAAATGCAACAAGAAGCAATAGATAATAGCGAAAAATTAAGGCCACAAGTAGTAAACAAAAAATAGGAAAACAAAAATGAAAAGCATGATAAAATGATCATGATGAAAGGTGACTAATTTTTGTTGGTTTTTTTTGTAGCAACATCAAATCCACTTATCGCATGATTAATGCTTTTTGCAGTAGTGAAGTGAAGTGAAAAGAAAACAATTTGTACGTGTGTGCTGCTACGCCTGCGCAGTGCCAAACTCAAAAAAAGCCCCAACATTAAATTTAATGTGTCATAAGGCTACGTGTTGTTGTAGAAGATTTTAGACTTGCTACTATCGTTATCGTCACAGTCATCATCATCATCATCACCGTCAACTTTATCATTGTCATCACCATTAATCCACTCAGCAACTGCTGCTGCTGCTATTGTTGCGCTTGCGCATGGAGGTCAACAACAAAAAGCACTACGCTGCGCTGTACTGTGCTTTGTGGCTGAATAGGCAACCAAATTGTTTGGTATTGTTGTTAAATAGCAAATGAGCAATGCTAAAAAAAATCTAAAGAAAAATACAAAAGCATAAACTCCATTAAATGCCCAATGACTTATGAGTATGTTGAGTCAAAGGTGTTGGTGTTTCAGCGGCGTATTGATAGTTGAGTAGTTGAAGGTGATGAGCGCGACTTTTAATTTCGATTTTTGTGTTTTTAGTTACACTCACTTTGTTCTTGTGCTACACTTAGTTTGTTGTTGAAATACTCGTAGTCAATAATTTCGCCGTGATTGCTTTTACTAAGTCGCCAAACCAGCTAAAGCCTGACGTACACGACTGTGCATATTTCATAGCTGGTTAGCGCAACGATTTATAATGGGTTGGCTGGTCGGCCGGCTTGTAGAGAGCATAGGTAGCTGTAGTTGCAGTTGTTGTTTATGCTGTTGTTGCACATACAATGTTGCTGCTGAAAGCTAACTAAGCCGACATTCGACATATTTTATTATTATTTTTGCGCATTGATGTTTTTGCTTTTCTTTCTCTGTTGCCTCATTTTTTTTTCCACTGCCGTTAATTTCTCAAACATGGCGCTGAAGATGAATATTGGTTTTACAATGTTTCAAAATTTTTTTCACATTTTTTTCATATTTTTTTTCTTCCTTTTATAATCTTTTTTTATGCTCTTTTTTATTTTCTATACACAAATTTCCCCCTTCTCCCATCCGTTGCCTTCCTTCCTTTCACTCATTCACTTTTTCCTGTCCTCACAAAAATCTTCTTACTGCATCGTCGCACAATGGGAACGTTTCATACAAAAAACGGCCATAAATAGTAAAAATGGACCTAGAGTGCTCAAATTTTGAAAATAAGCTTTTTTTTATGAATATTAGTACATGGTGTAAAAATGAACTTAATCTGATGACAAATTCTCCCACCCCCCATATAACGGGTGTCGCGAAAAACCATTTAAATGCATTTATTTTCGAAACTAATTAAGTTACAATGCTGAAATTCAGTATGCAAGCTTCTTTGATGAATAGTAGTACATGGTGTAAAAATGAACTTAATCTGATGACAAATTCTCCCACACTCCATATAACGGGTGCCGCGAAAAACCATTAAAATGCATTTATTTTCCAAACTAATTAAGTTACAATACTGAAATTCAGTATGTAAGATTCTTTGATGAATATTAGTACATGGTGTAAAAATGAACTTAATCTGATGACAAATTCTCCCACCCTCCATATAACGGGTGTCGCGAAAAACCATCAAATTGCAATTATTTTGGAAATTAATTAAGTTACAATGCTGAAATTCAGTATGCAAGCTTCTTTGATGAATATTAGTACATGGTGTAAAAATGAACTTAATCTGAAGAAAAATTCTCCCACCCTCCATATAACGGGTGTCGCGAAAAACCATTAATTTGCAATTATTTTGGAAACTAATTAAGTTACAATGCTGAAATTCAGTATGCAAGCTTCTTTGATGAATATTAGTACATGGTGTAAAAATGAACTTAATCTGATGACAAATTCTCCCACCCTCCATATAACGGGTGTCGCGAAAAACCATTAAAATGCATTTATTTTCCAAACTAATTAAGTTACAAAATGCTGAAATTCAGTATGCAAGCTTCTTTGATGAATATTAGTACATGGTGTAAAAATGAACTTAATCTGATGACAAATTCTCCCACACTCCATATAACGGGTGCCGCGAAAAACCATTAAAATGCATTTATTTTCCAAACTAATTAAGTTACAAAATGCTGAAATTCAGTATGTAAGATTCTTTGATGAATATTAGTACATGGTGTAAAAATGAACTTAATCTGATGACAAATTCTCCCACCCTCCATATAACGGGTGTCGCGAAAAACCATTAATTTGCAATTATTTTGGAAACTAATTAAGTTACAATGCTGAAATTCAGTATGCAAGCTTCTTTGATGAATATTAGTACATCGTGTAAAAATGAACTTAATCTGATGACAAATTCTCCCACCCTCCATATAACGGGTGTCGCGAAAAACCATTAAAATGCATTTATTTTCCAAACTAATTAAGTTACAAAATGCTGAAATTCAGTATGCAAGCTTCTTTGATGAATATTAGTACATGGTGTAAAAATGAACTTAATCTGATGACAAATTCTCCCACACTCCATATAACGGGTGCCGCGAAAAACCATTAAAATGCATTTATTTTCCAAACTAATTAAGTTACAAAATGCTGAAATTCAGTATGCAAGCTTCTTTGATGAATATTAGTACATGGTGTAAAATTTAACTTAATCTGATGACAAATTCTCCCACCCTCCATATAACGGGTGCCGCGAAAAACCATTAAATTGCAATTATTTTGGAAATTAATTAAGTTACAATGCTGAAATTCAGTGTGCAAGCTTCTTTGATAAATATTAGTACATGGTGTAAAAATGAACTTAATCTGATGACAAATTCTCCCACCCCCCATATAACGGGTGCCGCGAAAAACCATTAAAATGCATTTATTTTCGAAACTAATGAAGTTACAATGCTGAGGGGCAATTATATATATAGGTATAAGCATATATTTGTAACTATTTCAAAAACATTTATTTAATTATCTATGTGACGTTTATGTATACTTATTTAAAATCTGTACTCTTAGGGCTTGGATCCCCACGTAAACTCCCATTTATAAGGTAACGGCACAGGTGGGAGACGAAATAGATAAATGCAAATATCAACAAGTTTATGCGTACCAAAGACTTTATACCATTTATGAATGATAGAAATTAAATTTTATCTGTTTAATTGAATAAGTTACAAATACTCAAATTTATCTTGTACATATGAACAATCCGTTGTATGGGAGCTATATTTTATACTGGATTTGGGCGATTGCGACAAATGATAAACTTTACATAAAAATACATAGTATTTCGGCAAAAAGTTATAACACTATTTCATGTTCATGGCTGGTATAAAAAGCAGAAAATGATAGTATATCGCTCATTTACTTCTATACTATTATACCTTAATAAGCTGATTTTACGAAAAATCCCTTTAAGTTTTCGATCGCTATATATGTATGTACATCAATAGTACATATAGCACAGATAATTTTTTGATCTCAAACTCTAAATTTTCAATATATCAGACCGAAATTTTGTCATATAATGCACATACATATATGTACATACGCACACATGCATGCATACCCATCCTTACCTGAAAACTCGCGTTTTTGATTTATGATACTTTTGAAGTAAATAGGCTAAAAGTAAGTATATATGTAAATATTCTATATAAAATTGCATTAGTTAATATATTAGCGATTTTAAAGCATAAACATATGTCAAAACTGCTCATCAATGCTTTTCTATCTAGCTACACATGTGTACATATGTATGCACATCCATAGTGATAGCGCGCATATAAACCTCGTCGAAAAATATGAATTAGTGAGAAGAGCGCGCGTGAATGATGAAAATGACTATGGTTGGTTATAAAGCACACTTGGGGTGAACATACATATATTAAAAAATTGAGGAGACCTTTTTTTTATTTTTTTTTATTTGATTTCAAACTTTTGGAATTTTTTTGAATTTTTTTATTTTACCCTGCAAAAAAAAACAATATATAATAGAATCTATATAGCTAATTAAAAAATGAGCTGCTGTATTTCATATTGTGAACCATTTTCTATATTACAGATGTAAATTGGATGATAGGTCTTATATACACTTTATTTTTTTTTAATTTTGAATATGTCATTATAAATGTAAGTTGAAAAATGCACTTTTAGCCAGTTAGGAGAATAATTAAAACACGCGAAGGCGCGCGTGAAATTAATATCTGTCAATGTGATCTGATAAAGAATATATTAGTTCATAACACAAAAAAAAAACCAAGATAGCTTTTTTTTTTTTGTTTTTTTATTTTATTCCTTAAAGTGGACGAAGAAAAATTTTTTTCTATATTTTTTTATCAGTATTTGAAAAACCATATAAAATCAGATTTCAAAGTTAGAAGAAACGAGATTACTTCCTAGAAAAGTAGAGGTCATTTTCTATATTTAGATGTCAAAACCACATATATACGTCGATAAATGGCTTAGATAGAGCTTTTCGTATCAGGTCATAAAATTCATAATTCATATGACATATTTTTTATTCAACTTTGAGCACCCTGTATGGCTAAATGAAACGGAACTCAAAAAATTTTACATGGGCTGTTTTTTTGTCACATAAGATATCTGTCGATTGCAGTTAAAAAATATTTATTTATCACTACTTTAATTTCGAATTTATTTTTGGCCAAAATCTCCCATTGTGCGTCGGCTTGTTTATTGTTTTCATTTCATGCAAGGTAGTTAATTTATTTCTTCGGTTTGTTTTGTCGCACACTTGGCCATGAAAATGTTGCACAGAATTACACAGCAAAAAAGGCAATAATCGTTTACTTCAAACTGCAACAAAGCAACAATGAAGCGAAGCAACAAATTAGAAAGTGTCGAAGAAATATAAATCATTTGCGTTGTTTTGTTGGTTGTCAAGAAGGCGCTATGCGGCAATATTTTTTTGCGACTTGCTGCACGAACTAAGGAATAATGAATTGAGTGGTATGTAGGAAAAAAAATTATTTATTTTTTCTTTCTTCTTCTTCTTCTTCTTCTTCTTCTTCTTCTTCTTTATCTTAATTGCTAGCAAAATTGCAGAAGTCACAAGTACTCCATCAGCGCTTTTTCTTGTTTTCAAGCTTGATTCCAGTTCACTTAAAAAGATGCCGCAAAATAATATAAGACTTGGGCTAAAATCTATTTAAAGTAAGCCTTACGATTTCGATGTATTGCGGAACGAATTTCCGTCATCCTTTTTCAACTTTGATTTGGTTAAAACCCGGTTTCGGCGAATTGCCATCTTCACTGCCTTTTTTCGACCCCAGTATCTTACGACTTCAATGGCGAACCTTTCTAGAAACTGTACTTTACAGACAAATTTCTATTCTGTGTGTAATCTAGGAGATTATCTGTGTGGAGATAAAGCAACCGTTTCATATAGTACAGAATGTGCATCCGCTATTCTCAATACATCCGATCCGAGAATGCGCAACTTTAGTCTTCCGAAGGTCGCACAGGTGCAGATGCTTTGCGCCGTCGTCATCCTCCTGCAGACAAAATAGGCATAAATAATGTGCTCTCGATGTTGCCTATGGTGGCCATGTGCTGTCCCTTTGGATTGTGTCCTGTAATCAACCCCACCAGGGGCACGAAGCTCCCTCCTTCTCTGCTTGAGGAGGAAGTTTGCTACCTCCCTGTTAGGCCTTTTCAGCAAGCACTTTGTAATTTTACAGGAATCTATAGAGTTCTAGCACATCCCGTAAGTTTCCCCCATTGAGTCTACGATATACGTACTTCACCGAACCCGCTATACTTGGTCCTATTATTCGCTGCGTTCCAGTTGGTTACTCCTGTGACCCGCCAATTCATCGACCAGTTCGTTACCTTGAAGTTTATTCCATTTCGTGAAGAATTTTTGGAAGAGGTTTGTGCAGTTTCCAGTGCCTTCAGTGTAGTCTGTCTGTCACTGCATATACAAATTTGGTGCCCACGCCATTTACATATATACAAATTTAACTTCCCATTCATTTCTTTGCCATTTATCAACGCATATAGCACTCACTGAACTACAAATCGTTCTAAAATGCTTTTTCAATTTAAGCATAAAATTATCCAAATTGACTTTGTGCATTTCTACAGTGAATGATTAGGTTTTATTTCTTAAATTTTTACTGCATTGTTGCCATATTATGCTGCATTTTTATTATTATATTTTTATATGTTTATTGCTTTGTTATTTATTGCTTTTTACAGAAAGTGACCTTTTCTCTGGCCTTCTTTTCATAGCTTTCTGCTTTTAGCTTTTATTCTGATTTCTTCAATCGAAAATTTTCGCTCTCTTTCTGCTTGTTGTTCTTTATTTCTTTTATTTCTTTTTTCTTATTTTTTTCTTTCTTTTTCCTTATTTTTTTCTTTCGTTTTTCTTCTTCATTCTTTTATGTTGTCTTACTCTGCTTTTATGATTTCTTAATCATACTAGGCTACTGCTATTACCCGCACAAAGAAGTGGCAGCAATAAATAGAAGCGAATAACAACAATTGTTGCCAATTGTTGTCCATTTGCCTATATTGCTTCTACAATCGTTTGTTGTTCACATTGGAAGCTAAAATATTTTTTAGTCCTTCTTCTTTTATACAAATTGCTTATGATATGATTTTGTAGGTTTTAGCTGAAAAGGTTGAAATTTGTTGTTGTGGAGCAGTGATGGTTTAAAACAACCGATAGTAGTCGTATAAGATATAGTAGTTAGCATTAATTTATTCAGTATTTGTATCGAGCGAACGATAACGAATTTACAACGAATTTACAATGAATTTATAACTAACGAATTTTAACCATTCCTATAATGAGTTTTATAAGCAATTTTAGAAGAAGTTTGTAAACAGTTTAATAAACAATGTGGCTATAAAAAAGTAACGAGTAACGAGAACAAGTAACGGGTAGAATGTACGTATGTGTTGGGAAATGAGGAGAGAATAGTGAATAACGTGTAAAGGCTATCAAGTAAATAGCAACGAGTAGTAAGTATCGAGTAGCGGGAAACGAGCAACATAACTTAGTTTTCCAACGATCATAGTCTATTGAAAATACACTCTAAGTGTTTTTGCAATAAAAAGAAGCAAGTGGAAATTAACTAGTAGCGAGCAATAAGTAACGAGTAACTATTAAACGAGAAAAAGTGACGAGTAAAATATAACGAGTACTGGGAAACGAATAAAGAGTAGTGAATAACGAGTAAATGCTATCAGTAAATAGCAACGTGTAGAAAGTACCGTGTAGCGGGAAACAAGCAGCGAAACAAGAGTTTAAGTGCAACAAAATCCACAACAAAATACACTCTCATTAAAATTTCCTTCTCGAATTCATAACGAAGGAGAAAAAAAGCATTGGATAACGAAAGTTTTTTTCATTTGTAGAGTGACTTACATAGTTCTCGTAGGGAATAACAACCTTTTTCAGTTTCGATAACGTAGCTGCAGGGCCGCCGAGAGAAAATCCGGGCCCGGGGTCAAAATAACTACGGGCCCCCATACTAAATGAACAAATTCTCAAAATCAAAATTCAATGAATATATAGTCACGAACTTTATTTTATCTATACATTAATACAGATCAAGTAAATATGTTTACATAGAAATATATGTACATATTAGGGTGGGTCAAATGTATTGTTCAAAAGGCACATCCAGTTTCCGAATCCATGGGTCATACTGAGTAATATTGTCCATGGGACCATAGCACTATGGTTCAAAATTCAGTTTTTGAGGAATAAAATAGTTACAGTTAAGATATCGGTCTAAAACTTTTCATAGGGTATTTAAAGGTAAAAGTAATGTCTCATGACGAAAATGGGCGAGCCACGCCCATTTTTCGCTGCTGCTGTCATACATAGTGGAAACTGTAAATTTAGGTTGAATTTCAAATAGAGATAAAACTTTACTTTTCTGAAGGTTTCCGATACGGTGAATCTGAATCTGAAGTCAGATTTTCGATGCTACGTGTAGTTTTAGAGATATTGTTATTTTAAGTTCATTAACTTTGCGATAGGAAATTTTAAAGTTTTTTATTTTTTTAGCAAGTTAATGAAATTAAAATAACAATATCTCAGGTACTAAAGAAGATATCCGAAAAAATTTAACGTTATTTTCAAGGGAAATTATTAGGTTTTTAAACCCTATATATAAATGAGTTTTATATTTTTATTATTATCAATATAAAATTGTAAAGTATCGCCATTTTCGAAGTTTACTTTGCTCTGAAAAAAGTGAAATTGTAGCCTCGCTTGCAAATTCCCGCAGATAAAATAACATTTGCAGTAAAGAGGACACTATTAACTGTAACTACATATATAATTTGTATTGATCTTATTTGATCCAACTTATTTATATTCTATTTAACACAGAAAAAACTCACAAAAATCAAAACACAAAACGGCTTATTTAAACTCAAAAATATATTAACGATTATTATTGTTTCCGAAAATGTTTGTTGTTCTTGATTTTACATACCTTTATGAATATTTTCCATTTTATAAACACACTTTATTCAAATTCGTTAGCTTTTTATCACCACTTCAGATTTTTATATAATTTGAGTAACATCTTTTTTACGAATACAAAAATCGAAACCAAGACTTTGAAAGCTTTCTGACAAACAAGTGATAGCCAGTTGACATTATTTGTTTTTATTTTTTATTTACTACATTAATGTGTAGTAAAAGGTAATTATTTTTTTTTGGGAAAATCAAAAGTCGATAATTGGGTTTAATTCCTCAATATTTCGATTTTGAACCATAGTGCATAGGTCTGAATGAATTCTGTTTAAATACATATTGCCTTATTTGTATGAAATAAATTTCTTTAAATTGGAATACAAATATTTGTTGGTAGGAATTTGGTATATCAAAAGACTGATTCTGCTGAACGCTTTAGTGAAACAGCAATCGAATTCAACTGTACGAAGCACCAAAGCAAATTTTAACTTCGCAAGCTTCGTTTGTTTTCGGCGTATCGCTGTTTACATACATACATACACGTACATATATGGGCATTTTCTGGGCGTTTCGGACGGTATGTTCGCACGATTTTTTTAACTTTTGAGGCAGAAATATCGCGAAATATTGTATCGTTTTATGATAAATGGAAAGATTTAGGCCGCGGCTAATGATTAAAGTATGTTAGCGACAGAAATTTAGCTTAATGCCTCTGTTTTAGCCACTTAAAAAAAAATGGACGTGTTTTTGTAGCGTCCGGAACGCAGTTTAAGTGGCTAAAACAGAGGCATTAAACTAAATTTCTGTCGCTAACATACTTTAATCATTAGCTGTGGCCTAAATCTTTCCTTCTATCATAAAACGATACAATATTTCGCGAAATTTCTGCCTCAAAAGTTCAAAAAATCGTGCGAACATACCGTCCGAAAGGCCCAGGAAATACCCATATCGCTGTATAAGAATTTGCATCATACCGAATTTTTCTGTTGCAACAGAAAACGAATTCAAATTTATGCTGCAAAGTCGACGCCAAAAACCAACAATTCCTTAAGTGGGGTGCAGACACGTTAAGAGATTTTTAAAATTTGTTGAAATTTAAAGTGATTGCTATCTACGAAAGGTGATTAAAGGTGTTGTTTGTTTATTTTCTGTAAGCAAAAACTTAAAAAATTGTTTTGAGATTCCCTGGCCCTCTAAAGCCCGGGCCCGGGGCAATTGACCCCCTCAGCCCCCCCCTCTCGTCGGGCCTGCGTAGCTGAGGGTCGAAAATGAGATTATTTTCCAAACTGAATTTTCATAAATTTTTACCAAACCTACTATGTTTTGAGTTGCATGCACTTTTCTGCAAACAAATCTGTCATTTTCTGTCTGCTAGCTGCGTTATGCTGTGTGTGAATAAAAAAGAATTTCAAATAATGTAACATTTTTCTTTCATATCAAAACGTTTACTTGTTGCATTATTTTCATAGACATAATACATAATATGTACATTTTCCAACAATTTCTTTTGCTTTTTTAATGCGCTTTCCAAATACAAATTCTATCCATCTACATATTTACTTTTGTATGTATCCTCCTTTGTTGCAATTCAAGCAAACTCAATTTAAATCAAATCTAAAATGATGGGCTGCCAAGAAGAAAATAAAATCCAAGGCAGAAAAGAATGGAAAGAATACATAAGTTTTACAGGCAAGGAGCTGCCGCCAGCTTCTTTTTTTGACAATGTGCAACTTCATTTGCTTAACAAAAAACTTAAGCAGCACACCAACAACACTTCGGCAGCACCAACAACAGCACTGCGCGATCAGCAACATTTTGCCACTCATTCATTCCGTATTCCCATCATCACACTTGCATGCAGATTGTCAATTTGTGTCTGTCGTGCTTTTTTGCGCATTTCAAAGTCAACCAAAAATTTGCTGACTAAAGGCAACAAGGAGACAAGCTGTTGAAAATGCGAAAAATTTTGGGAAAGGAAAAGAAAATCAAATAAATGCTGCGGTGCTTATAAGTAAAAGCTGAAGACATACAAAAAAGGTGCACTAAAAATACGGAAAAAATGAAGTGATGAGAATATAATGCGCCTGACGTGCTGCGTTGATTGTGAGTGAATTAAAGATATTTATACAAAAAAAAAAATAAAATAAAAACTATAAAAAAACATAAATACAAAGTTTATGGAACAAGTGATGAGATTGAGGCACGTGCCAGGAAAAGGTGAGTTTATGAATGACGAGCTGATATGTACCTTTAAGGTCTATTAAGTCATAGAGAGGGCATTGAAAGCTACAAACTGCAAGCTGTCTACTCTCAAAGGCAAGTTCTTTAGGAAGTAGCGAGTTAATAAAAATATTAGTGAGAGAAAAGTAACGAGCATAGAGTTAAAAAAAATATTATAGAGAAAAGTAACGAGTAGCGTGTAAAAAGTAACGAGTGGCGAATAAAAACTTACTAATATCGATTAAAAATCAAGGAGTAATTATTTAAAATTTGCGAGTAACAAGGAAAGGTAACGAGTAGATTAAAACGAGTGTTGAGAAAGGATTAAAGAGTAAATACTGTCAAATAAATAGCAACGAGTAGCAAGTCCTCTAGGAAAGTTACCTGTATGGATTGGGAAAGAATATGTTGTAACGAGTAACGATCAAAAAATAACTATTAGCGAGTTAATAAAAATGAAATGAAAATTAACGAGTAGGGAGTAAAAATTAACGAGTGAAGAGTAAAATTTAAGGAGTGTTTATTAAAAATTAACGAGTAACGAGGAATGTTAACCAGTAAAATAAAACGTGTTGAGAAAGGAGTACAAAAGCAGTGAATAACGAGTAAAGACTGTCAAATAAATAGCAACGAGTAGCACGAGAGTTCTTTGGGAAAGTTACATGTTTGGATTGAGAAGGATTATGTTGTAACCACTAACGAAAAAAGTAACTAGTAGTGAGTAAATAAAAACATTATCGATTGAAAGCAAGTAGAGTAAAAATTAACGAATAAAGAAGAAACTTGACTAATAGTGACTAAAAATCAAAGAGGAGCTATGTGAGTGACGATTATAATATAACGAGTGCTGAGAAACGAGTAAAGAGTAGTAAATAACGAGTAAACACTATCAAGTAAATAGCAAAGAATAGCGGGAAATGAGCACCGAAACAAGAGTTTAATTGCAACAAAATCCATAACAAAACCCAGTTGCCGCCATTACGAATTCAATCAGTAAACAAGCGCAAGTTATTGAACAAATTGGAAGGAGAAGAAAGGGGATAAGTAAACATTATCCAAAACAAGCTTTTTAACAGCAGAGCACGCGCTTCCCGTTTTAGTTTTACTATTCGATTCTTCGACATGTAGTACTTTAGAACCAACATGTCTCAACAAACAGAAGATCAGCCAACGACCGTTAAGCTAAGCTTCTGTAGGACAAGGAATACACATCAAGAAAATCTGTAGTACGAGTTCTAGGAAACATAAATTTGTGTGAGGTCCCACCGCCAGCAGAAGAAAAAACGATCAAACGATCCCATAACGCACTTTTGCTTCCTTAATTTATTACAATATTTGCTATGTCGCCGTCCATGTACATACATATAACCGTCTAGTGGCTGTTTCATTTATACACACTACTTTGGAAGTAAAATTTTGCAATACTTTTTGCAAGTCAATATTATTAGTTTTTTGCTTTTGATTTATTATACCCACATGTTACAACACTTCGACAATAAATCATCTAAAGTTAATTGTATGCTCACGCAACTCAAACGCAACTTTGTATTTGTCTAGCCAACATAAATATCCATACTACATAAGTAGCAAAGTCGAATATTTCTTGCAATTTTATTGTTGCCACAATGTGTATAATGACGGCCAAAGGTAGGTACTTGCGTTGCGGTTGCGCGATCGTTTGAAGGAAGCATAAAGCAATGACGTCAGTCTGCACCGCTTTGCTTGCTGATAACCTGCAAGAGATCGTGCTAAACTACCCGGCAAAAAAGTTTTGCTTATTGTTGACAAATCAGGCATAAAGGAGTACGCTAGCAGCTCTGCTTCTGTTATGCACTCACTCTGTCTGCTCCTAACTCTCTAATACTTATCTAGGCCTTATTTCGCATGGCGGATAAGCCTTTGGTATAAGATGTTCTCTCAGAGAGTGTACTCCTTATGGCCTGATGACATCAACACAGGAAGATAAGCCTTATTTTAAACCTTACGCCATACAAATTTGCTACCCTTATAATTTTCGGGCCTCATTTCGCAAGTCTTTAAATCTGCTGTTTTAATTCTTAAATAAGGCTTAGACTTTTTTGTAGACATACATATCATTTAGTTGTCGCTTGCTTTGTAGGTACTTTATGGAGTTGTTGTTGGTTTAGATGCTTTTTATACCTTTCATGGGAATGAAATGGTATTATAACTTTGTGCCGAAACACGAATGGTGAAAGTACCAGAAGAAGGCGTGGCAGACCTACCAAAGTATATACCAATATGATCAGGATCATGAGCTGCGTCGATTAAGCCATGTCCGTCTGTCATACAACCGATTGTTCAGATACGGACATTTTGGGTTATAAATTCTCCATTGAAATCATGAAACTTTTTTCTACTGAATCTTTGCATAAATAACTCACAGAATTGAAAGTATACATTAAACAATTTCCGACTATGCAATTTTTCATTTCTCCATTCATGAAAGGTATGAATTCTTCGGTACGGCCGAAGACAGCCGCGCTCTTACTTGTTTTTTGTTTGAGTTGAGTAGAATTATGTAGATAGTGCCAGGGACAAAAGCAATTTTTTAGTTCGACAGCATTTCAATTTAACACAAATTTGCCTGTTACCGCCTCGTACTGCTTCGAGAATTGTTATATATATATTGTTTAAGAAATTGGAGAGATCAAGTAGCGAGTAGAGAGTTTTAGCGAGTAAGAAAGGGCAAAGTTTCAAGTCGTTTCAATTAAGAGATCACGAGCGAATGCATAAGACATTTAAGATTTCGAATTTTGAAGCAACTTCAATTCAGCTATTCGAACGCTATTAAATTCTTTAGCACAAAGAAAATAAAAAGAAAATAAATTCTTAACACATTTCCTTTGCCATTAAGCTAAAGCTGTGCACAAAAGCCCCCTCCAACCGCACAAATCGGCTCAGTCAAATGCAGCTTAATTTAACAAATATATTATTTGAATGACTCTATTTGTTGGCAATTTTTTTGGTAATTACTTTTTCTCTACTAAACTCTTACAACTCTTTTTTCTTTTCCTCCACTTCCTATTCTCTCTATTTTGCATTTCTCACATTAATTTTTCAAAAAGCTTAAAAGTGTTAGATTTTGCTTTTTCTTCTTCCCTTATTTTTCTTCAACCGCTTAACACATCTCACGACTCTGAGGATTGTTTTGAAACTTAATACCTTTGGCAGCTTAAAAGCCTAAATATTCATAAGCCAGCGATTTGGAGAAAGCTTGCTGAACCAAAGGCAATATCTGGGGTGTGCAATCAAAGTGGCAGGGCAAAAGACGCGGTAGAAGAAAAAACAAAAACAGCAACAACAAATTATACATCAAAGCCTTAAATGTCATCTTCAAATGGCAATCAAAAATGTATAAACGCTTAATCGCACGCCCTCAACCTCTATCGCTTAACCGCTCCCACACCCACACTTTTTTTCTGCCATCCCTACGAGCTCTCAACTCGTTCATTTGTCGATTAACACTTTCGCGTTTTATGCGTCCATGCGCTAACTCCGCGCACCCACACTTCCATAGAGCTTACGAGGCCGTCAAAGGCTTTTGATGATGAAGCTTAATGTTCATTGCTCTAAGGATTTTCAACACTTTATTTGCTTGTTTGTTATTGTTTTTCCTTTTATATATACATTTTTGTTGCTTTTGCTATTAAGTACCCTTGTATTTGTTGTTGTTGTTGTTAGCTTGCCGCATGATTATTGTTATTAAGTAGGTAGTATGCGCTTTTTTTCTGGTTGGCTGCCTTTGCCTTTGTCAATGGCATTTAAATCTCCATTTAAGCCAAACATAAAGTTTGTCACCTCGGTCACTGGTTGGCGTCGCACAATGGGATTTTTTGGCCAAAAATAAATTCGAAATTAAAGTAGTGATAAATAAATATTTTTTAACTGCAATCGACAGATATCTTATGGGACAAAAAAAAGCCCATGTAAAATTTTTTGAGTTCCGTTTCGTTTAGCCATACAGGGTGCTCAAAGTTGAACAAAAAATATGTCATATGAATTATGAATTTTATGACCTGATAAGAAAAGCTCTATCTAAGCCATTTATCGACGTATATATTTGGTTTTGACATCTAAATACAGAAAATGACCTCTACTTTTCTGGGAAGTAATCTCGTTTCTTCTAACTTTGAAATCTGATTTTATATGATTTTTCAAATACTGTTAAAAAAATATAGAAAAAAATTTTTCTTCGTCCACTTTAAGGAATAAAATAAAAAAAAACAAAAAAAAGTATCTTGGTTTTTTTTTGTGTTATGAACTAATATATTCCTTATCAGATCACATTAACAGATATTAATTTCACGCGCGCCTTCGCGTGTTTTAGTTATTCTCCTAACTGGCTAAAAGTGCATTTTTCAAATTACATTTATAATGACATATTCAAAAATAAAAAAAATAAAGTGTATAGAAGATCTATCATCCAATTTACATCTGTAATATAGAAAATGGTTTACAATATGAAATACAGCAGCTAATTTTTGAATTAGCTATATAGATTCTATTATATTTTGTTTTTTTTTTTTTTGCAGGGTAAAAAAAAATTCCAAAAGTTTGAAATCAAAAAAATAAAAAAAAGGTGTATTGTGGAACGATCCTCCGTCATCCCTTGTCAAGTTTGGTTTGGAGACAAACCGGTTTCGGCTAATATGCGCCATCTTCAGTGTCTTTTTTCGTTTTGAGTTATTTTGTGTAAGTTCGATAGTACTTATAGTAACTGACTTCCATCGTTTGGTCACGTACTTCGTGTTCGTGTGATGTGTTCGTGCATTCGTGCGTTCGGGCGACGTGCATACGGGCGTGCGTGCGAGTCTGTGCGTTTAGGTATGTAAATCTATTTTTGTATCCTCATTAAACAGGCAGGTAAAAGTCCGTTATTGTCCTCTTGTGTGTTGTTTTGTTTATGTCGGTTTTAGGTTTTCTGTCCTCTTTTCGGTATAATAGCTTAAGCGGTTCAAATAATGTATCTGATGCGGTGTTTATTTGTTCATTTATTATTTTACCTACGAATGTCTTCTGTTTGTATATCTCCATATTTTCTAATACGTTAAGTCGTTTTCCCTTATGTTGTATGTGGAGAATTTTAGCTGTTTTTCCTATTTTCATTGGTGTACATTTGTTTTCTGCCATGTGGTTGGCGAAATTTGATTCCACTGTCGTTGATGATTTCCTTATTTTCTTATTGTAATCTCTTACGTGTTCTCGATATCTCGTCTTGACTTGGCGTCCTGTTTGTCCTATATAGCTATTTTGGCATTCGCAAGTCAATTTGTATACGCCTTGTTTGTCAAAGGGGTCTTCCTTGTTAATGTTGTTTCGTAGAAGTTGTTCCATGCTGTTCCTCGTTTTAAATGCTGCATTAATGTTATAATTTTGGAAAACTTTAGCCAACTTGTAAGATGTTGCTCCGGTATATGATAAGACTGCCCATTTCTTCTCTACCTTTTCTTTGTTTTCCGATTTCTTTGAAGTTATGTTTTTCTGTATTTTCTTCACCAAACTTTTTTGATATCCGTTGTTCTCCGCGATTGTGTATATTGTGCTGAGTTCCTTGTTGTAAGCTTCCTTTTCTAACGGGGTCCGTTCAAGTCGTGTTAATAAATGTCTGAAAGCGGCGTTCTTGTGTTGTTGAGGATGGCTAGATTTATTGTGTATTACTGTATCCGTTGCTGTGGGTTTTCTGTATATTTCGTAAGTAAATTTGTTAGTCTCTTTGTTTATTTTAATTGTGAGGTCTAAGTAGTTGATTTTTCCATTTTTCTCTGAATCCATGGTGAATTTTATATTTTTGTGTTGGCCGTTGAGGTATTCCAAAATTTTTTCTTCTTTATTTTCCGTTATGAGGCAGATGATGTCGTTTTTAGTGTTTCTGTCAGTGGTATCGAAGGGTATAGGTCTTTCACGTCAAACGATACCAGTTTCGAGTCCTTAGGTACGTTCAGGTTGTTCAGTTTTTCGACTAGTTCCGTCGTGTTTTTGATTGTGTATTTATTGGACAGGTCCAGTGTCTCGGTTAGTAGCTTATTTAGATGTTTTGATAGTCTATATCCTGGTGCCGATTTATGGTTTACTATTGGTCGCATAGGTGTTCCTGCTTTGTGGATTTTAGGTAGTGCGATCAGTGACGGGGCCGATGGATTCATTGCCGTGAGAGTGTAGGCTATCTTGTTGTCTACTATATTTTTTGCCTGTTTTATTGCACGCTTTATTGCCATTTGGTATTCATCCGTTGGGTCCTTCCTCATCACTCGGCAGCCCATTTCTTTGATGAGTTGGCCTGTTTTTGTGGTGTATACCTCTTCGTCCATTAGCACCGTTGTATTTCCTTTGTCTGCTTTTGTTGCTATTATTTTATTCTCTCTTAGTTTTTTCCTCAATTCTTTTACCGTTTTATATTCATTTGCTACCATTTTCTTTCCATCAGCTTTTATGCTCTTTTCGATTATGCGTCTGCATAAATGCCTTGCGTGCTCCTGTTCCTCGTTTGGTATTAGTGATATGGCCACCTCCGTGTCCGCAATGGTGTTCTCCACGTCTTTTTTCCTATCGTAGCTTTCGATGTTGTATTTCAAACCTTTTTGTAGTAGCTGTGTTTCCTTGGCGTTGATTGGAAGATTTGTTAAGTTAACAAATCTTGGATGGAAAGGTGTTTTTTCCTGCTGTGGGCCTTTTTTGTTGTTGTTTTGTTTTGTGTCAAGGTCGTCCAGTTTTTTGTTGAGTTTTTTATATATGGAAGAACTGGCGAAAAATCTGGGAGTAAATTTTTATGCCAGGTATGTAGACGACATCATCTGCCTCATAACGGAAAATAAAGAAGAAAAAATTTTGGAATACCTCAACGGCCAACACAAAAATATAAAATTCACCATGGATGCAGAGAAAAATGGAAAAATCAACTACTTAGACCTCACAATTAAAATAAACAAAGAGACTAACAAATTTACTTACGAAATATACAGAAAACCCACAGCAACGGATACAGTAATACACAATAAATCTAGCCATCCTCAACAACACAAGAACGCCGCTTTCAGACATTTATTAACACGACTTGAACGGACCCCGTTAGAAAAGGAAGCTTACAACAAGGAACTCAGCACAATATACACAATCGCGGAGAACAACGGATATCAAAAAAGTTTGGTGAAGAAAATACAGAAAAACATAACTTCAAAGAAATCGGAAAACAAAGAAAAGGTAGAGAAGAAATGGGCAGTCTTATCATATACCGGAGCAACATCTTACAAGTTGGCTAAAGTTTTCCAAAATTATAACATTAATGCAGCATTTAAAACGAGGAACAGCATGGAAAAACTTCTACGAAACAACATTAACAAGGAAGACCCCTTTGACAAACAAGGCGTATACAAATTGACTTGCGAATGCCAAAATAGCTATATAGGACAAACAGGACGCCAAGTCAAGACGAGATATCGAGAACACGTAAGAGATTACAATAAGAAAATAAGGAAATCATCAACGACAGTGGAATCAAATTTCGCCAACCACATGGCAGAAAACAAATGTACACCAATGAAAATAGGAAAAACAGCTAAAATTCTCCACATACAACATAAGGGAAAACGACTTAACGTATTAGAAAATATGGAGATATACAAACAGAAGACATTCGTAGGTAAAATAATAAATGAACAAATAAACACCGCATCAGATACATTATTTGAACCGCTTAAGCTATTATACCGAAAAGAGGACAGAAAACCTAAAACCGACATAAACAAAACAACACACAAGAGGACAATAACGGACTTTTACCCGCCTGTTTAATGAGGATACAAAAATAGATTTACATACCTAAACGCACAGACTCGCACGCACGCCCGTATGCACGTCGCCCGAACGCACGAATGCACGAACACATCACACGAACACGAAGTACGTGACCAAACGATGGAAGTCAGTTACTATAAGTACTATCGAACTTACACAAAATAACTCAGAACGAAAAAAGACACTGAAGATGGCGCATATTAGCCGAAACCGGTTTGTCTCCAAACCAAACTTGACAAGGGATGACGGAGGATCGTTCCACAATACATCATATTCCTACCCTGTCGGAAAAACAAGCAACCAAAAAGTATTTAAAAAAAAGGTCTCCTCAATTTTTATACTCAGCTGTACTAGTACACAGAGTATTATAGTTTTAATCACATAACGGTGGATTGTAACAGAATGAAATAATCGAGATAGATATAGACTTATATATATCAAAATGATCAGGGTGAAAAGAGAAATCGATTGAGCCATGTCCGTCCGTCCGTCCGTCCGTCTGTCCGTCCGTCCGTCTGTAAACACTCTAACTCGCGCAAAAATTGAGATATTTTGATGAAATTTGAAATGCAGGTTTGTATCGACACTGGGACGGTTGGTATTGAAAATGGGCGAAATCGGACCATGACCACGCCCACTTTTTCTATATAGAAAAAATCGGAAATCTGGTATCTCAGCCACTAATATAGCTAGAGTGATGAAATTTTATCCACGTGTTGAGCTCAGGCCCCTAAGAAGAAATTTGATGGAATTTTGGAAAATGGGCGGTGCCACGCCCACTTATTAAGGAGCAAACATTGAAAGCTTTATGAGTCATAACTCAAAAACTGTTGAAGATATAGCGATGAAATTTGGTATGCGTGATTTACTTACTTAAACAAATGTTTTGACGGAAAATTGCCAAAATCGGTTGACGGCCACGCCCACTTTTATATATGGGAACTATAAAGGGGCCTAATAAAAACATTTTAAGCGATATCTCTGTCAAATATAAAGATCTATCACTGAAATTTTGTGGCATGAGTCCAGCTATGTACATAAAACAAAAAGCACAAAAACTTAGGAAAATGGGCGGTGCCACGCCCACTTATTAAGGGGCAAATATTGAAAGTTTTATGAGTCATAACTCAGAAACCATTGAAGATATATCAATGAAATTTAGTACGCGTGATATATGTACTTAGGCAAATGTTTGGACGAAAAATTTCCAAAATCGGTTGACGACCACGCCCACTTTTATATATGGGTCTTATAAAGTGACCTAATAAAAACATTTTAAGCGATATCTCTGTCAAATATAAAGATATATCATTAAAATTTTATGGCAGGAGTCTAACTACGAACATAAGACAAAAACCGTAAAAATTTTGGAAAATGGGCGTGGCACCGCCTCTTTTTAGAAGCTGGAATATACGAGATTTCTGAGCCCATAACTCGACAAATAATTGATATATAATGACGAAACTTGGTGTGTACACTTTTATTACTTGTGGTAATACATGTTAAAAATTTTAGCGAAATCGGTTGACGACCACGCCCACTTTTAAATATGGGTATTATAAAGTGGCCTAATAAAAACATTTTAAGCGATATCTCTGTCAAATATAAAGATATATCATTGAAATTTTATAGCAGGAGTCCAACTGCGGACATAAAACGAAAACCACAAAAATTTTGGAAAATGGGCGTGGCACCGCCTCTTTTTAGAAACAGGAATATACGAGATTTCTTAGCCTATAACTCGACAAATAATTGAGATATTATGACGAAACTTGGTTTATACACTTTTATATCTTGTGTTAATAGACACGAAAAAATTTATTGAAATCGGTTTATGACCACGCCTACTTTTTAACAAAGATATTTCTGGAACACCCTTTGGGAATTTGTAACGTGACATCTTTGTAACTAGAGTCATAAAGGAGTGAAATTTTGCACAAAGAATAATATTCATATGCTTAGTTGGATGACTGATAAAAATGTTGAAAATGGACGTGGCTACGCCCACTTTATGCAGCACTTGCTTTATAGAAAGTACCTACACCGTGTTTCCATCAAACGCAAACAAACAATGAAAGCATACAGCTGAGTATCTAATGTTCGATTCCACTCGAACTTAGGCTTCCTTACTTGTTTAATATATCGCTAGCTTAGAGTGCAGATTGTGTAAGTCCATTTTTCAAACTTTGTAGGACAGACAAAAAACACAAAATAAAAAAATTTCAAAATGAAAAAAAAATTTTCAGTTCATATAAAAATTTTGGACTTACACAATTTTCTTCTCTTTTTGGACTTACACAATTTGCGTATCACTGAATAACAACGAGTAGAAATAAGACAAGTATCACAGACTTGTTTAGCGTGGTGCGTATTTAATTTTTCTAGCTTTCTACACCTAAAAACACTTTTTCATAAAAATGGACTTACACAGTTTGCACTCTAAGCTAGCGATATGTTCACCCCAAGTGTGCTTTATAACCCCCCATAGTCAGTTTCATCATTCACGCGCGCTCTTCTTACTAATTCATATTTTTCGACGAGGTGTATATGCGCGCTTTCACTATGGATGTACATACATACATATGTACACATGTGTAGCTAGAGAGAAAAGCATTGATGAGCAGTTTTGACATATGTTTATGCTTTAAAATCGCTAATATATTAACTAATGCAATCAAAGAAGCTTGCACACTGAATTTCAGCATTGTAACTTAATTAATTTCCAAAATAATTGCAATTTAATGGTTTTTCGCGGCACCCGTTATATGGAGGGTGGGAGAATTTGTCATCAGATTAAGTTCATTTTTACACCATGTACTAATATTCATCAAATAAGCTTGCATACTGAATTTAAGCATTGTAACTTAATTAATTTCCAAAATAATTGCAATTTAATGGTTTTTCGCGACACCCGTTATATGGGGGGTGGGAGAATTTGTCATCAGATTAAGTTCATTTTTACACCATGTACTAATATTCATAAAAAAAGCTTATTTTCAAAATTTGAGCACTCTAGGTCCATTTTTACTATTTATGGCCGTTTTTTGTATGAAACGTTCCCATTGTGCGTCGCCTTGAATTAAGTCGTGCGCCCTTTCCATCCACGCTTTTCTTGCGTGTTAATTTTTTAATGTGCCTTTAATACTTGTGCTGCTTAAGCGCCTTTGCCACAGCGTAAATGCGTTTTTTGTTGTGTTAATAAAAATTTTTAACCACAATGCATATTTTTTTATGAGTTTCCTTTTTTTGCGTTTGGGTCTTTCCTGTAAAGGCGCTTTAACGCGTGAGTGGCGGTTGGTTGGGTTGGCCGCTCGTTGGTTTACTTCAACGAGTACTTTAGTTGGGTCAGCGTTGCCGCACAGTGTTATACTTTAAAACGAAATTAAATGGAATGAAAAGAGGAAAATTTATTCCAATATTTATGGAAAATGTCTTATTAGTTTTAGAGACAAATTTCCGGGAGTCTATGTACCTTCTATTGTGGGTGGAACCAAATGCTGACAAGTTCTTGATGGTCCATACTAGTGATGGGCAAAATGCTGTCGAATGCTCTCGATAGCAGGTGCTTAAGGACTCCTCGATTTGACTTTAATACAATTAAATTCTCAAAGCGCGGACCCGGATGCTTTGAAATATTTCTAAGCAATATTGGTATCACATGAAAAGTGGAAATCAGGGCTTCAGTGTAGTGCTCTCTTCGATTTTATGCTCAACCCGGTTCCCCAGAGAAAGGGAAAAGGAAAACGAAACAAAAGGAAATGGAAATAGGGGAATGTTAATGTGGAGGTAATGGGAAAGGAAAATGGACGAAAAAGTAGAGGGAAAATGAAACGAAAATGGAATGGGAGAGGGAAGGAGAGATAGAGATTAGAAGAAGGAATAGAATGTGGATGGAAAAGGATAGGGAAAAGAAGATAGAATTGGAGGGGAGAGAACAGAGAGGAAGATAAGAAGAGTGGTTAGGGAGAGTGATAGAGAAAGGGAAAGGAAAGATAAAGAGAAAACGATTGAAGGATTAAGACGAAGAAGAAAGGGAGAAGCACATGAAGAGGGAAAACTTTTGAGAAGTTAAATTTTTTTCACTGACTTTTTTTTAACATTTTATTTGACTTTTGTGAAAACCTTCGAAAAATTTGCAGCCCGAGGAAATGTCGTTAATTAGGTATTATGTAATAATTTAAGCGAGCGAAAATGCTAAGAAACGATTGCTACTCATTATCTTACCTACTCGCTCGTTAAGCGGTGTTGCTTTCTCATAGCATTGTCGGTTGAAATTACTTGCGCAAATATTTATAGGCATTCAAACTCAAAGTTTAAGCACTTGCTCAGCCGCTAAATCACACTGTGCAACCTTAGACTGAGCCTGATTTTACACGCTCCATTACGCAGCACGCAATTGCGCTTTAATGATTTTAATTTCAATTTTAATTTACTTTTATTGTTTTTGTCGCGTTTTTTTTTAATGTTCTAAGGCAGCTAATGCATAAGAATTTTCTCACGAATTTAATCAATATTAATAAAAATATATCAATAAAAAAGTTGTTTTAAAAGTTGTTGCATAAAAAATGTACACCATCGTGCTGCACAATTTGCTATACTCGCTCGCGGGTCGTTGTCCCTTAGGACTGTACAGGCTGCAGTTCATGTAACGTGTCTCAGCAACGGAAATGCCTTCGAAACGAAAAAAAGCACCGAGTCATCAAAAATATTTTATTTTATTTTTTTATTGTCTTGTTATCATTATTATTCCTGTTAAGCTGGCAAGTCGCCAACTTCCCTCCGAATTTTTTCTCTGCTAGGGTTTTTTCTTGTGGTTTTGGCGCTTCCGCTTTGCTGCCTCTTGACTTCCTTGGCTACGATTTTAATCGTCATTTAAGCGTATGCGTCATTTGTGTGTTTAGCTTAAATTTGTTTTTTTATAGTTTGTGTTTTTTTTTTTTGTTTTTTTTTTTTTATAGTTTTGACTTGTTTTTTTCAATAGATTGCTAGTATAAGTTTTGTGCCTTACTCATTTCCACACAGTTCATTTGATTCGATACTTTTTACTTTTTTTGTCCATTCGTTCTTGCGCTTATCACCATTAAATATGCTAAGCATGTAGGCGCGCGTGTGTGCTTTTTTCTCCATTTCTCTCTCTTTGCCATCATACCGTAATAGTTCACTTCTTGCATATAAATAAATCTATTCAACAAATTTGCTGTATTTAATATTGGTTGCGTTTTGTTTTAATTTTTTCTTTCTTTTTTTAAATTTTTTCATTTTCCTTCTTTCATTTTTTACTTTTTTGTGGTCAACTATTTATCCACACTCGCTTAAGCTAATGAAGCAATTGTGACTGCCTTTTCGTGCTTTATTGCTTACTTACTTTATTTTATTAGTAATCGTTGCTCTAATGCTTGTCTTCAGCTCATAAATTTTATGTTTTTTTTTTTTACTTTCTAGACATTTTTACTGTTTTTGGCTATTAATTTTTTTTGTGTTTTTTTTAATTATGCATTCTTAAATTTAATATTCTGGCAACACTCTGCCTTACAGTTACATATTTCTGGCTGTAAAATCATATGTCTTATATGAGTAATCGCATTAACCGGCTTAATGTAAAAAGCTGCTGCATAACAGTTAGTAGTCAATAATTCTTGTAAGTAAAGCTTTTTTTACTTTATTGAAAAAAAAAAAGTTTATTTGTGGCTTATGCTATAATTTTTCTTTGCCCAAAATGTATGTCCCCCGTCTTTATTACTTAGAACTATTAGTTTGGCTTAAGTAACTATGACACGTCTCCTGCATTTAAATAGTTGATTATAACAGCGTTCTAAGTATGAGAAAAATTTCATATTCTATGCATATGCTCTAAAATATATATGCAATGTAGATTTGTATTCTAGAGCTTAAACTTATGTATTTGAAGCTGTTAAATAAATAAAACAAGCGTATCAATTTTCGTAGAGGTTGCTTTATCGCATCACAGCACAGCGCTTTGATATTAATAGTAAAAAATAACACTTTCTAGAAGAAAATTCAGCAATCACTTCTAGAAGTATCTAATAGATATATTACAGAAGACATTACCTTAGAACGTTTTGTTATGTTGACATTTATTTTACGCCTTACAGGGCTCTAAAATAGCTTAGCTCTAACAACAGCTAGATGCTACATTCGCTTCTCTGAGAGTTGTTCTTCAATCGCTTGAGAGTAAGCTATGTAAATATATGGTAACGGTCACAAAAGTGCTTCCCTATTTGCCTGAGCCAATTGGGGCAAACAAAGAGAGAACATCTCGTTCAAGAATAGCACGTAATCTTGCTTGATTGTTCATTTTATTCGACTTTAAGAATTTCTGCAATTCTCAGAATGCTTATGAATAATATACATACATATGTACATATATTAGTTTCAAATTGGAAGTATCTTACAGATAATGTTCTGAAATGCGATAAAGGTTAAAACACCCGACATGTAATTTACTTTTTGAGTACATTCTACATAAAAGTCTGCTTGTAAAGCAAACCACCTTGACTAGCTCTAGACAGACCCGTTATTTAATGATTAAACATTTGAGTGTTTATTAATCAAAGAATATTTTGTTTATCTAACTGTTTAATCTTTAAACTGGTTAGATAGTATATATGCAGTTAATGAAATACATAAAGTATATTAAATAATCGATTGCATGATTTTTTTGCATGATTATTTTGATTTTGTTTTGAATTATTTTTCGATTTTTTTAATTGAATTGATATTGCTATTATTTGATTATTTTTAATTATATTTAATTTTTTAATTGCATGATTGATTAATTGGTTGATTAATTATTTATCGTTTTTGGTTTTTTATTTATTTTTGTTTTCTTCAGCTTTTGACTAATACTTTGTAATCAAGAAATTCCACAAAAAAATTAAACAATTAAAAACAATTAAACAATTTAAAACAAATAAACAATTAAAAACAAAATTAGTTGATTAAATAAGATTATATATGTATTTATTTCTGATTATTTTTTAATAGCTATTAATCATGATTATTTTTCATAGTCTTAATTTATTGGTTACACTGGTCGACAAAATTTCAACAATTTTTGTTACAGAAATAAAATTCTACTTTTCTAAAGGATTTCGGTGCGCTGAATCCAAGTCTGAAGTCAGATTTTCTGTAATACGTACAGATTTTTAGATATTCATGCCCAAAGAGGCGAAAAACGCGATTTTTGGCTATATTCACTCCTCAATATCTTTTAAATTACTTACTTATTTGAAAAATTGATTAAAGCTATTGAAAGCTCGGTCATTTCTCTTGAAGACAAAGTTTTAATTTTTCGGATATCTAATTTAGGTATATAGTAATATATGTTTTTGCACAATAAGGTATTTTTCGTCGAAAACAACGGCAGCTTTTGTAGTATGTTATAGGCGCAATCAAATTTTGTAGTTGCTTAGAAGAATAATTTTTTTTACGAAGCCACTTACATACGTCCATGATGTAATAAACTGCCTAAAAGCGTGCTTCAAAATTTTTAATTATATTTGTATGGAGAAAATATTGCAAAACTAATGAAGCTTAATATGCAATATTGCAAGTTACAAGAAAGATATCTGAAATATTAAAACGGTTTCTTCAAGAGAAATGTCAGCGTTTTCAATAGCTTTAAGCAATTTTTAAAATAAGTAAGTAATTTAAAAGATATTGAGCAGTGAATATAGCCAAAAAAACGTGTTTTTCGCCTCTTTGGGCATGAATATCTAAAAAACTGTACGTATTACAGAAAATCTGACTTCAGATTCGGATTCAGCGCACCGAAATCCTTTAGAAAAGTAGAATTTTATTTCCGTAACAAAAACTTGTCGACCAGTGTTATTATTGGTTATTAAACAAAAAAAAAAATAACAATTCAATTAAACTCTGTCCAACTTGATTTTTCATCACTGAAATGTTTTTTTATTAATAACCTTAACACATTTTTTTAATTGTTATTTCTGTTTATTTATAAATTTTTTAATAACTCATATTTTAATGTAACTAGTCTGTAAGAATATCATTGTTCATAGACTGAATAAATAAATAAATATCTATAAATGAAATTTAAATTACTTGATTAATTTCGAATATATGATTATTTCCGATTATTTCCAGTAGCTATTAATCATGATTATTTTTCTTATAATTTTTTAATTTAATTAATTCTCGGCAAGAGTTAATCTAAAGCAATCAAAATAGTCATTAAATCAAAAAAAATCCACAAAAATTAATCATTACTAATTTTAAAGAGAATTTAACACGTCTAGTCCAGTCATCGGCCACTAATTTCTCAATTCCTTGGAGTGAAATTATCAAGGTATTCTATATTAGCTTTTGCGGTAAAATAACACATTTTAGAAGCGAGAGAGTTAAGCGATTGTTAATATTTCAGCCAATTCTACTTTCATTTCTATGGTAATCAGTTTTTGTTGCTGGGGTTTTAAAGCAATCACATGAACTCAAATGTTATAAATCAACTAGAATTTAATACCTTCAAAATCTTTCCAATATTCCAATAAGCAATATCCACAAATTCCGTGCTTTTTCTTAACCAAACACACGCAGCCAAAGAATTAATTCCTCCGCTCTGCCCTGCGCTGCTGAGCTGCGCTGTGCTGTGCGCAACATACCTCAAACGCGCCATATGACCTTTAGGAAAAAAACATTTCTTTAGTACAATCCTTCCTCACTTACTTTTTGGTAGTAATTTGTCGCTGAAGTTCAATTCAATAAAATCCGCTTTGTCTATCAATATTTTGTGTCAATAATACCTTGATTCTTTTTTTTCATCGTCATCAATATCGATGCAGCTGACGTTGGCTTGGTTTTATCAGCAGACAGCCAAACAAATCCTCGCGCAGTATTGCAGCATCAATCGCAACATCCCACCGCGTGGGCTCCACCACAAAACACAGTTGGAGAAAAAAGGGAAATATTTTCGTCGCTGCTTTGTCAAGTGCTTCACATCTTCATTTAATGATTGCATTTTCCATTGAAATTTTCATACAGAATTTTCCGTTGAATTTTCAGCAGAGCGCGTACGAGAGGAGATGACAACATCAATTTTGAAAATGCAGTAAAAGTGGCTGAAGTGGGAGAAGATGTTGAAGTGGAGAAGGCAGCAGCAGCAGCAGCAAAGCAAATAAAAGAATAACAAGTAAGGAAGCCTAAGTTCGAGTGCAATCGAACATTAGATACTCAGCTGTATGCTTTCATTGTTTGTTTGCGTTTGTTCGATATAGGGTGTATTTTATATGAAACGAGTGCTGCATAAACAGGGCGCAGCCACGCCCATTTTCAAAATTTATATCAATCATCCAAATAAGCATACAAATATTATTGTTAGTGCAAAATTTCATCCCTCTATGACTTTTAGTTACAAAGACTTCACGTTACAAATTCCAAAAGGGTGTTCCAGAAATATCTTTGTTAAAAAGTAGGCGTGGTCATAAACCGATTTCAATACATTTTTGCGTGTCTATTAACACATGTTATAAAAGTGTATAAACCAAGTTTCGTCATAATATCTCAATTATTTGTCGAGTTAAAGGCTAAGAAATCTCATATATCCCTTTGTCTAAAAAGAGGCGGTGCCACGCCCATTTTCCAAACTTTTTTATTTTTTGTTTCCGGTCTATTGTAAAACTCATGTCACAAAATTTCAATGAATTATCTTTATATTTCACATAGATATCGCTTAAAATGGTTTTATTAGGTCACTTTATAATACACATATATAAAAGTGGGCGCGGTCGTCAACCGATTTTGGTAATTTTTCGTCCACACATTTGGCTAAGTAAATATATCACGCGTACCAGATTTCATCGATATATCTTTAACGGTTTCTGAGTTATGGCTTATTAAACTTTCAATATTCGCTCCTTAATAAGTGGGCGTGGCACCGCCCATTTTCCAAAATTTTTGTAGTTTTTGTTTTATGTCCATAGTTGGACTCCTGCCACAAAATCTCAGTGATTGATCTTTATATTTGACAGAGATATCGCTTAAAATGTTTTTATTAGGCCCCCTTATATTTCCTATATATAAAAGTGGGCGTGGCCGTCAACCGATTTTGATAATTTTTCGCCAAAACATTTGACTAAGTAATTATATTACGCGTACCGAATTTCATCGATATATCTTCAACGGTTTCTGAGTTATGACTCATAAAACTTTCAATGTCTGCCCCTTAATAAGTGGGCGTGGCACCGCCCATATTCCAAAATTTTTGTGTTTTTTGTTTTATGTCCATAGTTGGACTCATGCGACAAAATTTCAATGATAGATCTTTATATTTGACAGAGATATCGCTTAAAATGGTTTTATTAGGTCACTTTATAATACACATATATAAAAGTGGGCGTGGCCGTAAACCGATTTTGATAATTTTTCGTCAAAACATTTGTCTATGTAAGCAAATTACGCGTACCAAATTTCATCGATATATCTTCAACGGTTTCTGAGTTATGACATATAAAACTTTCAATGTTTGACCCTTAATAAGTGGGCGTGGCACCGCCCATTTTCCAAAACTTCATCAAATTTCTTCATAAGGGCCCGAGCTCAATACGTGGGTAAAATTTTAAAACTCTAGCTATATTAGTGGCTGAGATACCAAATTTCCGATTTTTTCTATATAGGAAAAGTGGGCGTGGTCATGGTCCGATTTCGCCCATTTTCAATACCAACCGTCCCAGTCTCGATACCAACTTGCGTTCCAAATTTCATCAAAATATCTCAATTTTTGCGCGAGTTAGAGTGTTTACAGACGGACGGACGGACGGACGGACGGACAGACGGACGGACGGACGGACGGACGGACGGACGGACGGACGGACATGGCTCAATCGATTTCTCTTTTCACCCTGATCATTTTGATATATATAAGTCTATATCTATCTCGATTATTTCATTCTGTTACAATCCACCGTTATGTGATTAAAACTATAATACTCTGTGTACTAGTACAGCTGAGTATAAAAAAAATGCCGCAAAAGTCAATGCTGTAAATGCAAAGTAGATATAACCCCGAGGAGCAGAGAATTAAAAAAGGAGATTGTGAGTGACGCGTACGGGAGGGAGACAAGGTGAGGGCGACTGACTGAGTCCCTTACGGTGGGGCGACTGAATGAGTCCCTTACGGTGATGATGATAGTGCTTCACAAGCAACCCTTCAACAAATCGTGCTAGTTCTAGGCTAATGCAGAACTACTTACTTTGTTCAAAAAGGGACAGGGTTTATTCTCGTTCTATCCCAACGCAATGCTTTCAACTGTCTTTTTTAACACAGCGATGTCCTAAGAAGTGGCACTTACCCCCTCTGCAGAACTTTGGAATGCGTTCTGCACTTCAAAACTCAGTAGTTTGGAGATAGTTCAAAAGCAAGCACTTCAGGACTATTCCAAAAAGGTCGATCTTTGGCCGCGCTTTACCAAAATAATCCTCAGCCGGCAGAACTCTGTTTTTAAAACTTAACCGTACAAAAAAGGGGCATTATTGTAAGGTTTGTTGCTCAACTGCTGTGGCCGCTGTGGTGCAGTGGGTAGAGTGCTCGCCTGCTATGCCAGAGGTCTCGGGTTCAAACCACGGTCCGAGCCAAACAAATTTTTCTAATTAGTAAAAATCCAATTATTGGGTTTTTTAAGAGCAGCGGTCACCTCTCGGCAGTGGGCGGCATACCCTCCGAGAGTATTTCTGCCATGAAAAAGCTTCTCACAAAAAATGCATTCGCCGTTCGGAGCCGGCATAAAACTGTAGGTCCACCCAATTAGTAGGAAAAACAAAAAGGAGCACACCTCGAATTGGGAGAGAAGCTCGGCCATAAAACTCGTCAGAGTTATAACAGAGCCATTGTATTATTATATTGTTGCTCAACTTTAAACAAATAGCTGTAAATATAAGTTTTTCATGACGTCACAATAACAAAGTGTCCCACCCTGCATTTCTTTAGAACCAGTTCTGAGCTAGTTGTCAACTCTCTAGTTTTAGACTGTCGTTTTTCGGGGACTGTCCCTTATATTAGCTGCAGGGAAACGACGGGTTCATATGCATAAATACTGCATACATACATATTTGCGCGAATTCCTGAAGTTATGCGAGCAGCACTCCAAAATATTTTATGTTCGGTGTTCCTCTCCGGAACAATGCCAGCGTAAGCGTAAGCGATTGTTGTGTGTATATGTAGGGATTCGCGCGCTCTTGTGGTGCGATTCAATGTCACACATGATGATGTAGATAGAGAAACATACAGCATACATACATTTCGATGCAAAGTCACCTATGATATTCATACTCAACATCCATAAATATCATTTCAGCGCGCTTTTGGGTCTATTGAAATGAAGAATTTTTAATATGAATAATTTCCAGTACGACAGCGGAATTCACGTAAATCATTTGTAGGGCGCGGCGGCTTCGACTGACTGAAATCATCTCAACCTCCCAACACCCCCTCCCCCCCCCCCCCTTATTACTTTGCGTCGAGCGCCATGTGGCATATTCGCATATTCACCACATACACACATACATACAGTGTGTGCTATAGTCATACGCATTCATATGCTCGCGTAGGCGTTTTCATCGCAGCAAAAGTTGTAGGGAGAGATAAGTGTGTGTGCTGTGATGAGCGCAAAAAAACATAATTTCTACGTTGGCAATTCATATGCACGAGTGTATATTTAGCCACATTTCGCAGAGCTCTTCTCTGTTTTTCGCTTTTTTTGTAAATGCTCCTACTGCCCTCTAGGCTGCTCGGTTGCGCTGTGAGCTGAGCCTGAGTCGGGGGACGACTGTCGCCGCTTGATCTCTCATTTGTGCCATCCTATTTTCATATATGTCCACATACTCGTATGCGTTCATATGCAGTAATTCGTTGACATTAATCGACCTTTCTATGAGCAGGTATGTAAATCTGTTGTAATTTTTGTATACCCATTTTTGTATACCCCAGAAGTTACCTCTGCTCGGAAAGTATTTATATTGACATCCAACAGTGGCATCAGAAGAAGATAAAGGCATTAAATGTATTGGATGGATCATTTGGAGAATGACTTGAACTCCCCTGGTGTTTGTACATAATGGGACTTTGTGGGACTCGTTCAAACTCTTTTCGACAGTTCACGACTTTTATGTAATTTTTGCAATTTTAGCAACGATATAGTTATAGTTAACAATAGAAGAAGAGGTATTAATATAATATATGATATAACTCAAACGAGCTTTAAGGTTAAGCTTATCTTCCCAATTCGAGTCGTGCTCCTTAATTTTTGTTTTTTCCTGCTAATTGGGTGAACATACACATTTATGCCGGTTCCGAACGACGAATTCATGTTTTGCGAGCAACTTTTTCATAGCAGAAATACATCCGGAGGCACTCCCTCGGAGATTATGCCTTCCACTGTCATGGGGTGACCGCTATTTCTAAAAAAAACCCTATAATTGGATTATCAATAATTGAAAAAAAATTTTGGGGATTTTCCGAAAGGAGCTTAGAACCCAAGATCTCTGGTTTGTCAGGTGAGCACTCTAACCACTACACGACAGCGGCCAGAAGAAGAAGAAGAAGAAGAAAAAGAAGAAAACGAAGAAGAAGAAGAGGTAACTCGACGCTTGGCTTTGTCTATCGAATAATGCTGTAGACAGTGAGACGACACTTCCATGTTGATTCTGATCTTATTTGCTTACACTGAGTACCTACAGAAGTTCAAATAACCCTTCCACATCGACCATACCTAAGAAATCACTGATTAATTTCCAAAGTTGCCAGATTCCTAAAGTTGCCACATTTAATGAGGTGATCCTTTCAAATCAATCAAACAATCGCGAGATGAAAAATAAAGTTTGCAGTTGCAGAGAAAAATACCTCACAAAAGTCCTCAATCATACGGAGTTGAAGTGGGGAGTGTAATAGAGGGGCACTCGCTGAGAAATGTAAGTAAATTTACGAAATGTCATGCCAACAAATCAAAAGCTTATAATTAAACTAATGCCGTTTTCTTTTCTGAAAATAATGTTGCCCTGCTTGATTTCCTTAGCCATCTTGTGATTTTTGCTGCTCATTTCACTGAATATTGAACTCTAACTAAGTAAGAGGACAGCATTATCTACAAATTCAGTCATTTTATAGAAAGTCAGTTTAGTTAATTCGATAATTAGGATATAGTACTTGGGACGGCAACCTTTTCCAAAAAAAAAAGAAAACGCCATAAACTACCCCATTTTTATATTTTGCAAACTTACAGCCGGCTATATAATTGCCTTCTTAAGATATACATCAACCTTTTATTAAATTTTTCCTTTCTTTTTTTTTAATATTTGCCATTTTCCCTTTTGTATGGGTATTTGCAGGTCGTAGCAAGTTTGTGGCCACGTGCAGATGACACCATACATATTTCACACAAATATTCGCAAGAAATATTTATCTACGTATTTGAGAGATGCCTATTTTGCTACCATAACCGCCAGTCTCGGCGCCTTGACGCTTCGCAAATTTTCGCTACTCTGCGGCGAATCCTCGCAAACATTTTATTCCCATATGCGTAACAGCAGAGGAATTCATGCGTTGCTTTGGTGGGTTATTTTTTCGCCGCACCGCCCTCAAAAGGAATACAATCACCAAGAGCCTCATACACGGAAAGAAATTTGTATACTTGAATCAAGAAAAATGCTTTCTTGAACTCAATTTAGAAAATTTTTAGGGAAATAAGAAAAATTGACTTAGTTATTACTGGAATTAAGAAATTGAGTTTTCCAAAAATGAGACAATTCTTTTCTTATTCAAGAACACTAACAAAATCTATAGAAAAAAAGTGTTGAAAAAAATGTTTAAATAAATAAGAACATCTTTTCTTAAATTTACTTAAATGAAGAAAATCTTTTTGCTAATATAAAGAAGAATTTAAGAAAATTGTGTTTCGATGAATTGGAATAACAAACTACAGCAAAAAAAAATTGAAAATAAATAAGAAAAGATTTTCTTGACCGAAGTAAAATATTTCTTACTGAATTTGCATTTCCAAAGTAACATGTAAGTTTTTTCATTTGCCATCCGCTTTGCATATTTCTGAATATTTCTGCAATTCTCAGATTGTTAGTGAAGCATTTGGTATAAGGAGCTCACTATTTGCATCTTCATTTATATTAAATAAAATGTTGTCATTTCAATAAACAAGTCCTAGGAAAATAAGTACTAGTTGACTAATTATGGTTTTCTAATCCCTCATGATTAGTTTTCACTTTCCTTATTTTTTACGTTTTTAATATCTTTAGAAAATTTTTACTTGATTTAATATTTAATAGTATTTTCTTATTTACTTAAGCTCGTATAAGAAAAGTTTTACTTGCAACAAAAAAATTATTTCTTAATTATTTATTTCTAAAATCAAGAAAAAAACACTTACCGCAAGTAAATTATTTCTTATTTATTTAAAATCCAATTTTACTTGAAGCAAGAAAATGTTTACTTATTTATTTAAAATCCAATTTTCTTGGATTTTCTTGATATTAAGAAATTATTTTCTAAGTTCAAAATCAAGTCTAATTTTTCTTGTCTCGGCATTGATTCTAGTAAAAAAATTCTTTCCGTGTATGTACATACATATGTCTGCATAGATGTAGATGCCTATGTATACTAGCTTACTTATGGTAGACATTGCTTACTAAATACCTACATATGTACATATCTTTTAGGCCCAACCAAGCGATGCACCCAACCAGGTCTCTATGCCATTTTTCATTGCATACGCATTTTGGGGGCCTTTGTATGTAATACATATCTACACAGTGGCGGCGCGGCGGTGGCTCCTCATGTACCTTTGCCATTGCTCCACATACGTAGCTCCTCCGAGATTTAACATACATATGAGATGTCATCAAAAACACACACACACATATGTATGTATGTACATATGTCTCGATGGCGTTTTGTAGCAAATCCTACGCGGCGTCGCGACATTTCAAGTGTATGAAAAATTAATTCATCTTTCTTATGGATTTTCTGTCTTTTTTGCCGGTTTCTCAGTTGGCGTCTCATGTCTTACACATGTATATATGTACATATTCTTTATGCTATATTACGAGTATACCACTTTTTTTTTTGTTTTCTTCAAGTATTCCTACTACGAGCATAAGCTTAAGCATTTAACATTCGGCATTCGGTTTTGCCGCCTCACTGCCAATGCGAAATTATTTTGTTTCCTGTCGGTCGCAAAAAAAGCGCCCAGCATAGTCGTATGAATGAATGTGCTCCGCGTAGTGGGGGAGTGTTTCTTTGTTAAAAAGTGGATGTTTTTGAAATTTTAATGAAGCAGTTCTTGTAATCGATTTGTCTTTTGTAATTCAAAATAAAAATGTTTGCCTCAAAATGTTGATTTGTGAGAGGCGTGATAGCATAAAAAATGCCATATGTACATACATATATTCAAGTCATATTTTAAAGAAATACGCTCATATGTTGCCATTCGCACGCTTTACAATTAATTAAGCTTAGGTAATAAATGAGAAACATATAACAAATGTTTAAAAAAAAAAAGCTTACAAAAATTCCATAAGAAAGATGAATATGTGTTATTAATTTTTGGAAATAAAAATCATGCGGCTGAGGAAGCATATTTTACGCAGCTTTCACGAAACGGTTGGGAGATCTGGAATAACACAGTGATATTTCAAAAGAAATCGTTTATATGTACGGTCTCTTTATTTCGGCCTTTGTGAGTCCGAGCAAAAATAAAATATGAATGTAAGTGTACATTCCATGTCTTGAAAACCTGTAAATGTTGTTCTGAATTCATAATAAAGTAAGTACTAATTGATCCAAAAGTCACCACCAGCTCAAACAAAAGCTCTCTTAACTACTACAGTTTTCTCTGTATTTCTTAGTTCCTTGAAACAATCAATTGTTAAGAGCCAAGTAACCCAAGCCAGAAACGTACTAAACTCTAAACTATTACAATTCTAAATGCTTTTATTCGATCTGTTCTTACTACTCCCACCTTTGTTCGTATGCGCTCCATTTTACAGACGTACCAAAAAAGTGCCCCCAATCCATTAGAAAGATTAAACCCATTCCAAACTCTTAAATCTAAGCAAAAACCTCTTGAAATTACCGAGTTTCATTTGTACTTGTTGGTTTATTCTGTAAAGTCAACCGTTGAATATATTACCCAATCCAGGACCCTGCTGAATTCTTCTTCTTGATTGGCGCTTAACCGTCTAGACGATTCTGGCCGAGTCCAACAGAGCGCGCCAATTGCTTCTGTTTCGTGCAGCATGGCGCCACTTGGGAACACCTAGGGAGGCAGCATCGCTGTCCACCTGATTTTACCAACGCAGTGGAGGTCTCCCTTTTCTTTTGCGTTCAGCGGGTTTCGATAGAAATGCTTTCTTGGCCGGAGCGCCTTCGTCCATTCTCACGACATGACCTGCCCAACGCAGCCGCTGGATCTTTATTCGCTGAACAATGTCGATGTCTGTGTAAAGCTCGTACAGCTCATCGTTAAATCTCCGTCGATACTCGCCCACGCCAACGCGCAAAGGTCCATAAATCTTACGAAGAACTTTTCTCTCGAATACTCCAAGTGCCATCTCATCTGATTTTGAAATTGTCCATGCTTCTGCGCCGTACATGAGGACTGGAACGATGAGCGTCCTGTAGAGTGTGATTTTTGTTTGTCGAGAGAGGACTTTACTTTTCAGTTGCCTACATAGTCCGAAGTAGCATTTATTGGCAAGCGTGATTCTTCGTTGGATCTCCGTGCTGACATCATTCTTGGTGTTAATGCTGGTTCCCAGATAGACGAAGTCCTTAACAGTTTCGAATTTGTAGCTATCAACATTGACGTGGCTGCCAAGGCGTGCTGTTTCTTTGTGTGATGACAGGAGGTACTTCGTCTTGTCCTCGTTGACCGCCAAACCCATTTTTTTAGCCTCTTTATCCAGCTTGGAGAAGGCAGAACATACGGCGCGCGTGTTAGTGCCAATGATGTCGATGTCATCGGCGTACGCCAGCAGTTCACTCTTGTGATATAAGATGCTTCCTGTATGGTTAAGTTCTGCAGCTCGTATTATCTTTTCCAGTATCAAATTGAAGAAGTCGCACGAAAGAGAGTCACCTTGTCTGAAACCTCGTTTGGTCTCGAACGGCTCGGAGAGGTCCTTCCCAATTCTGACGGAGCTGGTGGTGTTAGTCAACGTCATTTGGCATAGCCGTATAAGTTTAGCAGGGAAACCAAATTCAGACATTGCGGCATACAGGCAATTCCTATTCGTGCTATTATCGCCCTTAATTCAGTAAGGGTCTTCATCTAAACTGGTAAACTGCTGGTAAATGGGATAAAGTAATAAAATAATAATTGTGATAAATTATCTGTCAAAATTTAAATGAAAATATATTTAAGCAAAGTTTATCACTTCACCGAACGATTTTGTTGCGTAAATTTATAAATTTCGGTAAAATTCAAGTCTGACACATTGTCAGTTTTACTTTTTCAATTTTTTAATAATAATAATAATAATTCCCAACGGTTTACCCTCCATATCCCGCCCGTCCGCCGCGAGGGGCGCAATCCGCATGACGCACGGATATATATTTTTAATTTTGCCAAGGTGTTGAGTGGCTGGAGTTTGTTAAACGTCGAGTTCTTATGCTGCTCAGCTACAGAATATAAATTCATCAGCTGATTACACATACTTAAGTTTATATATACACTTAGAAGCAATTACTTAGTTAACAATAAAATACATATTATCCTAAATTAGTAGAAGGAAACTATATCTAGTAGACAAATTGTTATTTGTTAAGAATTGAAAGAAGAGTTTTCCTTATAATGGATAGAGAGTCAGAGATGTCAAAGTAGGTAGAGTATGTGTTAAAACTTTTGCATAGATATCGGAATGGCTCATATAATTCAAAATTAGTTTTACATTGTTTTAAAAATATGGGCTGGTAATGTCTTGATGGACGGGCAGGAATGTTTAAACTTATTTCAGAAAGAAGAAATGGACTATTTATTGATCCCTTCAGCAGTTTCGTTACGAATATTACACCCAGAGTTTCCCTACGACTAGCTAAAGTTGGAAGGTTAATAAGTTTTAAGCGACTAGTGTACGAAGGAAGATTGCAATGAGGGTTCCAATTCAAATTTCTTAATGCAAAAAGTAAAAATTGTTTTTGAATCGATTCAAGTCGATCAGAATGAATTTTGTAACTCGGATTCCAGATTATAGATGCGTATTCTAGTGTCGGTCTTACTAAGGTTGTGAAAAGGGCTTTAGTTACGTAGGGGTCACTAAATTCCTTAGACCAACGTTTTACAAACGCTAGAACACTTTTAGCTTTATTTATCATGACGTTGATGTGAAGGTTGAAATTAAGTTTATAATCGAATCTTACACCTAAGTCGACAAACTCATAAACTCGCTCCAGATCATGATTATTAATGGCGTAAGCTATGGGTTCGACATTACTCCGCGAAAAGCACATAAATTTAAAAGAAGAAATTGTGCTTTCCTTCGGCATTTTAACACGATTTATTAAAATAATTTCTACAAAAGTGTTATATGCATTTTTTGTTTATTTGATTGGGTGTTTTATTTATTAGTCAAGTTGACAGCTGAAAAGAGTTTAAACAATTACTTACCAGAGTGCGTTCATGTAAAAATTCGGATAAACTGATAAACTTTAACATCTTATTACTTTATCACTTTAGAGGAAGACCACTATTCAGTTATATAGATGTTTTTGGTTCCCTTGGAAGACCGAATCTTTAAGACATTTCGGCTTTTAATAAAAAAAAATACTTCATGTAAATAGTACCCAGTCTTCTTCATCCAGTTTACTGCGGACTTGTTTCTTCGCGAACTCTTACATTTTACGTTGTGTGTTTCTTACTCTCTTTGCAAACCCAATCACTAAGAATTATCAAGTTCAAAACTCCGTAAGCCTTAAAAAATACACTTTACAGTTTTTTCTGTGTTTTTTCGTAATTCTGAAACCATCATGGAATAAGTCTTTACAGGATTCATGTTTCCTGGTTCAAATTTTCTGTATTTATGTTAAAGCGTTCTTAAAATCGGATTGAAGAAACTAATTATAAAAGAATTGTTGGGAGCGAGTTTCAAAAAATAAGTTGATGTTTTAAAACTTAGTTCCCATATCCGAGTAAAAACATGAATATTCCAGAACTTAGTTCTCTTGTTACAAGGATCTCAGTTTTAGATTTTCATGTTCTAAAACGTAGTTCCCTTACTGAGAAAAAACATGTACATATGTTTCTGAACTTAGTTCTCTTGTTCAAAGAACCCGCCTTTAAGAAGTTGATGTCCTAAAACTTAGTTTTCTTGTTTCGAAGTTCAGCTTGATTCAAATTAACTATATGCATTTCTTCTTCAAAAACAGCTCTCAAAGTCCGATGGCAAAGATATCGAAGACCCTGTACTGAGTGCGAGGAAAAATATACATGTTCCAGTATTTCCCTTTTAGATGTGGATATTCTGAAACTTAGGTCCCTAGTCCGAGAAAAACATGAAAGTTCCAAACTTGGATCTCTTGTTCCAAGCAGCTCCCTTTTAGAACACTGAATCGCTAAGATTTTCCACTTTATATGTAATCTTTTTTTCTTATTCTACAGCAGAGAATAATTTTATTAAACAACCAAAATCTGCCAATCCAAACAAAAACTCTTTAACTCTTACTATTCTTTACCAGCTTCTCGAACAGCTTTCCATTTGTATTTGCTTGTCTTTTTGTATATTCTGAAATTAAGTAAAGAGCTAAAAGCACTGACTGCATATGAATATGTAACTACAAAATTTGAAGATTACAACAAAACAGATAATCTCATAATATTATAACAAAATCATGCGTCCACACCAGTGTTGCCAGAATATTTTGAAGCTTATAGCTAAATTAAATAAAACAAGTAAGGAAGCCTAAGTTCGAGTGGAATCGAACATTAGATAATCAGCTGTATGCTTTTATTGTTTGTTTGCGTTTGATGGAAACACGTTGTACTTTATATAAAGTGAGTGCTGCATAAAGTGGGCGTAGCCACGCCCATTTTCCAAAATTTTTATCAGTTATCCAACTAAGTATATGAATATTATTATTTGTGCAAAATTTCATTCCTTTACGAGTTCTAGTTACAAAGATTTCACGTTAAAAATTCCCAAAGGGTGTTTCAGAAATATCTTTGTTAAAAAGTAGGCGTGGTCATAAATCGATTTCAATAAATTTTTGCGTGTTTATTACCACAAGTGATAAAAGTGTACACACCAAGTTTCGTCATAATATCTCAATTATTTGTCGAGTTATGGGCTAAGAAATCTCGTATATTCCTGCTTCTAAAAGGAGGCGGTGCCACGCCCATTTTCCAAAATTTTTGTGTTTTTTGTTTTATGTCCATAGTTGGACTCCTGCCATAAAATTTCAATGATATATCTTTATATTTGACAGAGACATCGCTTAAAATGTTTTTATTAGGCCACTTTATAATACCCATATATAAAAGTGGGCGTGGTCGTCAAACGATTTTGGCAATTTTTCGTCCAAACATTTGCCAAAGTAAGTATATCACGCCTACCAAATTTCATCGATATGTCTTCAACGGTTTCTGAGTTATGACTCATAAAACTTTCAATGTTTGCCCCTTAATAAGTGGGCGTGGCACCGCCCATTTTCCAAAATTTCACCATATTTCTTCATAAGGGCCTGAGCTCAATACGTGGGTAAAATTTCATCACTCCAGCTCTATTAGTTACTGAGATACAAAATTTCGGATTTTTACTATATAGGGGAGGTGGGCGTGGTCATGGTCCGATTTCGCCCATTTTCAATACCATCCGTTCTCGTCTTGATACCAACTTGCATTCCAAATTTCATCAAAATATTTCAATTTTTGCGCGAGTTATCGTGCTCACAGACGGACGGACGGACAGACGGACAGACGGACGGACATGGCTCAATCGATTTCTCTTTTCACCCTGATCATTTTTATATATATAAGTCTATATCTATCTCGATTATTTCATTCTGTTACAATCCACCGTTAGGAAATCAAAACTATAATACTCTGTGTACTAGTACAGCTGAGTATAAAAAATTGCTAAAAATAGCTAAATAATTTTTTTCATACCTAAAATAAATAGCCAAATTTTTTTTTTTCAAAAATAGCCAAGTAATGATTTATTTAAAAAGACGTGACATAAAACAACTTCACATATATGAATATTTATATATACATATATTATATATTGTAGCCGTACATATATTTGTTTGTATGTACTTATATATCGCTAGCTTAGAGTGCAAATTGTGTAAGTCCATTTTTCAAACTTTGTAGGAGAGACAAAAAACACAAAATAAAAAAATTTCAAAATGAAAAAAAAATTTCTGTTCATAGAAAAATTTTGGACTTACACAATTTTCTTCTCTTTTTGGACTTACACAATTTGCGTATCACTGAATAACAACGAGTAGAAATATGACAAGTATCACAGACTTGTTTAGCGTGGTGCGTATTTAATTTTTCTAGCTTTCTACACTTAAAAACACTTTTTCATAAAAATGGACTTACACAGTTTGCACTCTAAGCTAGCGATATGTACGTCGCATAATAAGATTATTACAATGAAAAAAATCAATTCATTACATATGTATGTATGTATGTATGTATGTACATTCAATTGCAGTATTAAAATAAATTATAATAGCGACTAGTTAATATTTAAACTTTAGTTAAAAATTTGATTCAATAACATTTCAAAAATCATATCTTCTTCATTTAATTCACAGGTTGAATTATTATTAATTGAAGTCATTGCTTTAATAATATCGTTAGGAGTTTTAAAGTTATTACAACATTTTTCAAGCCTTTTTAGACCATACCTAACAGTCAATAGAGAGTTTAACATAAATAATTGCATTCTATTTCTTTGCTTTGTTTTTATTATGTTCATAACAGAAAATCTACGTTCTATTTCTGTATTACTAAGCGGTAGGATTAGAAAATTAAACACAAAAGATTGTAGTTCTTCAAACGGATTTTCGTTAAGAGCATTTCTAAGCTTTCTTACGTCTACCCAAAACTTTATTGTAGAGGTAGTTCCCTTCCATGGGTATGCGTGTAGTTTTTCCATTGCATTTCTAAAATAGTGATTTCCTCCGTGTTAAAGTGATCCTTTTCATCCTTGAAAGTGTCAAATATTTTTGGCTTATTTACAGAAAAAAATTCAATATTTTTTAAAGATTGAATATTCTGCGGTAAGCGTTGGCGGAGTTGCTCAATTAACTTGATAATAAAGTTCTGAAAAATTTTACGAATACACCGTGAAAAGGACGGTTCAAATATCGCATATGCCAATGGTCATTTGCGAATTCAAATAGCAAAATGGGCAACAACAAAATGTATGGCAGAGTTGCTTTTGCGCACTGCGAAAACCTTATTGCATCCAAGGCAGATCTAGGAAGGTAGGCTCGGTGGCGAATTCAGAAACTACTTTTTTATTTACAAAGGTAGAGTGTAATGTCAAAATCAAAGCGAATTCAGATTTTAACTAAGGCGAATTATCATTTTGACATTACACTCTACCAATTACAATAACGAAATACATGGGAAATTTCTGAATTCGCCACCGAGCCTACCTTCCTAGATCTGCCTTGATTGTACACTCTAAAAACTGCGTGTAAATATGCTACCAAAATATATGTAATTTTTAGTTGAAATTTACATTTTTTTCGTAGATTTACACTACAAGTGTGTAATTTACAGTTCTAAACGAAATTTTACGCACTTTTCAGCAAAAGTGAGCATATCATGCGATTTTACACGCATTTTGGATTAAAATTGCATACAGAAATTGTAATTTCAAATCTCGTGCGCGAAATTACAATTGAGTGGGGTAAAATTACATAGTGAATTGGTAATTTTGTTTAACTTATATGCGAAATTACAATTTATTACTCGATTGGTGTTTAGATTTAAAGTTTGTTTGTGTAGTCTTTACACTTGTATTGTTTAAATTTAAACAGCTTAGGAAAAAAGTAACCTACCTTTTTGTATGCAAAATTACACGAAATTTTCTAAGAGTGTATCAACCTTGCATATGAATGCACCAATAATCGATAAAATAAGGAAGGTATGCCAGACTATCAACTTTTGTATAGTTTGATAATCATAAGGATAAGTATACACTTTCAAGTTTTCATAAACTCGCAGATGACTCATTAGCTTAAAATGATAAACTGATGTGCAAAATAAAGAAATTAAGAAAAATAGCTAAAAATAGCTAAGCTATTAAAAAAAAAGCTAACAAAAATAGCTAATAGCTAAACGCAAATATCTGTAGCTAAACGCCAAAAGTTATAGCTAAATCTAGCTACAAAATAGCTAAAGTGGCAACACTGGTCCACACACAAAATAAAACAATGCGATTGCGAATGCGAAATTCAATAATAAAAGTTTTATGTGCAGAAGAAGAAAACTAAATCCAATAAAAGCGAACGAATTCAATATACTACTTGAGAACAAAAAAGGTAACCAAAAAAATACTGCATAAAAAAACAAGCAAAGTGAGCAGAAGGAGAGAAGGAGCAGACAAAAGTAAGATAAACTACAAAACATTATCGCCGGTGTCGTTAAACATGAATTCATATTCGAAAACACAACGATCTAACGATAAGTAAAATGCCAACAAACTGCAGTATACAGAATAAAATAATTTATAAAAACAAAACGAAAACATAAGAAAAAGAAAAAAATAAAAATATGTACGAAAGGGAAGAAAAAAGTATGTGGAAGAAATACTTGCTAAAAACAAAAGCAACATTAAAGAAATACTTTTGCAGACATGAAATAAAATGCAATGAAATGAGATGAAAATGCAGCAGATAATAAGATAGTAAAAAATAAAAGTAAGGAAGCAAAATGTAAAAACTTCAAAAAACAATGCAACATGAATGAGACGGGAACAAAATTAAAAAAAAAAACATAAATAAAAAATAATAAAAAAATAAGTAAATTAAAAAACTTGTTTGCTCAGTGCTCAGTGTTGCAGGAGCAGCAAAAAAAAACACCTTAGAAGTCAAATGCAGGACAGTAACACTTTTCTGAGAGAGTAAGACCGGCCCGATTCCCATACCCACAAGACATATGTCCAATCAGAACGAAATGAAGACGCAAAAGTTTGCAAAAAACTTCCAATGAAGTGAACAGCAGCGACAAAAAGAATCCAGAGAATGAACAGTAAAATAAATATAAATAAAAAATTATAAAAAAATTACCAATAAAAAAATTCATAAAAACTTAGAACGCACCATCGAAATTGAAAAAGAACAAAAGCGTAGAAAAGCTTACAAAGACGGCGCATCCAAAACTAAAAAGAAAAAAAAAAAATGAAAAACCAAGAAAACAAATCAAAAAGCCAATGATGAACAAAAACCAGACAAGCAAGTAAACTGACAACATGTATCAATTAATTATATGCGTAACAAAATGCAGAACATACAAAAAAGTGGCGCGTAAAAGAAGATACACAAAAACGGTATCGCCACTTTGATTGCTGACTGTCTGGCTTATCTCTTATTATTATTTCTTCGTATTGTCAAATATATTCAAGCATTTCTATTTACATATACATGTTTTTCCACGGCTATTATGCAATCCACTTTATATTCCCACTAATTATTTTAAGTCAAAAGAAATGTACTTCAACTATTTCATATTCTGGTCTATTGCTTTTTTGACTGTCGCTGTTTTGTGTAACATAGTTAGGCTGACCATAAATATGAATCGAAAATGAGGGACAAAATTTCAAATGATATAAGTACGAACATATATTTATGAAACTTGAAATCGTAAAAAATATTTATTCATCAAATAATAGGCTTACAAACATATGTAATTCAGATTCTCTTCAGACTTTTTGTTTTAACAAAAATAAACAAATTTGTAAGTTTAATTATAGGTATCTACAATAAAGCAAGCATAATGCTACGATAAAAAAGAATTTGGTAACTTAGTTTAATGTCCACAAATCAATTTTAATACGATTTACCAATTTCTTTCAAATTAATTTGCCACACAGCAGCCACAAAAATTACATTCCAACAAACATATAGTCAATGAGGATGGTAGTTATTATCGATAACTACTTAAATTCTGATGAGAAAAAGGGCTGCCACCTCAACCTTTTTAATATAAAACAGATTTTTAACAAAAAGGGGAATATTCATAGTCAAAATAAAATATTGATTTTAACTAACTTATAATCAGCTTTTATCAAGACTATGAATATGCCCAAAAATAAATAAATGAGGGACAAATGAGGGACACTAGGAAAAAAACAGAACATTTTGAGGTTTTCCGAAAAAACAAAAATACGAGGGACAGATGTCTGAAAAACAGAACGGTCCCTCAAAAAACAGAACGGATGGTCAGCCTAAACATAGTACTCCTAAGCTATCAATTAGCGCTTTAGAGATAGATCAAAGGAGAATGCACATGTGCTTGGGATCTATTATGCCCTCCAGCTCATTAAAACACCGACTTATTTCAATAAATCTAGAACTGTAAGTGGATGCCTCAGACTCTTCTCACTTAAATTCTTATAGTACTAATGTAAGTTTTCTATAGTGGAATCCAGGATAAGTAAGAACTTTAACTCACATGGAGCAGTTTGAATGTCATTTAGTATCATAATGGTCTCACATAAATATGCTCTTCGTCAAAATGGTAAATTTCGCAAAATTATATTAATTTAAAAAATTTCCCAAAAAGGGAAATTTTTAAAAAATAATCTTAAACTATTTTCCTAAGCGTCTCATAGGTGAAAATGCCAAACAATTATCCCATATTAAATTTTCCCAAAAAAGGGAAATTTTTCAAAACTCGTTAAAATCGTTCGCTTCAAGCCTTAGTGAATCAAAATAGCATATTTCAGACAAATAAACAAATTTTCAAAAATTCCCAAAGAGGGAAATTTTTTAAAAAGTAGTGAAATGGTTTGCTCTAACCTCAGTGAGTCATAATCATTAGGTTATTTGACCAAAATTGAATAAAAGTATAAAAAAAGGTTTAAGGTTTAAAATATCCAATTTTTAAACTACCAAAGAACTACCCATATTAGAGATAGTTTTGAATGCATCTTAAAGCTCCGCAAAGGAGTTCAAATGACATTGAGTAGGACATTACCGTGTTGATATAATTCAAGAATCAACCATGTCTATTTATGAACTAGTTCTGCACTAGCTTTGAACTAGCGCGATATGTTGAAGGGTTTGTTCTAGGATCCACTTTCTAATATACCCTTTAATTTCAAAGGCATTCATAATGTAGAAAGTATGTGTAGAGGAAAAATTTTGATGTTCTAATACACAGTTATCTTTTTTCCAAGGATCAATCTAAGTGAACCCATCGTTTTCTTATAGAATATCTGCAGTAAAAATATGAAATGTTGAAAATTATTTTATTTTGAGTTTCTATGTTTTTTTTTTATTGAGTCTCAACAAAAATTAAATGTTCTAAAACTTAGTTCTCTTGCTCCACGGAATTTACCAAGTATTTTTTTATACTTAAACTAGCTGTACCCGGCCAAGCTTTGCTTTGGCCCACTTCCTATTATAGGAATTAGAAGCGAAAAACGGCACACTTTAAAATAAGTTGGAAGTATCCAGAAACCGAACTTTGCTCGGGCTGCAAGACCTCAGCAAAAGTCAGATAAGTTTGAAAAAGGGAAGGAAAAAATGTATATTTTCTAAAATTTGCCCTTTTCATGTCCTTATCCCATTTTTGTTCGTATTAATCTCCCACTCCTCTCCCCTCTACCAATCCCTTCTTCTTTCCCTTTCTATCTATCTTTCCCTTTCCTTTCATTGCCGTTTTCTTTTCCTTTTCCCGTTACATTTCCGCTTCCTCTTCTCTACCGCTCTCTCTTACCTCTCCTTTTCTGTGTTTCTCCTCTTTATTCCCCCCTCTTATACCTTCTGTAATTCCCTGTCTCACTGTCTCTCTCTCCATCCTCTTCATTCCATTTTTATTATATCCTCCCTCTCCTTTTCCGTCCCTTTGCCTTGCCTTTTCCAGTCTCATTACTCTTCCCCTTTCCCTAGGGAACTGGTTTTGGCATAACATACCCTGTATTCCACTTCTCATTTGATACCATCATTGCTTAAAAACATTCCGTGGAATCCGAATCGTCTCTTTTACCCATAATTGGGTATCGGGCCTAAGAATCACTATGAAAATATCTCTATATAGCAGACCCGGTTAACACCTTTCATTTTAGATCAGTATTGCTCAGAAGCATCCCGGGCTCATCCGGGTCCACTTATTTACGCACATCTGAGAACTTGACCTAGGAACCATAATGGGTACGGTATCTGGAGACTTGACCAAGAAATCGTAATGGATACGGCCCTCCATGAGAGTCCGCTCAACACCTTTCATTTGGTACCAATATCCCTAAGATATATCCCGGTGTTATCCGGGTCCACATATTAGCCCATACCGTGGGATCTCACCTAGGAATCGTCATGCGCCATGATTTAATAACAATATCGCTGAGAAATTATCCGGGGCCATCCAGATCTACATCTTGACCCACATCTGGGGACCTGACCTAAGAATCATAATGAGTTCATCTCTATGTAAAAGCCCTGCCTTTCAGTTGACACCAATATCGTTCAGAAATTTTCCGGGGCCATCCCGGTCCACGTTTTGACCCACATTTAGGGACCAGACCTAGGAATCATAATCAGTTGATCTCTGTGTAAAGGCCCTGCTCAGCACTTTTCATTTGGTACCAATATCCCTGAGAAATATCCCGGTGTTATCCGGGTCCGCGTGTTGACCCACATCTTGGGACCCGACCTAGGGATCGTAATGAGTTCATTTCTATGTAAAATCCCTTCTCAAAACCCTACATTTGATACCAATATCACTGAGAAATTTTCCGGGGTCATCCAGGTTCACGTTTTGAACCATATTTGGGGACCCGTCCTAGGCATCATAAATAAAATAGTTCTATGTTGAAGTCCTCATCAAGACCTTTCATTTGATGTCAATATCGCTCAAAAACATCCGAGGGTCATCCGAGTCCACGTTGTGGCCTATATCTGGAGACCCGGGCTAGGCATCACAATTATAATAGTTCTGTGCTGAAGTCCTCATCAAGACTCTTTATTTGACAACAATATCGCTCAGAAACATTCGAGGGTCATCCGGATCCACGTTTGACCCATATCTGGAGACCCGATCTAGGAATCACAATGAGTACTATTCTATGTAAATTCTCTGCTCAACACCTTTCACTTGATACTAATATCGCTCAGAAACATTCGAGGGTCATCCGGGTCCACGTTTGACCCATATCTGGAGACCCGATCTAGGAATCACAATGAGTACTATTCTATGTAAATTCTCTGCTCAACACCTTTGATTTGATAACAATATCACTCAGAAACATTCGAGGGTCACCCGGTCCACGTTTTGACCCATATCTGGAGACCCGACCTCGGAATCACAATGAGTACTATTCTATGTAAATTCTCTGCTCAACACCTTTCATTTGATACAAATATCGCTCAGAAACATTCGAAGGTCATTCGGGTCCACGTTTTGACCCATATATGGAGATCCGACCTAGGAATCACAATGAGTACCATTCTATGTAAATTCTCTGCTCAACACCTTTCATTTGATACCAATATCGCTCAGAAACATTCGAGGGTTATCCGGGTCCACATTTTGACCCATATCTGCAGACCCGACCTAGGAATCGCAATGAGTACCATTCTATGTAAATTCTCTGTTCAATATCTTTCATTTGATACCAATATCGCTCAGAAACATTCGAGGGTCATCTGGGTCCACGTTTTGGCCCATATCTGGAGACCCGACCTAGGAATCACAATTAGTACTATTCTATGTAAATTCTCTGTTCAATACCTTTCATTTGATACCAATATCGTCCAAAAATATTCAGGGGAAATCCAGGTCCACGTTTTGACCTTTTGACCTATATCTCGGGAACCGACTTCCGGATTTGAAAAAAATATGTATATAAACCATCTAGGGCAAGGTACTAAGCTGGTGTGTAAATTTGGTCAAAATCCCTCCACGCGTTTGGGCGAAAGCCGGCGACAAAGAAATGGGCTTGATTTTTATATATATATAGATTATCCTCTAAATGCCATTTATTGAATCTGTTACTTAAATTGATACTATAAATACACATGAAAGCTTATTTGAGTGCACTTATCCGCTTTATTATCTACATACAACTGAACCATATATCACCCACTGATCCAGGCATTTATCAATCTCATAAAACAATCTAGTCGAAATGATGTGAAGTCTACTCACAGATTATGACAGAATTCAATTTCGTAATGTAAATTTGTACTATAAACCATTTAGTTTTATTTTGTGCACTTTATTTATTCATGCATAAATAATTACAAGCAACAGTTCTACTTTTGAACAAATTGACTGTATGTTGTTGTACTTAAAAGCCGTTGTCTTCGCTGGCATTATTATTAATGAAGCTTTTTTATGATTTTTTGGCGTGTCAAGTGATCGTAACTCATTTTGCGCATAAAACAGACGCAATAACGAATGGATAAAAATTGCATTAAAACGGGATGAACAAGGAAAAAAGGAAGAAAAAATAAGGATGTAAAAATGAAAAAGAAATAAAAAAAAAAAAACATTATTAAAGCGCTTTGCACTAAGCTTGTGTATTTACTCGTATTTGTATGCGTTGATTGGCCCGCTGGCGCGTTGCGCATGCGCTGTCTACCAACGGCAATTTGGCCAATGTGTTTGCTTGCTGTTTTTTGGCTTTTTTGCTTGCTTTTTTGCAATTTTTGATTGCTTGTTGGCTATAGAATTTTTAATTTCTGCACTTTTACACTTTATTAAGCACGTTTTTTTATATTTGATTTTTTCTGCTGTCCTCTTTTTCTTTTAATTTCCTGTCAGCCTGCCTACGCACCGCATATACATTTGGTGGCTGTGAAAGAAAGGCGCATTTTGGCGTGTTTGGCCTGTATTGGAGAATGGTATTAAAGTCCGTCTTTCTTGCTTAAAAAATGGTATACAAAATATAACATTGTTTACTTGCCGGCTTACTTTGTACCCACGTCAAGTTGTTTTGAATTTGACTACGTACAAGAAACAAGAAGGAGGTTTGTGTCCTAAATCTGTTATATAAACTCCGAAAAAACGCTTGAAATTCTTGCAAATGAAGCAAATAAATTTTCAAAGTCAAGCTTAAGAATTTTGACCCCAAATTTGCCTTTTTTGTTTTTGTTGGTATTTTACGGCATCATGCAACGAGTCAGCGAGTGACGAGCGGCAACTTAAGGGTGCGCACATAGTCACAGCCTAAAGGTCCGTCAGTCGTTGTTTTAGACATTTTTTTTGTTGCTGTCAGCTGGTCGGTCGCAAGTCAACAATGTAGTATGATGTTTGTCTTCATCCTTTTCATCTCCTACATACAGTGAGCTTAAAAAGCAATTAATTTACTCTCATTGTTGCTGGCGGCTGCTGTTGCTGCTTTCAATTCAATTTTAAATATTCATCTTTGAGTCTGCAACTTCTGCATTCTTCATTACCTAAATACTTTGTATGTCTCAAGGCAGATCTAGGAAGGTAGGCCCGGTGGCGAATTCAGAAACTACTTTTTTTATATGCAAAGGTAGAGTGTAATGTCAAAATCCAAGCGAATTCACATCATGGCCAATAGGAATGGACGAGCCCCAAGCGAATTCATTCATTTTGACATTACACTCTACCGATTACACTAACAAAATACATGGGAAATTTTTGAATTCGCCACCGGGCCTACCTTCCTAGATCTGCCTTGGTATGTCTTAACTCTTTCTATTCTTTCTTCTTATAGCAGTTATGCTTGGAATTCCCGCACTGTGGCTGGTTTGACGGTTGCGCAAGCAACATTTTTCTAAGAAATCATATGAAGTTCAGCTCATTTAACGTTTGCTTTGCAAAAATTTATTTTAATAAAAATTTAATGCGTTGTTTTTTTTTTATTTCCAATATCTTTTATTCTCATTTTAATTTAATATTTTTTCTTACTATTTTTACTTGCGCTTATTTTATTGTTTTCTTTTCTTTGCTTTCTTCGCAATAAATTTTTTATAGCTTAGCCTTTTTATATTGCTAATTTCCATACTCACATCGCATCATCATGTACTCCATTCACATAATAAATAAATTAATACGCTTCGCCGCTGCGCATTGTTGTCTACAATATTTTATGAGCATTTTTTGTGACTTTTGCTTTATTTATGCCCGCGCCAATGCCGATTTATGCGAAATTCCCAATTAATATTGGTCTTCGTAAATTTCGCTGTTGATTTTTTTACTTTTTTAAATCTTATGTTTTTTTTTGACTCGTTTGTGGCTTTTTTGCCTCATTTGTGAATGTTTTTGTCTCTGCTCTTCGAACGCTGTGCTGTGTTTGTATTTTTGCTGGATTTTTTGATGAATCATTATTTTTATGAGGAATTACCTCTGCGTGTGTTATTTCCTTTATGGTTTTGTATTGAATTTACTTACTTTTACAGTTTTAGCTTTTAAGCACGTAAAACAGAGAATAATCATATGAAATTTATACGTTGAGGTTAGGTTATGCAAATTCCCAACTTTTTGCGAAGAGTGGTTTTAAAATAAGAAAGAGAAGAGTGCGAAATATAAGCACTTAAAGACTGAATTTTCATGCTTACGGAATGTCTAGTCAATCTATTAAGTATATTAGGGAAATGACACGTCTAAAAGCCCGTCTCCACATACCTTGATTCGCCAGAGAAACATCTCGGGAAACATCTCGCTTAATAACCCGTCTCCACGTGGCTGATCGTGATTCAGTTTAACATTTCCCTTTCTTGTTCTTCTTAAATGTTTGTATGTTTGCTTATTTTTGCGTTTTTGTTTTGGTCTGTCTGAGATTTCGATAGATTTTCGATACAAAATTAGAGAAGGCATCGATATCATCGCGTTTGGAAAGAGGATTGAGAACGAAACAAGTGTTTCAATCTTCACTCGTTCTGAGAAATTTGTATGGAAATTGGCGAGATTCGGCACACATTTCGATGTCGAAACAAGATTGAGAGAGCGAGTGTAGAAAAAAAGAGCGAAACACGTTATGTGGAGACATGGTATAAATTCAATGTTTGGCATGTGAAGAAGGTACACAAGATCATAGAACTACACACAGCAAATCGTCTACTGCTTTATTATGTAGCAGCCACGCGAAGTTGCACACAAATCCCCAAATAATCCTACTTCAGGAACAATGGGTATGTCATGAACGCATCTGTGGACTTGGAGGGATTTCTTGGGGCAACGTCCTTAGAGGGACAGGAAGACCGCATGGTGCACGATGCTTGGAGAGTTTTGCTCTCAAGATGTCGGTGCAGTAAAAATGTGCTACTGTATTGAGGGTTGGGGAGCTAAGGCTATCGTGGTCTAAGCTCATCTTCCTTACGACTCCATACTTCCCCTTCCTTTGATGGAGATCCTACGGTACGCCGAGTCAAATAGCATGGGCCTTTTCCGGATAGCAGGATAAATTCCGGCGTGGAGAGACATTTGGAAGATAGAGGGCATGGCAAGGGGAGACACCAGACTGCATTGGAACATAGCATTAAGGGTGGTATCTGTTGAGCCGGTGAGGTTCTCTATAACCACTTTCAACGACTTTAAATCGTCAGGCCCGGATGGTGTGTGTCCGAAAATGCTAAAGAGTGAGGGTGAGAGGCTTAGGAAAGTCATGATTCGGATCACCAGGGCATGTCTGGCTTTGAGCCACATTTCTACACTGTGAAGAAAGGTAAGAGTGTATTGTGGAACGAATTTCCGTCATCCCTTGTCAAGTTTGATTTGGTTATATATATATATGACGGAAATTCCTTCCACAATACATCGCAATCCTACCCTGTCGGAAAAGCGAACAGCAACAAAAAAAATAAAGGTTAGAGTAGTAATTATTTATTTCAAACCAGGAAGCAAAAAACTACTCGTTGCCAAAAAGCTTGAGGTCAATCAGTCTGACATCTTTCATGCTGAAAGGTGTGCAACGTACAGTCGAGCAGTACTTACATCAGAACAAAGGTTCTGGTGAAGAGGCCATTCGGCGTACACCAACATGCGTAACAAAGTGGAATAAAATAAAAATAAGACTGTGTATTTTTTACACAATTTATTAAGCGTTCTTCGCGCTACTTATTCTTTTTTTAATGTCATTGTAGCAGAAATAGTAGTTGGCAATACATGTCTATTGTGAATGGCTAATTGGAAACCGGTGTTGCCAACTACTATTTCTGCTACATCAAACATGAATGAAGAAAAAAAAAAAAACAGTGCCAATTTGAGTTCACACTTGATTATGTGTTTTATTATTAATGTTGCCGGAATATTAAAATTCTAATTATGTGTTTTAAGTACAAGGAATTTGCATATATTTGCTTCCTTAAAACAAAATCGATAATTTTAAGCAATTTAAAATTTAAGAATCTAATTCAATTGAAATTTCTTCCGTCTCTCACAAACCTTGGCACTTAAGTGCCTTTACTACTGCTTCAATTTCCTATTAAAGCAAAACTGATTAACCCTAAAAGGGCGACAGCATAGGAAGAGTTTAATAAACGACATGGAAATTTAATTTGCCGCACCCTTTTCGAGGACAAAAGCTAATGCTGCCATTTTACATACGCCGCACACTCGCAAAAGTTCGAAGTCAATTGCAAAGCTATCAAACATATTTACATACGTATGAATCCTTTTACATATATTTGAACACACAAATGTTTATACTTGTATTTATTTCTGTGCTTGATAGCAAAGCTAAAAATCATTTGGGCGTTTATTGGGCGCGAAAATGGCAACCCGCATGAACGAATGCAGGAAAGCTTGTTACGGCGAACCCTTTACTTTATACATACATATAGGACATTATATCGCCGGCCGCCAATTCAGTAATACATAATAACCAGACAAAAACAATAACAACAAAGCAAAGTAGACTGGGCGGGAGCAGCAAAGTTGGAATATTTCGAGCATTTCGAACACTTTTATGCAGTTTGGGTAGTAGTAAGTACATCAAATAAAATTTATAACCTGTATATGCAAAATAAATTAACGCATTTTGTTGTAATGAACACCAGCAAACGAAGTGCACGCGGCAGTGATAGAGATAGAGGCGGAGGGGGATCTGGTCTGATAGAATGCAAATACGTTTGCAAAATGCACCATGAAAATGCTAAACGATTGGCAGAGACACACAACAAACTGCAGGCAAGCAGAGTTTGTGCAACACATTCAAGGGTGGTATGTCTTCAGTGTCTACAGTGGCAGTCATGTTTCGGCTATTAACTGGTAGCGATAATTTATTTATATTTACACAGCGCTTAGAAATGGACA